>CM041778.1:220664607-221144174 GCA_023374045.1 Limonium bicolor
GTGTCTTCCTTGGTAGGTAACGAACCTTGTGTAAGTAAGTAAGTATTGTTGATTGTATTGTGTAGTAATAGTATGTATGTATGCATGTAAAATGAACTCCATGTATATCCGACCCAAAGTAGTCGGCGTACCGCGGTTAGCACGCGGTATATGCGAATTTCATATGCAGCAATTTTGCTGAGCCCCTAGGGGCGACGTTTTTTATTTTTACAGGTATTCGAAGCTGACCACCGTTCAAGAGAGTAGGACGGGGATTGCTATGTAAGCATGGGTAGTTTAATTATGGGATTTGTATTCGAATTGTAATGTGAATTTGGAAGTCCAAACTGTATCGGTAATTTAAGGATTGTAGTAGACTCGGTATAGTATTGTATTGGAGTTGTAATTGAATTATGGTTGAGTATGCAAGGGAAAGTAATGTATTGTGTAGAGTACTCGGTATATTCATGTCATCAGACCGATAGTATGTAGTAATGTAGCAGGCCTTGTTAGTCACGTGGGTGACTAGCGGCATTGTACATCCGCCATTGTGTGTGTATTATCCGCTGCGAAGGTACGTATTTGTGCAGTAATGACGATATTAGCGGTAGGTGTGTTACACCTACGATCACATAACGCTCATTTTAGCGTTTTTCGCTTTTAGGCGTTTTTTCTTTTCTTTTCTTTTATTTTTTTTCTTTACCAAGGTTCGTTAGGCACTACTAGGCCCTCAAATACCGTATTAGAGTAATTTAATCACCCTAATTAAGTTCGAGGTATTGCAGATTCCAAGTTGTAACAGAGAGTTAGTGAAGTCGAGGAGAGTTAGAAAACCTGAGTTCTAACCTGTTTTACCTTCAAATTCAAGTGACCTTTCGCGTCAGGATTCTTTCGAAGCTTCGTTGATGCGGTTCTGGATCGATTTCAAATTGAGCTTCTGACTTCTTCTTCCTTGTGTTGTTAATGATGTTTTGCTTCTGTATTTGTGGTGTTTTTGTGTTTTGATGTTTGGAAATCTAATTGGAGAAGAAAGATTGTGTTTTCAGTGGTTTTGGGGTGATTTCAGTAGAGTTTCGGTATAGATTTGAGGGTAGGGAGTGCAAAAACGTGGGAAGAAGGTTGACGGATGCGTCTTCTAACTTTGGGAATGTTCTCCACTACTGTAGGTCATTTTTGGGAAGGTCCTTTTATTGAAAGAGCATGGCCAAATTGATAGAACAAATTTTTTATCTAAAACCTTTATTTGTACTCTAAGAGAATCTGGTTTTTAAAAAATACACTACAGGTTGATAAAATTCTGAAATTTTAACCAAAGGTAAAGGAATATTTTTAGCAATTTTAATAGTTGGAATCGGATTATTTAGATAAATAACAGATAAGATAAAAATCTTACAATCTGAAACCTCCCACAATTCATAACTTACGATTGGAAAGTCAAAATTATGAAATTCCAATGGTAGTCTCTAAAAATCATTCTCTGTCTTTTGTTAAAGTGTTATGATATTTGGACTTGATTTGGGTGTTTTCCAAAGAAGAGAGAAAATTGCAAGAATGTTTGAATTTCTCTTTAAAATTTTGGGCTAAGGTTCCAATAAAATAATTTCAGGTTCATGACTGTATGTAGTCATGCTAACCATGTGACAATTTTATTTAAATTTTTGGAAACCTTTTTTATTTCTATTTCGAGGTTTCATGTGTTAATTAGCTTATAATATGAATTAAAAGCTAAATTTCCTAAATAAATATCATGTAGGAAATTAAGAAATGTCTTTCATAATGACTATGGTATTTGGAAAATGTTTAAAGATGGTGAACAAGTCATATGAAAATAGAAAGTCCCCAGAATGTCCTTGGAAAATCCTGTCTTGGTGCATTTTGACCGTTTTGCCCTTGTCTTCGTATTTGTGCGCTTGAGCCCATCTTGAGGGTCAAAATTTTGGGTATAACACTTCCTCCAGTAGCACAAAGCTTGTATGTATCCATCTTGTTGGTGCCCAGTTAGGTTCCCCTTCTCCTTTGGCCGCCTCCACAAGTGCCACCTCCCCAACCAGTCTCCTCCTCAGCACACACTAGTGCATCATTTACATGCAAACAAGCACACCTTACAATTCAAACGTAAAAAAGCACACAAAATTAAGTGGAAGCTAGCTTGCATCAATAGGGTCATTATCCACAGCCATTGCTAGTTTTTTTTCATTTTGATAATTTGGCTCAAAGCCGCATTACACAAGCACCTCGTTTATACTTCCGCAGCCTAATGGCATTACATAATAATCTACACTTTACACTTAAACAAACTAGAATTCTAAGATTTATAGCCAAATATTAATATTCTTGAGAATTCAGGTGGATGTGTGATATTGGGCCTCATTACAACCTCTCCAAGAAAAACCGGTGGAAAAAAACTAAGAGAGGAAAAAGAGTATCCCACATCCAATTACAGCCCTAATATCAACTACAAAGAGAAAAAAGGAGAAAAAATGACAGCAGCAACAACAACATTAAGACCATAGGTTGAGCAGAAAGCAAAAATACTAGCACTTCTTACAAATAATCCTTAAGGGATGACATTCCAATTAAAGCTTCACATGACATTAGCAGTTCCTTCCACCATATTCTTGTCCAACGCCAGATTCCGAGTTTAATTTGGACCACCATCCGATCCATTTCCAGACTTTCAGCTTGAAATATTACTTTGTTCCTTCTTAACCACACATGAAAGATGCCATAGCATAGTGTTGATCTCCCGACTCGCTTTGCTTTGTTCCCCAGATTTACCGTAAACCAGTCTTTATAAAATATAGCCTCGGGCTTAGGAGGAGAAACGAATATTCCACCACTTCAGGAGGTTTTCCTAAACACCAGTAATCCTTGGACATAAAAATAATACATGCTCCATAGTTTCCATTGTCACGGTACACCACGGGCATAAGCACTGTCCAAGGGGAATTAAATCCCTCTCGAATAAGAGTTCTCTAGTAGGTAATCCTCACCTGATCATGAACCACAGAACCATCTCAACCGCGGCTCACACAGGCCTCTTCAAATCTGCTTCCAGTCAACGCCATCAATCTCCGCTTCATCTGCTATTCGTAGTTGTAGTAAAGAGTTTGTTACATCTTTCACAATAGATATGGGACCTGTAAGATCCAGTGAACTTCATCATCCTGGAATGGTGAAGATGGTTTCATTTCTAGGACTTCCTTCAACTCAGCTAGCATATTCGCTTCAAACTCAAACATATTCCGCTGCCACCGTTAAATCTCATACCCACACGTCATTCACCCAGTACCCCCTGCTTGCTACAGTACTGAAATACCCGTGTATTTGGGTTAGGAACTACATATTAATTGCTTAGTACGAGTGGTTTAATATTATTATAGGTTGATATTAATGAAATACTGGTTTAGTCAGAAGTTAGGAATTAGAATTGGGCCCAGGGAAGCTAAATAACTATTTTACTCTTCCTTTCCAAATATAATATTTAATATATTCCTTCACAAATTATTTAGCATCATCACCCTAATCTTCTACTAACATATAACAGTGTTTCTTCTTATTTGAATTAATAATTCAAATCCTACCTTTATTTCCTTCTTTTTAACATAAATATCCTTATCTCTCCTTAAGATGATCACGTTCGTTCCTATCCTCCTATAATGGATAAATCATTCAACTTCTCACCTTATTTCAAATTAATTACTAAATTTATTCCTTATTTCTTTCCAAATTGATTACTTAATAATAATGTATTCCTTCCTCTAAATAGTTTACTTTATTAATATACTTATCTCTTCCTTTTTTCTATTTTACAAATAATATCCTATTTATATCACGACCTCCACTCCCATCTTCTTCATCGATATCGCAACGCTTCACGCACTCACCTTCCCCAAAATACAAAATCTCTTGTTCCATCTCTGTGTTCTTCGAGTCTCTTTCCTGGTACCGAATTAATATTGAAGGGTAAGGTATTCTACTTAGGCAAGATTTTATTTGATTTGGTCATGAATTGGGGGAATTCTGATTGATGGTTGTTGTGAATTTTGACCCGAGTTTGAACGGGCGCTACCTGTGAATCTACTGAACTATCTTCTTAGTGGTGTGTGTGTGTAATCAGGTAAATCCCTGTGCTCATGATCGATTTATTTTGTGGTTTGCAATTGTTGGAATATGTTTTGAAACTCTTATTTTGTAATTATTGGGAGATGATATGATTTGAAACCCTGATTAGGGATTTGGAAAATTGGGATTCATTCCCCTGTGTTGTGAATTAATGGTTGAGGTTTACCAATGGAGACTTGATTACAGTTTTGGGAGCCTTTCACAGGATAATTGTTTGTCATGGGACCCATAGGTGCCCCATATGAATTGTTGGTATTCGTACCTTATATATATATATGCACTGCGAACAGTGAAACACAGTTAAGCTCTATAATCTACTCATTTAGGTCAGAAGTACCTTCTGGGGGGTGTGCACACTAAGGACTTAGGGTGAGGTGGTGTTTGACGGTCCCATAGTGACTGTCCATATTAAGTTGTGGTTGTTTCCTGATGAAAGCTCACTCGTTGTTATTGTTGAATAACTTGTCTACTCGAAAATAACTTGAGATTGTTGGCTTATAATTTCTATTGTTCGATTGATGAACTTTAAAAAAAAAAGAATTTCAAATGTTTTTACATAGGAGACAGGATTACTCAGTTTCACTGAATTGCGCGATCCTTTTGGTTTGTATATTGTTTTCTGATCGCAGGTATTGATTTCTGAAGTTGGGGTTGGGGATTACGCCATCACATAGACGTAAGAGTTTGGAATTGTTTCTACGATACAATGTTTGAGTTGCATGTTTTTTAATGTTTAGATTTGCTGAATTGTTAAGTGACTAGCCTAAGCACTCGGTGGGTTGGGTGTGGCGGTAACGCTCTGGTTGGTAAATCTTTTCCATTGTAGTTTGGGGTCAAACCTTTGTTATTTTGTGTTTATAAGATTATCCTTGGCAATTGCAATTTAGATTGAGTTTATTATGTTTTTCTCAAGTTGTTTCTGCTGTACTTTATGCAGGATTGGACCTGTCTGAACATCGCCCGACATCCATGTCGGACAGGCCCCGAGAGCATTTTATTTTTCGAGTTTTAGTGTGTCCGGACATCGTCTGAACTTACATGCTGAGGACAACATGCGAGGAAGGTCTGAACTGTAGTCTCGGCATTGGTCCAAACTTACATGTTCGGACCAATGTCGGACCACGTACTTGGGTTTTATCAGAACTGTGTTGGACACATGTTCAAACGCCTATATTTTTACTCTCGACTGTGTCCGAACGTCAATGTCCTGACACAAGTTTGGACATTTTCCAATTCCTGATTGTAAACTCTCGACTTGTGTTCTTTTCTGGTGGTGCTTTCATAATTGCAGATCACAGCCCATTAAACTGTTATCTTGTCATACGTCTTCCCCTGTATGCAGGCCGTTTCTAATGCGATAAATGAAACCTAATCGTTTTGTTCCATAACGATGATCTATTATGAGCTATGCGCCATCGCCATGGTTAGGAACACAAGGTTTTATTGCAAGTCCGATAAACAAGACCCCCAGCGTTCTTTTGGCTTGGTATTTTGGACCAAGCAAATGTTGTCAAGATAATGGTGGCCATCGGGTCCGGTTCTACCGGAACCGGCGGTTCTACCCGGAACCGATTGGAACCGGAACCGGGCGGGAACGGTTGGGAACCGGAACCGGAAGAACGCCTCAGCCGGTTCCGACTACGAATACATGTTTTGAGATTCGGGCCCGAACGGGTCCGAACCGGAACGGAACCGCCTAGAACAGCTTGGAACCGCCTGGAACATCGTCGGATTCGGAACCGGGAAACCGGAAACCGGAACTGAACCGGTGGAATCGGAACCAGAACCGCCCCGGAACCGTTGAGTTACATTGTAATCAGGCCAAAACGACGTCGTTTGGGTCTCGGTCGCGCGCTCCTAAGAAGAAAATAGCCGTAGATCCCAAGCACGCGCATTGCAATATGAAGGCCAACATGATGATTGGTATGAGATGGAATGGGGATAACACCACTTAGGACTTCTATCTTGTAATATTTAGAATGTATTAGTAATTTAGTATTACTTCTTTCCATGTAATCTTTTTTTTAAGACGTGCAAATTGAAATCATTGTAACCTCTTAGTAGCTGTACTTTTTTCATTATTAGGGTTTCCCAATGGGTTGTTTACCTAATAAGGTTTTAATGAGGCAGTGAATCATATAATAAAATTCTCTTGTTCTTATTTTTTGTAAATAAATAAAATTCCTAAGTCTTTGTTTCTTACATTGAAGATTATAAACTGGAAGAATAACATATCTAGGAGTAAAGTGGGTGAAAAAGAGCAACGTGTGCGCTAAAACGGATCTCAAATCGGAGCTAACGAAGCAACTAGAGCCGTCGAATCTTTCCGGAACCGCTCGGAACCGATTCAAAACCGGAACCGGAACCGGCCGAAACGACCGGAACAGGTTTTTGACCGAATCCGAAGCGAATCCGATTTCAGAACCGGAACCGGAATCGGAACCGGAACCGCCCGGACCGGTTCCGAATACGAATACACATTTCTGGAACGGAACCGGTGGAAACCAGACAACCGGAACCGGTGGAACCGGACCCGTGGCCACCATTTAGAAGAACCTGTTTTACGCGTACCCCAGAAAAAATGTCTCTGCAGAGACACGAGTGTGCTTCACACTTTGCTGGGAATGACAAAAAGGCTTGCATAGTAAAGAGGGACAACATCTAGGATAGACCTTATAAGCACTGGCCGCCCGGGTTTGGAAAGACTAGTGGCTTTCCAATTTGCTAACTTCGTTTCACCTTATGAATTACCAGGTCCTATGTCGAGGCCTTTCTTGGGTAAGAGCCCAAGGGGCACCTAGATATGTACTTGGGAGACCCGCCAGCCGACAACCGAAGATTTCTCCTACCATTTCCTCCTCTTCTTCACTAGCATTGATGCAGAAGGTCATTGATTTCTCCATGTCCAGTCTTAGTCCGCTCATCTCTGTAAATAATATGAGGATTCGATGCAGTTGCATCAGCTCATCCTTGTTGACTTCATAGAATAACATCACATCGTCGGCGAATTGTAGGTGTGTTACTCTCACTTGCCTTGCACCAAACTTTTAGACCGAGAGAACTCTGATTCTCTACCGCACTCTGTATTAGCCAATTTAAAGCCTCGACAAAATCACAATAAAGCAAGGAGAAAGCAAGGTCACCTTGTCGTACCCCTCTCGTTGGTGAGAATGGCCTTGTAGGTGAACCATTCATCAAGATTGATATTCTTGCCGTAGTGACGCATTCCTTTATTCATCTTTTCCACGTGTCTCCGAATCCCATACATTCTAGCATCATATCTAGAAATTCCCAAGAGACACAATCATAACCTTTTTTAGATCAACTTTAGTAACACCCCTTTTCTCCGAGTCTTCTTCAGCCATATACCGACTTCATTGGCAATGAAAGGGCCCTCAAGGATGCTTCTCCCTTTAACGAATCCAGACTGTGTTTCACCAATAAGTTTAGGCATGAGTGTACTCATCCAGTTGCTTAAGAGTGTTGCGACTATTTAGTACACACATCCGACTTGCGAAATTCCTAATCTACATCAAAACGATAAGCTACTAATGTCATAGTCACTTAAACACATAGCTAGAACAATATTTTTACCTTTAATTACATTTGATACAAGAGCAAGGTTTTGTTCGTATGACAACATATAGTTTTAAAAATAACTTAATATAACACCGTTAGGTTACTTAATTCCTAAAACTTCTATTTTGTAATAAAATCATTTTCCAACTAGTGATAAATAAGGTTTTTGCAAAACATTTAATTATATATTAGTAAATATTCAAAATTAAATTTCTCAAAAAGACATGAGTCACTATTAATTTTATGGTGCCTAATCACAGTCGCGTGCTCTTGTAAGAACTGGTGCATATCAATACTGCATTGACCTTTAAATAACAAAAAAAATAAAAAAGAGGCTATCTTGATAGAAAAAAAAAAAAGTCAACCCCTATACATTAACAATAGGCTATCAACTTTTAGTTCTGTCTGCATCATGTAATTAGACCTGAAGTAGTGAATTAGTCTGATCAGTGCTCACATTACTGGAGTAACACCCAAATATTCATGTCCAAAGTGACTTGAAACACTTTACGTTACTTACTTCGACATTTACTAGCTAGATCATTAATGCTTGTACCACCTAATTGATTTACCATCTCATTCGTGTCAGCTGTGTGATCATGTTCCTTGTGGTCCATATCTTAGTCAATTTTCCATTTTGCCAGCCTTCAATTACAGCCCAAGAGAGAACATAGCAGTGCATGCGCTGCCAGTAATCTCTTCCACCAACGGCATACGTCTTCTATTGATGGGTTTTGACTCTCAGATCTGTCTTTTGGCTGAACCCTCCTGTGGCTGGCAGCTGCAAGAAAACTAATAGGAAAGTCCATAGTTGTATTGAGGGATGAGAAAAGCTAATTGTAGCCCATCAGGAGGAATAAGACTCCAGGGGACTTCTAAGAAGAACAATATATAGTACAGAAGGAAAGGAAAGCTGTCCTATTCTAGTGAAGATACAGTTTACCGGCAGTTAAGAGCATCATGTTGAGACGAGAATGAAAATCCATATCACCAGCCAAAATGGGGTCATACTCCCCTTTGGACACAAGTTAAGCAATGTATGGCAACCAGTTTTAGAGATCCTCATAGCGCATTGGGTTTTATTCAAGTCAAAAGTATGTGGGAAGTTCAAGAATTTGCAAAGACTGGCTAACTAACAGATCGTAAGTACATTCTTAGATCCACTGTATTGTTTTTTTTTTTATATAAATGGCTGAAATTAAATTCAGCATAAGAATGACTTATGTGAACAGTCTCATTTGGTTCTAAGGTATCACTCCACTACCCGACCAAGTCACGGGACTATACTCTATTGTAGCGCATAAGTTAAAAGTGATGAGACTATTTGCATTAGTTAAATTAAAGTTGCCTTCTTTTACAGTCGATCAAGGCCAATTCCACAGCACTGAGTCCCTGAGGCAGCTTCATTAAGTGACACCTATGTCAAGACAAGGACGAAACGCAACCTCATAGAATGAATTTCTATTGCAGCAAACCAGATAGTTAGAGCCAACATCCAGTAGATCCAACCGCTACATGGACCTGAAAACAATAATGAAACTCAAAGATTAAGACAAAAGTTTCATCTTAACCAGCTTAACATCTTATTCGCAAGCAGGGTTTCATTCAACCACGTAACTAACTTCAAAGTTTTCTCTTTGATTCTCCTAAAAGTAACAATTGTTTACTCGGCACCAATCCAGCGTCCAGCAAAAGCAGCCCAACAATTTTAACAACTACCAATTGACCTTAATTTACAACCACCATATGTTTGAAGACAATTCGCCACTATTGCTTCTTCTTCTTCCTAAGTATGAAGACATCAGTCTCCTCAAACGCGTACTCAGGATGTAAATCCTCTTTCGGAATCTTCTCAACCTCAAACACCTCCCTAACAAGCGACCAGAACAACAAATCCGCCTCAGGGGACCTTAACTGATACCCCAACAAAACCACACCTTTCTCATCCTCCACCAACGCCACCAACGTTTCCACAAGCGGCGTCACATGCTCCTCAATATAAACAACGTCCGTCGCCACCACAACATCAAACGGTCCACATTGAGACTGAATCTGACCCGAATTGGCCCAGTAATAAAGCTGTGCCGTCTTGAGCGACTTCTTAAGTACGGGTTTGTTCCGTTTCAAATTCCGCTTCAGGGCTGGCATCACGGGAGCTATATCCGTGAGAACGATGTCGGTTAGACCGAGGAGGTAGAGACCCATCCCTGCGGCTCCACACCCTGTTCCTAGCTCGATCCCTCGCTTCCCTCGGAAGTCGAGGACGTCGGCGTAAGGGTTTGGGATCTCCGGTTGTGCAGAGGAGGTGAGATGAAGCGGGGACCATCGCTCGATGAATTTGACCAGGACAAGTGAGGATGGCCAGACGGATGTACCGACGTGCATAGAGCCGTTGTCTTGTTGGAGTGAAATTACGGCATCGCCGACTTGGAGGTCTATCACCGGTGAGTGTCGTTGAATTTCATCTCAATATGAGGAGGATGAGACGTTGGCCTTCCGGTGGGAACGGAAAAGAAGGTTGCGGAATTTATGTTGTTCGACTTTTTGTGGTGAGTTGTGAGGATAGCATGTGGGCCTGATGAGGTAGTTGATTTCTGCCAGCCCATTATATTTGTCTCATTTACGTTGTCCAGAATGACTTTTAGACGGAGAATTTGGGCCTCTTTGTTTTCATCCACGATGGGCCACATCCATGTGTTGGTATTTTTTATGTGGTCTATCATATTGTTATCGTATTACCTAATCACTATTTATATGGTTTGCGTTTGCAACCAACATTTATATTTTCATTATTTTTCATATACTAGGTTTAGGGGAGGGTTCATCGGATAAGTAAAACCCTAGTGCTCTAGAAGATTTACATGTGTATTTAGGTAATACTATTATTTTTTAAAATATAGTGAAGTAGTGAGGTATCTCTGGATTATGAGTTGATTTTTTTTTGTCAAATGGGAGGACAGTTTTTGACAAAAAAAAAATTGTTTGAAAGATTGTTTTTATAGTTTTTGTTTCTTTTCTTTAGGAGTGCGTTGATTGACAAGATCCACACTACTAAAAAAGCAATTAGTGACGAAATAATTCATTGGTAAAATGATAAAGTTCGTCACTAATTAGTTTAGTAAGGAATTATCGATAAAAATTATTCATCGGTGTTATCAACGTCGTTAAATTATAATGATGAATAAACTAAATTCGTTGGCAATTTCTAACGAAATTTTTAATCCGTTGTCAATTCAGATTTTTAGACATATCATATTTGTTACTAATTACTTCAGAAATTTATAATCCTCATTAATTCATCAGTAATTACCTACCATTCATAAACTAAATTCATTTTGTTGGTAATTACCAAGAAAATTTAGCATTCGTCAACAATTGACGAGATAATATAATTTATTGGCAATTAACAACAGATTATAAATTCATCGGTAATTCCGAAAAAATACAATGAGTAAATTTTACCAATTGATAATTTTCCAGCATACACAATTTTTATTAAGAAATATACAATTTTAAGCTCATTGGATTTATTTATCCATTGGTAATCTCTTCGCTAATTGATGAAAGATAAAAAAAAAAGAGGAAAGACATAATTTTTATTGGATGAATTGAAGCATATACACAATTAATAAGCAGTGGGACTAACCAATTGTTAGTGCTCCATTTTAAGCTTCTAATAAAGTTAAATTCTTATACATTAGCTATTCTAAAAAGAGAAAAGAAAACTGATGGTGCATATCCTCTTCATCCTCCACAACTGTATTAGGACTATAAAGATGAACAACGATCAAAATACTGAAGCCAATCAAAGCTGGAACTTGTACTGCAGCCGAAAGCATGTGTCGGTAGTAGAGAAAATTCATTACTGCATTTGTATAATCCTATGAACTGCAAAACAAAAGTATAAAGAAATTAGCCATTTTCAAAAAGTCTAATGTCTCTTCACTCTTATCACCACTGGTTCTAAGCCTACCAAATTCATAATTAAAATATCACCATCATGCAGATATTAGCCATTTCATATTTTGAACTAGCTGATGGCTTATCTTACTGATCAATAGCATCCCAATTCAGTGGCCAAGTCAAATCATTACAAGCATGCCCCTAAGAAAACTAGGTGCATCCACTTCCAAACATTAACTTAGGTGAAAACACCAGTGAACCTTATGTGAATTTTGAAAGGCATAATAGAAAGACTACTTATTTGTAACCAAAATGTTGACCGGCCATAGTCATTAGCATTAGTAACTTGGGTCTATAGATGTACCATCACTGATGTACCTGTCAAATAAGAAAGTTTAGAATAATGAGTCCAGCAAGAAGCTCATTAATCAGCAGACACATATAACAGAAGGAATACTTGTGACCTTGGAGAAACATTTCTGAATGTATAAAAAAAATGGCATAAAAGATCTCATGAACCACTCTGCTGAGCTCCAGAGTGTACACAGAGGAACAATAATAGTATTGAAACACAGATAATTACATCTAAAGTTCCATAAATGCTATTGTAGCGGGTCCACCCAGAGATGGAATCCAAAAGAATCCTTCTGTCAGCAGACTTGCACAAGAAAAGTTTTAGAGTTCAAAATTATTAAAGACATATTTCTTCTGAGCAAGAGTCATAAAATGAAAACATAAGGACATTTTTAACCTCATTGGCAACATTTGAAAGGGCTTGGTATAAGCCAATCCAGACATGTTTAGTAGCCGCAATTCACATAATTAGAAGCCTTTGCTCAATTGCTTCGAATCTTGATAAAGTTACTCAGAATAAATTGGCAAGACGTCGACGATTAAGTGAATTACTCAAACAAGCCCAATCTTCCCCTCTGCCAGTGGAAGAACAGATAATAACTATTTATACTGGAACGAATGGTTATCTTGATTCATTAGAAATTGACAGGTAAGGAATTTTCTTGATGATTTAAGGAAGTACTTCAAAACGAATAACCACAGTTCCGAGAAATTATATCTTCTACCAAGACGTTCACTGAGGAAGCGGAATTCATTTTAAAAAAGAAGATATTCAACAACAGATGGAACGTTTTCTACTTCAAGAACAAGCATAAACAAATTCATTCTGAGTAATTTAATACATTAAATAATCTAATCAAAGAAATCCTTACTTTCTTTTCTTATGCTAAAAAGAAGAGAACCAAAGCATAATTATTTTCAAAAGAATCCATGTTGTTAATATCATTGAGAGAGTTTGAGAGCAAAATTCACTATTAATCGCCCACCGTGGGGCTCGAACCCACGACCACAAGGTTAAGAGCCTTGCGCTCTACCAACTGAGCTAGACGGGCTTGTTTTTATTCACCTAAGCATATTTGTTTTCAACTAACAGCGGCAACAACAAAAGTTACCAATCGAGCGGCAGCAACGGGACGATTTCGGCAGAAGTTCCTCGACCGTGCTGGTGTCGTGATGAAGAAAATCAGAGATAACGATCGTGAATGTCGGTGATGGCGATCGTGAATCCTAATAATTCCGATACTCGAGTAATCAAAAAGCTTGGAGAAAAAGCGAAAGTAGAACTTGGCATAGCTAACCAGATTGAGCCAAGAATTTGCTTGCTGTATGGGGGAAAAGACTTGATGAGCAAAAACAGACAACATAGATCATAAAAAGTGGATATTTGATCTAGCCGTATCCGAGAATCGACGGGTTACATATATATAATTACCTACCGGGCGTTTATTGAAGCCGTTAACTACTATCTCGAGATGGATGATATTTCCGAGCTATTTTGGTTAACTTCTGGCCTTGATTTCCCTCATGAGGTTCGCTGCTTCTTCTTCTCCTTGGTCGCCATTGCTGAGCTTCTTCACGTCTGTTCTGCTGATGCGGGGAAGAGGAGCTTCTAACTTAGGGATTTTGGAAGGAGGCAAGTTATATATATATATATAGGTTGTGGTTTAATGACTAAAGACTAAAGGTATGTTTATATATCAGTAAAAATTTAAAATTTTCAATCAAAACAAAACTAAATCTTAATTAAACTAAACTATGTTATAATTCAAAATTATTTGCATATTTTAACTAATTATTTAATACATATATTAGTTAGAGTTTAATATTTAGAATATTTTATATGCTAATATATATTGTTTTCTTTTTAAAATATTTTGGTTTTAAATATAAAAATTTACTTCATAGTTAGTAAAATAAAATTTAGTTATAAATAATTTTTAATAAGTATTCTGAAATAAAATGAAAAGATTATGTTTTTATTAAATAGAATAGTATATGACAATGAAATAATAAATAATAACTCTACTTAATTATCAGTACATATATTTTCATTTATTCATATTAGTAAGTGGTATTAAGTCCACCATCGCTAAATCTGGGAAAATTTGTTTCAAGGCCTGACATTTACTTCATTCGCTTCGAAATATTTCCAACACAAAGGGAATGATAGAATAGTTTATTTATTGGTCATGTTGGTCTACTGCTGTATATTATATTGTCCTCTGTTGTATGTTATATTTTGGTTTGCAACGCTGTCGTTTTAGTTGGGTAGTTTTCTGGCCGTTGTTCCGCAAGTCAGAAGGCTAGGGTTATATTAGTCTCGAAGGGTTGAGACTACGGTAGACTGATTAGTGGAATGTTAGGGTTCTAGGATTTCTCTGTACTTCCTTTCTCTTTCGTGAAGATTAATCGAAGCATTCCACGTTGTGTTTCCAGTCTCGATTATTTTTCATGGTATCAGAGCAGAATGATCGTGGGATCCTGTTTCTGCGTTTTCTTATGACTGATTCAAGCTCCTCGTCGATTTCTTTCCTTGCGATTGACAAGCTATTTCGCTTTCCAAATTTTCCAATTCGTCATTCTTGTTTTTGTTTCCCCACGAGATCCTAACTTTCAATCCGTCATTCTTGCTCCTGTCTACCCCACGAGACTCTATTTTTTCCGATTCGTCATTCTTGTTCTCCACGCATTGACGAATCATGAGTGAAACACACAAGTAGACCCACCAAAGGGCAAGGACAAGGACAAAGGAGGCGTCACCGATTCCGAGCTTGGAAGTTGCAGCAACGGACACGCCAACCTCAAGGATCCTCTGTATCTTTCGAACTCCGACCAACCTGGGTTGTCGCTCGCGAGCAAATATTATGGAGGCCCGGTTTTCCTTGTTGGAAACAACAAGTTGAAATTGCGCTGGGGGCAAAGAACAAACTCGGTTTTGTGCTGGGCACCGTAGTGAAGCCGACGAATTCAGACGACGATCTTGAAGCTTGGAAGAGATGCGACAGTATGGTAAGGGCTTGGATTCTCATGAGCCTTGAGAAACGCATCGCCGATACCGTCCTCTTTAGATCGTCGGCGGCTGAAATCTGGCAAGACCTCTGCACCAGATACGACCAAGTTGATGCTACAAGATGTTTGAGTTGGAAAGAAGACTTGTGAACACAACGCAAGCCGGGGAAAGCATAGGAGACTATTTTGCAAGACTCAGAGGAATTTGGGACGAATTGGATGCAACTACTTCCCTACCCGCATGTGCCTGTGCGACGGACAATGCGTTCAAAGATTACATCAAGACTCAGCGGCTGATAAAGTTCTTGATGGAGTTAAGCGAGAAATATCCGGAGCCCGAGAGAGTATCTTGATGATCTCACCTCTCCCTTCCATGGAACAAGCCTTCTCCATTCTCATTCAACAGGAAAGACAGAAGGCTCTCACCACCACTGTCCAGTTGAGACAGAGGCGCCAGTCGCATTCTCTGTTAGCCAAACCAAGAAGAGTTTTGGGCGTGGACAAGGACACGGAGGAAAGCGCAATTACATTCAATGTACCTACTGTCACAAGGCAGGTCACTCAGAAGAGAGGTGTTACCAAAAGATTGGGTATCCTCCAGGGTGGCGCGTGGGAAAAGAGAAACAGCATCAGGCGAATGGAGCTAATGAACAAAAAGGGGATTCCTGTAAACCCCATTCAACAAGGTCCTGACCACAGATCAGGTGAATCAATTGCTGAGTTACATCAGCAAATCCCAGATTGTCAATAAAGAACAACAAAACCCAGAATCAAACTGCAGTTTTATTGGTATGGCTTCTTCTCAATATAACTCTAGTTTAACTGGAAGTATTTATAACATTTTTATTGCCTCCTGTGAACATAATGTTGAATTAACAGATTGGGTGATTGACACTGGTGCTTCTGACCACATGTGTGGCAATCTAGCTATTCCTACCCATTCAACAAGGTCCTGACCACAGATCAGGTGAATCTATTGCTGAGTTACATCAGCAAATCCCAGATTGTCAATAAGAACAACAAAACCCAGAATCAAACTGCAGTTTTATTGGTATGGCTTCTTCTCAATATAACTCTAGTTTAACTGGAAGTATTTATAACATTTTTAATGCCTCCTGTGAACATAATGTTGAATTAATAGATTGGGTGATTGACACTAGTGCTTCTGACCACATGTGTGGCAATCTAGCTATTTTATGTGATATTAATTTGCTTGATAGACCCCACACGGTTGGGATGCCAGATGGGCATCCACAATTGGTCCATCTGATAGGAAATGTTAAATTAAACAGTATAATAACATTGAGAAATGTTCTTTTTGTTCCAAGTTTCAAATTTAGTTTAATTTCTGTTAGTAAACTTTCTGAAGAAATGAATGGGAAAGTTTGTTTTGATTCTACTGGATGTTTCTATCAGGCTTGTGAGCAAGGTGAGGAGCTGAAGATTGGTCAGAAGCTTAGAGGACTGTATATTTTTGATAGATTCTGTGATAAGAAAGAAAAGGAATGCATTAGTTCATTGGTTGGTTCTGTGAAAACAAAATCTGACTGTAATGATTCTTTAAGTCTCTGGCATCTTAGACTAGGACATGCCCCTAGGGAGAAAATCTCAAGATTAGGTCTGGTTGAAGAGATCAAGAAACAATGACCTTTTGTATGTGAACCATGTGTAGGGCTAAAAGCCACTGATTACCCTTTCAATCTAGTTCTATAAAAGCAAAAGACATTTTTGAGTTAATACATATTGATTTGTGGGTCCCTATAATGAAAACACTTATGATGATTTTGCTATTTCCTCACTATTGTGGATGACAAAAGTCGTGCTATATGGACACATTTATGTAAATTCAAATCTGAGTGTTTTGGTCTGATTATAAGTTTTATCTCCATGATTGAGAATCAGTTTAAGAGAAGTGTTAAATGTGTTAGAACCGACAAGGCTCATGAATTATGGAGCTCAAAGGCAGGCACTGAATACTTTAAGCTAAAAGGGATTAAACACCAAACAACTTGCTCTTACACACACAGCAAAATGGTAGAGCGAGCGAACATCGTCACATTCTGGAAACAGCACGTGCTTTGATGTTTCATTCCCTTCTCCCTAAGAAATTTTGGGGGGAAAGCATTCTCACTGCAACTTTTCTGATTAATAGAATGCCCCTCATTAGCATAGATAATAAAACTCTTTTTGAAATTATTTATGGAGAAAAACCAGATTACACTATCCTTAGATGTTTTGGGTGCCTCTGTTTTGCAAATGTCAATAAGAATCAACATGATAAGTTTTTATCCAGATCTGTAAAATGCGTCTTCTTAGGATATGCTCAAGGTAAGAAAGCCTATAAACTCTATGATCTTGATAATGACAAAGTCATATTTAATAGAGATGTTCTGTTTCATGAAAAGGTTTACCCATTCAGATCTGTCCAGGGAACATTAAAGGAACTTGCTTAGATGATTCTCCAAAAGGTCCCTTTCTGTTGAGGATGACTGTTTTATTTCTGATAATACTAATGCAAATGATGTGAGAATAAGACAGAATAGACAGGACAACAACTATGAAGAAAGGGATGAAGAGAATCCTCATAATCCACAAGTGGCGTTCCAACAGAGGAAACAATGTTGAGGAATCCCTGACAGAAGATGCAGCAGAAGAAGAAGTCATCACAAGAAGATCAGAAAGGACCAGATATCCTCCTAAATACCTAGAAGATTATGAAGTTAGATTGACAGTCATGAAAAAAGATAAGTTACCTTCTGCTGATCTTTTCTCAGAAATATTGCATGATAGAATCTCAGCTGCTTGTAGTATTAAACTCTGTGATGGTGAAACTAATCATGATTCTTTTGTCATGGATGATAGAGATAGCATAATTAGGACTGATTGTCTGATGCATACGTGGGAATATTTTCATTAGATCAAAACTGTCATTCATGTCTGCATACTGATTTACTCAATGAAACTGAGCCTAGCTGTTATGAAGAGGCAGTTAGTGATAAAAGGTGGAAGAGGGCCATGGAAGAGGAATTCTTAGCACTAGAAAGAACAACACATGGGATCTTGTCAAACCTCCAAATGGTATTAAACCAGTGAAATGCAAGTGGGTCTACAAGATTAAACATAAGGCAGATGGTAGCATAGAGAGATTTAAAGCTAGATTGGTAGCAAAGGGATACACCCAAAGGTATGGGATAGATTACATGGAAACCTTCTCTCCCGTAGTAAAATTTACTACAATCAAGGCATTAGTTATAGTGGCAACCAAAGGAATTGGGTAGTTAGCCAACTAGATATAATAATGCTTTTCTTCATGGGACTTAGAAGAAGATGTGTACATGGAGGTTCCCTTGGGTCATAAGGAAGAAAAATCTGGGAAATTATGCAACTGAACAAGTCTTTATACGGCCTGAAACAGGCTTCAAGGCAATGGCATCATAAATTAAGTATTCTGCTTAAATCTTTACATTTTGTCCAGTCCCTTAATGATTACTCTTTGTTTATTAGAGAAAGGATAACAAGGTGTGCTATCTAGCGGTATATGTGGATGATATTCTGATAACAGGAAATGATAATATGCTGATAGAATCTGTGAAAAAGACTCTGAATCAGAGATTCAGGATTAAGGACCTGGGCATCTTGAACTATTTTCTGGGGATGCAGTTTATTCATACAACAGGGAGTTGTCCTTATACAGAAAAAGTATTGTGAAGATTTGTTAAAGGAATTTGGAACGCCTAATGATAAAATTTCTGTCAGTCCTCTTAATACAAGTCTTAGACTTATGAGAAATGAGGGAAAACCTTTGAAAGACCCTTTTGTTTACTGCAGACTTGTAGGGAAAATAAGCTATCTGTCGCATAGTAGACCTGATCTTTGTTTTGCAATCCAGGTTTTGAGTCAGTTTCTTGGTAGTCCCACTGATGTGCATTTTACGGCTGCCTTGCATACCTTGAATTATATTAGGGTACTTTGAGTTATGGACTGTTGTTTAATTCAAAAGATGATTACACCCTGACCGCTTTTTGTGATTCTGACTGGGCAGGATGCCCTAATACAAGGAGATCTATCAGTGGCTTCTTCATACAGATTGGAGGATGTCCTCTCTCATGGAAATGCAAGAAACAGACTACTGTCGCACTATCATCTGCAGAAGCAGAATATCGAGCAATGAGGAGTGTGACAGCGGAGCTTAGTTGGATTACAAGGGTGTTGCACGAGCTGGGAGTGAAGGATATTCTTCCTGTTCCGGTGAAGTCTGATAGCCAGGCTGCTATTTACATTGCACGCAACCCAGTCCTCCATGAGAGGACCAAGCATATAGAACTCGACATACACTTGTTAGGCAAAAATTGCAAGAGGGCATGATCAGGGTGGAGTTCGTAGGCTCTAAGGAACAGTTGGCCGATGTATTAACTAAGGCCTTACCAGGGAAGGCCTATCCAGTGCAGGTCAAGAAGTTGGGTCTGAAAAGAGACGGCTGAGCAGTGCAGTCCATCTTTTGTAATGGTTCTGAATCTTTCCAACCTTAGAAGTGTCTCCCTTCTAAGCTTTGCGGGGGGCTGATAGAATAGTTTATTTATTGGTCATGTTGGTCTACTACTGTATATTATATTGTCCTCTGCTGTATGTTATATTTTGGTTTGCAACGCTGTCGTTTTAGTTGGGTAGTTTTTCTGGCCGTTGTTCCACAAGTCAGAAGGCTAGGGTTATATTAGTCTCGAAGGGTTGAGACTACGGTAGACTGATTAGTGGAATGTTAGGGTTCTAGGATTTCTCTGTACTTCCTTTCTCTTTCGTGAAGATTAATCGAAGCATTCCACGTTGTGTTTCCAGTCTCGATTATTTTTCAGGAAGATATTAGATAATTGACAAGAACATTAAATTTGGAAATCAGATATCCAAACCAAGTACTTTTACTGTTAACGGAAGTCTTATCTTTTGTGTTACTACATTATAGCATGATCTGCAAAACATAAATTCCAGCAAAAGTTTGGCTATAAGAAGGTAATCCTTCTTCATTTCCCCCTCTTTTCCAACATGTTGCATATTGAAAAAGAAACAAAGGTTTAAACTAATTAAAAAAGACAAACAGAGAACCAAATTCCCTCATCAAACAGGTCACAAAACCCAGTTAGCTTTGAACTAGAATAAGCATGAGAGGTGGCAGATGAGGATCCTCCATTCCTTCCCATCATCATCTCACTCATTTGTTGTCTAAAAATAGCCATTTCTTCATCTATTTGAGCTTTATACGCACTCAGCTCAGTCACATGTTTGCATCCATTTGAGCATTATACGCACTCAGTTCAGCTGCCATGTCCTCTTTCACTTGATTCACAGCTTTCTTGAATTCTACCTTGTTACAAATATCTTTTTATGCCCGGTTAACCGCTTACCACGGGGGGAATAACTCAAGGTAACATACAGCACCACATGATCCTAATCCATATACCCAATGCTTTGCATTCCCCTCGACAACGTCAAAGAAAATTTTGTTTTCATCCACCTCAACTCTCTCAGAACCATCATCTGTTGTCTCTGTTGCTTGTAAGGCAACAAGCATTTGGTCAAATGTTTCCTATTTGACAAAGAAAAACATAAAAATTCACTATCATAAAGAAATTTCATTTTAAGCTTGAAATTTTTAGAAGACTATTATGTTTTACTTTTCACTTACCGCCACCTTCTTCAATTTTTCACAAATCCAAACCTTTTCAGCTGTTCTCTTCATATGAGTGGCTGCATATAGCTGTATTGCAGAGGGAGATTGTCCATTCATCTTTGTCTATTTAACAAGATACAATGGACTATATTGGTCAATATACAAATAGCAATCAAATTATACCGACCAAAGCAATAAGCCCATTTGGCGTATTTCATCCTCCCCTAACAATTCATCAATCTCAATCTCACCTCAACAATTATTTCTTCACTCATGAGACTTTGTATCTTTTTTAACATGTTCTTTATACACTAGAAAACAAGAACATAACATACAAACATAGCAGTATAACAAAAGCAGTATTAATACGTCTATGATGCTTCCACTAGAAACTTCTTCATTCAAAGCAGTATAACAGAAGCATTCACTAAAAGAAAAAATAGATTTACTACCGATGATTTGCTACCGCGCATATATTGGTACTACTTTCAAGAAATGGCTACTGATTTTTAATGGTAACTAAGTGGTGTCTATTTCGCTACAACAAAGACAATGTAGCTAAATTTTTTTAAACAGCAGCCAAATTCGCTATTGTCTGACAAGACTGCTAACCTTAGTAGTAACTATTTTTATTTCATCTTGGTTCTTTTTTGTAAGAACAATTTAGCTACCAATGTTTTGGCTAAATACGGATACTACTGCTGAAGGACTAATTCAATCATGGTAGCTATTGCGCTACTATTAAAGCAGTAGTAGCGAAAAATATTATAACTAGTAGTAAATTACTACTAAAAGTTGCTACTACCAAATAGATAAGCTAAGTTAATGAATTGCTACTAACACTCATCACGGTTGCTGTTCTGCTACTGTTTGGGCGTCGGTAGCGAATATTTAGCAAGCATAAAAATTGTTACTATCTTAATTATGAAATTGCTACCGACTAATGATATTAATGAGATTATGGGTAACATTGTGCTACATTATAAGAATGATAGCTAATATTTTTAAGTGATAGCAAAATTATGATTCTCTTTTAATTTAAATGTGTGATACGTATATAATTCAAATACACAACTATTTATAATTATGAGAAAGATATATTTTTAGAAATTACCCCAAATTAATGTATATAAAGATAGGTATGAGAAAGTATATTATATTTTGCAAAAATCCACATAACTTTGAAACTATGGATTGCGTAAATGGTTAACTACCCAATTAAAATTTTAATTATGTCATTATTATCCCGATAATAGTTTATCACCAGACCTAAAACCTAACATACACATATCCCATCATGTTAAGTGTTATCTTAAGCAAAAACAAAAACTGAATTAGAGTTGAGCATTATGGCCAGCTAGTCAAGTATATTAAATCGGGTCATTATTAAAAAAAATTTAGTACTTTCTTGTAATCTAAAAAAAATAATTGAATTAAAATCAGGCTTTTAAGATATGAAATCGAGTAAACTCGGAAGAAAAGACATCTCAAATTAGAAGAAAGTTTCTAAAAAAATCCAAAGTAAAAAGGGGACGATGAATTGCTATTACTCATATTGGTATCTAAATTGAAAAATTGCTACTAATTTATAATGCTATTAACAAAGTGGTAGCTGTTGTGCTACAGGAGCAACAATGGTAAGTTATGTTACTTGTTACCACCAATAGTATATTTTTTTTCTTGAATCTTGAATCTTTTAATAAAACTAATTTTGCTATCAATATCGATAGCTAAATTAAGAATTGTTCTTGCTGGTGGATGCTAATTCAAAAATTGTAGCTATGTGCAACTATTTCGACAACAATAGCAAAAATATTATAACTAGTAGCAACTTGCACTATCTTAAGTTTCTACGGCAAGTAGATAAGCAAAATTATGAATTGCTACTGGCACTTTATTATAGTTTGCTATTAGCAAATGCTTTAAACAAGTAGCTAAATTGCTACTATATTTAATTTCAAATTGCTACCGCTAATAATGCTAAACAACTTTAGTTGATATTATGCTAGAATACAACAAATGAATGCGGTATCAAAATTAGTATTGTCTTATAACTTAAACGTGGATTACTACATAATTCGAAATACTAATCTATACTACTACTCCATAGTGGACATATTATCTTTTTATATAAAAATTTTAATTTTTTAATTTTTTTAAATATAGTATATGTGTTAGCTTTGAGCTATCAAAATTTTGAAAAGAACAATAAGTAAATAAAAATTGTCTAATTCGTGAAAAATAATTAACTATATACCACTACTAGATTTATTTTATCATATAAGATATACCTAACATAATATATTTTTGATATTATAATATTTTTAAGTCTCAAAGTATCACACATATTAATACATTATAAAATAGAGTAAAAGTATTAATTATTTAAAATTAGTACTATGTTGGTTAAAATTTACAAAATTAGTATAAAAATAGTAGTAATATAATTTAAATTAGTTAAGAGTATATATATAGGTGTGTTTATATATATTTAATTTAATACTGTTTTTATTACTATATGATGCTTTTATTTCCAAACGCCACATAAACTAATAAAACATAAAAACTAAAACTAATAACATTAAAAAATAGTGACGTGTAGGTTAAAATTTGCAAAGTAAGCAAATATATATATATGTGTGTAAAAATTTATAAAATGTTAAATATACAAAATTATAATAAAAAAACGTACATAAATATACTATATATTAATGTTTTTTAATTTACAAAGCAACACACAAATTAATAGGATTTTGAAAATAGTAAAGCTATAACAATTAAATTAGTTAAGATTATACATATTATACATCTATTACAATTTATAAAAATATTATATTATACCAATTTACAAAAACAAAATATATTATTTAAAAGCTTTAATTTTTTATAAGATGTATTATTTATATTAGTATTTGTAACAATATAAATAATAATTATAATAAGTAATTAACTTTACATAATATATTATCTTTTTATATAATTTTTGACATTTCAAAGATTTTAAAAATATATATGTATATTTTATAATTTTTATAATTTTAAGCCAACAATATACTTAAATTTTTTATAGCTTTACTATTTTGGTCGCATTAAATTAATTTGTTATATATATAAATTAAAATATCATGTAGCATAATCGGCCGTATATCTATTTTATTAATTTAATATATCACTGGTTTGATCATGTCTCAGCAAAAGCTTCAATTTATATTACAGTATCAACATACAATATATACACGCGGTTTCAATATATGATGTGAATAACTGTCATGGCACAATGGTTAAGATATTCTATATTCATCCCAAAGTTCGGAGGATCGATTCCTGCTCTATGCACATTTTAAACAACACTAGTTTGAATTAAATATGTCATTTTGTAAGGTAAGGTTCGATCCTAGATGTGTACACATAACATAATCGGGCACATGGAGTGGGATTGAATGGTGGTGGTGCCCCATTATTCAGTAGTAGTTAGAAGATATATACCACTATTATAGTATCGATTTTGTTATTGTTATACTAGTAGCAACTTTGATACTGTTATGGTAGTAGCCATTTGCTACCATTATTCTAGTATCGATTTTGTTATTGCTATACTAGTAGCTTTTTTTGCTACTGCTATAATAGTGTCCATTTCGCTACTATTGAAGTAGTAGCGATTTTGTTACTGGTACACTAGTATCGATTTTGTTACTAATGTACTAGTAACAATTTCGCAACTGTTATATTCGAAGTCATTTTGCTACTGTTACACTAGTAGCCATTTGACTACTACATTCTAAAACGGTAGCAATATCTAGCTATCGGAAAAGTAGTAGCGAGACCAAAGCGAAATGCTACCGCATTCCAAACATTAGCTATTTTAATTTAGCTACTAGGACCTTTACTACCACTGTATATCAGTAGCTAAACACAAAATGTGGTAGCCCGTTGTGTTTAGCTACCAAAACTGATGATTTAGCTACTAATATACAGTGATAGCTAAATCTGATTTTTTCTTGTAGTGCATTGAATGCTATCTCGAAGTGTAAAAACCTAGGTTGGTGTTGGGGAAATGGACTAATTCTTAGCAAGGGAAATACATTGTGTAAGACAACAAAGAAATGGCTATTTAAACAGACTATGACATATTCAGATTGTTGGCACTTAAGTTGTATACATATTGTGGAATAATAAACTAAAGCAAACACTGAAAACAGTTTATTTAAACTGAAGCAACTACAGAAAATTATAATTTTTAGTATTGAAATCATCTGTGGACCAATGTAACAAAGCAGAAGCTAAATCACTTATTAACAACTTGTACGATGCAGCAGCCAATGGCAGAATTATTGCAAATTTTGACATGAAACTGAAGAAAACTATTTTATAAATCTAAAAACATACCAATACTTTGTGATGAACAACACAAGATATGCTAGTCCCAGGTCCAGCCACCTCAATTAGTCGATTTTTGGAGTTTTTCTCACATATCTCCTGATATGTTGGATCCTTTCATTTCTCATTCCATGCATCCCATATATCTTGATGGATTGATTGACGTTTCTTTTTTGTCTTTGTCCTCATGGTTGAGAGTGTATTGGAATAGCTTGTAGAGGCTTGAGAATTCCATATTCTCCTAACTTCATTATCAGGATGCTTCCACTTGAAAGATTTCTAAGATATCAAGTATTAAAAAAATGTTATTGAACAAAAAACATACTATATATAATTTTGGATTGAGTTAAGTACCTTGGACTCCTCCCAGTAAAAATCTTGTTGGACCGTTGTCAATTCCTTCCATCTCCACCCTTCAATGAACCACATTTTGTCAAAGATTTCTAACAGTGCAGGAGAAATCTCATTAGTACTAGCAGCATGTAACTTCCTGTGAAAAAAATTAGATACATAAGAAAAATAATATGAAAATGAATATTCAAAATGAGTACACAAACTATACACGTACCTGTCTGGTCCTATTCACAGGAGCATCCTTTGATCATTCGGATCCAACTCAGTGTCTGATATGTCAATATCTTCATCCAGCTCTTGATCTGATTTAGCGAAATTAGGTGTAAGAGTTGAAACATTAGATAGACTAGGAGCTTGAGCAGGCACATAAGTGGGAGTAGTTGAACCACTTGCAAAAGAAGGAGTAGCTGAATCATGGTTAGAAGTGGGAGCAACTGAATCATGAGCAAAAGTAGGTATAGCAAAAATGTGGGCAGAACTAGGAGTATCTGAATGACGGTCAGAAATAGAAGCAGCTGAATCATGGGAAGATCTAGGAGCAAAATTAGGTGCAGTTGAAAAGCGGACAGATCTAGGAGCAGTTGAAAAACGAGCAGAACTAGGAGGAGCCAAAACACCGACAGAAGTAGAAGCACCCGAAACACCAGCAAACTAGGATTATCTGAATCATGAGCAGAAGTAGGTGCAGCTGAATGATGGGAAGATCTAGGAGCAGAAGTAGGCGCAGCTGAAAAGCGGACAGATCTAGGAGCAGCTGAAAAACAAGAAGAACTAGGAGGAGCCAAAACACCCGTAAAAGTAGAAGCACCCAAAACACCAGCAGAAATAGGAACAGCTGAAAAGCGGGCAGAACTAGGATTAGCTGAATCATGAGCAGAAGTAGGCGCAGTTAAAAGTGGACAGATCTAGGAGCAGCTGAAAAACGGATAGAACTAGGAGTAGCTGGATCACGATTAGAAGTGGGAGCATCTGAAACATGAGGTGAACTAGGAGCAACTGAAACATGAGTTGAACTAGGAGCAGCTAAAACATGAGCAGAACTAGGAGCAGCTAAAACATGAGCTGAACTAAGAGCAGCTAAAAAACGGGAAGAACTGGGAGCAGCTGAATCACGTGCAGAAGTAGGAGCTAAATCATGAGCAGAAGTAGGAGCTAAATCATGAGCTGAATTAGGAGCCAAATTATGAGCAGAATTAGGAGTCAAATCATGAGCAGAAGTAGGAGCTAAATCATGAGTAGAAGTAGCAGTAATAGGAGCAATGGAATTTGACGGGCGTAGAGGACTAATAAAATGAGGGTTCCCAAATGGGGTTCGACCTTTTTTCAAAGATGGTCCTTTCCCCTTCTGATTTATTTTCTTATGTCCCATATTTGTATATCATTCCAAATTGAAACTTATATGAGCAAATGTCATAAATTATAATATAATCAAGTATATAAATAAATGAACAAACAACTTAACATAGTGACTTAATGTCTTAAAAAATGGAAAACATATAGAATTTACTATAAAAAAAATCTGCTTCATCAAATTCTTCATCATTCAAGTTAACTGATCCATCTTCAGAAGATGTATAGAACTCAAAATCTTCTTTATCGGACTGTTCAATATCATTAGGAATGATATTTCCATCATCATCTTCATCAACTAATTTAATAGTCTCATCATTATCGATCAGAACAGTTTGCAATTGGTTTTCTTCCATTACATCTTCCTGTAATGGAGGTAGAATCGACTTATTTCTTGAGGAATCTGGGATGTCCAAAACACTTGTAGCTTTAATTTTGCACACAGCCCACTACTACCTGGATTGCTTTACGTAAGAGCAACTAACAAAACAAGTAGCCTCTACATTATCAATAAGGAAAAATGACTTGACTTATTAATCATCTGCTATTGTTGGTTGCTTTCAAGTTTTTCTCACTTTGAACTTTCCTTACTTGTATTTTAATGTATGTTTGTTGTTTCATTTCTTTACTCTTCCTCGTCCTGTTTCGCTTCCTGCACTCCGTCGTGTCATATATTGTAGGCATCATTACATTATCATCAGACAAACATTAGTTTCCTTGGATTCATACTTCTTTTCAAGACATCCTTTCCATTTTTTTACTATGAAAGATGGCTTCCCCCCTTCGAAAATAAAAGACTTCAAAGCTGGCTTTAAATTGTGGTGGTGCTCATGGTATGAAATACCCCTAAATTAATCTAAATTAATTTAGGGGATTTCTTTTAATAAATCCTAAATAATACAATTAAAATTAAATTATTATATGGTATTATGAATTTAATAATAAGATTTATAAGTCAATAAATCTTGAAAAATTTTCTAGACACTCCAATTATATTATAAGGATTTTAGAATTAATTGGGCATTGATTTTAATCATAAAAGTCAATAAAAAATCAAAGAAGCCTTAGAGCTCCTTAAGCCTTGCTAGGGTTGACTTAGAATGGTCAAACCAGCCCATGAAACCTATACCAATAAAAATGTTATGGAAAACCAAGAAGATTGATAATAAGAACGTTAAAAACGGATCATCCTAGCCAAAGTTATGATATAATGAAGTTTAGAGCCAAAATTTAGAAGGTTGCTGACGTGGCTAGGGTTTGCTGACTCAAACACGTGCGCCTCTGGAATAGCGCCACGTCAGATGGCCGGAATTCCCCAGAAATTCGGCTAAGTATTCTCAGCCACCTGATCATTGCCCTATCTTGTGACTTCAATATCTCCGTCGTCTCTTGGTATTTTTGAACACCGTTTTCTTCATTCTCTTCTCTTACAAACCCTCTTTCTAACTATTACTCATACTTAACCTAATTCCTTTGACATCCACCGCAAAATCGATCTGAAGTTGCCACCTCAAAAATCTACAACCCAGATTTTCCAGAAAAGGAGTTGATAAGATAAACTTTGTCTTATCATATCTCATTCATCTGTCAATGAAGATTCAAGTTCTATAGCTTGTTTTATAGATCTTTAACTCCTCTACAACTTTCCTTTTTACAACCACGGCTGATTCTTAATCGTATGGGAGATAGAAGCGTCTAAAGTTCCCAACTCGATCACGTCGGGTTTTTTGCCCAGATTTTTCCAGAAAACTACTAGGTAACCCCAGATCTTGTGAGATCTGTAACTTTCTCCCTAGTTCATCAAAATCAATGATTCTTCCATTCATTTCTAGAGTTACATTTCTACTTTAAAATGTGATAGGTTTTGTGGATCGAATCTTCCTCAATTAGCACGAGTTGATCTGTGAAGTTGGCTACTCAAACTGCACATAAAATAACGATTTTTCCAGAAATTGATTTCAATCTCATCACCGGCGCATCTCCGGTATGTTTCCGACCAAATTACTCTGATATTGACCTTCGTTATTGCATTATCGGTCATACCCAACTATCATTTTGACCAATTATACACTATAATGAGAGAATTTGTCAAAATCAATTCGAAACCGGTATAAACCCTAACTCGAATTACCCATATTCGAAATCCTTGATCCTTGCATGATAATTCATGAAATTGGTACCGTTGAAACCGTATTTTAATTTCGAATCCAATGAAACAAAAATCAACGAATTTGGTTCTGTAGATTGTGAGAAATCGAGGAATTCCCAATCGGTGTGTTCGTGGGCTATTCTGAAGAACTCGCCGATTTCGGGCCGTCCGATCTTAGTTAAGAGAAACGGACGGCCAAGATTAAAACGTAGAAGTTTTAAGTTAATAATAAACCCAGAATAATACCCTAACTTGTTAGATTTATTTAATGACCTTCCCTAATGTATTTTGACATGAAATCTTAACCATAGATTCCCTAGAAAATCTAGTTTATGTTCATGTAAATTAATATGGGTTTTGAGTTTTTAAACGTAAGTTATAATTTTTGTAATTTCTGAGTATTATGGTTTTTTTATAGTTATTCAAGATATTTTTATGAAATAAAAATTTTATAATATGTCTAAAATATCATAGTTACTATATATTAAATTTGAGAATTTTTAGACAAGAGGAAATAGGTCTATAAATTGTAATTCTGAATTTTTCATAAGTTATCTTATAGTTTATGGTTTTTATTGTAACAAAAATTAAAGTATAGTTGATTAATAAACTTTATAGGTTGGGAATAATATAATAAGACTAAACTAACATTTAATACAGAATGTTAATAAATAAATTTAGGTATAAACTTTTAAGTGAAATATATATATATACAAAAGAAATAAAATAGTAACTTAGGTTAAATCAAGGAATTTAATTAATCTACATTTATATTAATTATATAATATGGAAGTTAATATACTTAATTGAAACTAAGGAAAATACTTTATTTTATAAACCATATATGGGATGTGGATATGTGTAAAGGTTAATAAAGATAATAAATACAATAACACTACGTAAAGAATGGCTTAAATAAATCTTAATATATAGATAACGAAAGAATAAAAAAATGAATAAAATACCTTATAGAAAATAGAATATGAAGGAATTAATAAGTAAAACTAAATCTATACATAATACTATTAAAAGAGTATTATATGAGGTGGTATTAAACTATGGTTATAAAAATTAAGCTTAAAGAGTTACCTTTGAATTTCTAAGATTTTTATATAGACCATATTAAAATACATGCATAATATTATTAGTCAACGACCAGAATGTAAATCTATGATTGGGTTGAGTAATTAATAAGTTAAGACTTAGGAATATTTGTAATTTGATTTCATAAAATGTAACACAGATAGATCTTATTGTATAATTAATGATAAAATAAATGAAATATTTTTACATCTAAATGTGAAGTGGATTAATTAGTCTGGATTTAATCATTTCATAACATTTATAGTATTGATTAATAACTTAATGTTTTAAGATAAAATCATTAAACGAATTATGATATAAAACCATATTAAACTATGATTAGGGAATTAATCTAAATAATAATCCTTAAGTTTCTTAGAATTAGATAAGCCATATAAAATACATTTATTACCAATATTCAGGATGTGAGTTTATAATTAAGTGATGTATTTAATAGTTAGGACTTATAAAAGGTTTGTAAATAGAAATTAGATACTTAAAACCTTTGAACCTTTAATTAGATGAAGCTAAGTTACATAAGAGATTATATTGATCTACTTTACGTCACTGAAAATATTAATATGTCCTTTGAATATAAGGTATGAGGATTTTTCAGAATAGATGATCTTATTAGATAATCGACAATTTCACTTATGAATGAGAATTTAATTCTTAGGTAAATTTTACCTTATGTTAAAGTATAATGTCTATCCTAAAACATAATAAAGGAAATTAATTTATTAAGTTATTCCTTTGAAACCTTAGGTTTTGTAAACAATCTAAAATGTATTTAAGATATAAGTTATTAAAATTTAGTATAAAATGATTATACATAGTCTATAGAGAGAATGTGTGTAGAAATAAAACGTTTAAGAAATTAAATGTAAGTAAGGATACATAAAAGGTTATCTTAAAACACCTTATTATATAGGTAATAGTAAAGCAAATAATATACCTTGTGAATACTAAATGTAAAGAGTTTGATAAGTCTAAGTCTAAGTTAGTTAAAATATAGTTATTTCAAGATGAAAAGTAATTTAACATCTTAAGACAAGATTATTTAATGGTTGTAATCATTCTGAACTAAAGATGAGATAATAGAGTTTAGTAGCTCAATTAAGTTATAATGAAATGCATCTACAACACTATGATTCTAATATATAGGATGTAGATCTTAATTAAGTTAAGGGGAAGACTTAATCATAATGGATTAACTAGTGAATATTAATAGAAATACATATTCATTACAATGTGGAATAATAGTATAGAAATCTAAGATAAACTTATCATAGGTCATAATACGATGTTTATTCTAAATTAAGAATAAAAGTATTGAGCTTAAGATTATTATTGAAATTCTAAGATTGATTATATAATATAAAACACATTTATGATATAAAGGTCTCAAAAGTCTTGAATGTGAGAATTATGGTTAAGTATGAGTAAAGTGGATAAGAGTGGAACAATTAGCAAGTGTTAATAAAATACATTCATTGATCTTACAACCTTGAGCTATACAACATTCTAAAATAAGTCAAAGGTCATACATAACATTTAAGCGAGGGCTTACAAGATGATTGAGATTTAGAAATAAGAGTGGGGAATTTATTTAAGTCTAACTTAGGGTATAAGTTATTGATAATAGACTATCTTTAATGTTCCTCGGAGTGTTGTTGAATGTTTGCACGAGTCTACTAGAACTACTACAACGTTAATCAGGTACGATTTCTCGTGCTCAGATACTTTTACTAAAGGACTTTATGGAATGTTTTGGGAAAACACCAACTGGTCTTGAATGGATTTCAAAAGGAAACTACTTGTATGACTAACTCAGCTTGATGTGACTGACTGAGCCTTGAATGTACAACTTATATGGTTATTTTTCCTTCATATCTAGTTGTTTCACTAGATATTAACTGTAAGGGGTTTACGCCTCTGCACTCTGTAGGACTGAGTGTTTTGGTATTGCACTTGTGCAGTTAATGATCTAGAGAGATAGCTAGGAATATAGGAAAATATCAATCTTGGTAAATTCTTCCTTTGGACTATGGGTATTGTTTCATCCATGAGTCGAGCTTTGATCATCTTTACTGAGTATGGATTCTTTCTATTAAGTGGTTGTAACACCCCGACTACTAACAACACACTTAACAACACCTTGCAGCGGAAATCACAACTCACCACATAACTTAACTCCTTGGTGTTACACGCCGTTAGCCACCCACGTGGCTAACAAGGCTAACATACATACATTGTACCGGTCTGATGGACTAAACTCCCGAGCAACTATACATAAATCCCGTTCCATGTCCAACGATCATTATACACTTACATTACAGTGTACCGAGTATCTTCCAACTAACGCCGATACAATTCGGTCTTACTACACCTACAATACATCCACAATTCTCATGACTACCACGTACAAATAACTACCCCGTCCTACTCTCGAACAGCTACCAGCTCCTTGTACCTGAAATAGAAAAGGAAGAAAAGGGTGGCCCCCAAGGGGCTCAGCACCTTTGCTGGTATGGTAATCCCGCAGCCCGCATGCTACCGGGCCACGCACAACTAATTGTCGTCTTAGCATGCGGTTGATTTATTTAAAACATGCACACGTTACACACATACATCATGCTTAAAAAGCACACATCCGTTAACGGAACACAAACTCAAGGTTAGCACACACAACATGACAACACATTTCACTTAATAACATACACAAACTTAACTCCATTCTTCCTAGAGAACATAAACTTTACTTAGGGAGTGCCGGGGTGATAGAAGCCCGAGCACAACGTACATACATTTTCTTTACTTAGGTGTGGCGGCCTCATATAGGACCGATCACACCTTGCACAGTTTCCCCCTAGCTCCAATAATGATGAGGTAGGTAAGCCTTGGTTAAGCTTGTGGGTGGTTGTAATTCAAGGAGGAAAAACAACCGTAACATAATAAAGAGGGAGTCGAAGCAAACTTAGGCATCAACACCCTACCAACATTACACATGATTTCCCCCTACCCGATTGGAAGTTGGGTAGGTAAGCTTTGGCTTAGCTAATGGAGGTCGAAATCCAATGAAGGAAAGCAACCCTTAACATAACAGGATGGGAGTTAATTCACATATATACATCAACTCCCAAACAACACGCGCGACCGGAACGACCGGATTCCTCACCATACATCATATACTTATTAGTTAAAGGTTCCTTTATGCAACTTATCACATACATACATCACATAGTTTTTCAAACCCTGTTAATCACATAAGGGAAATCGCATCCCATTTCAACAGCACGGATAACAGTATCCAATAACAACAACATACTAAGCAAGTCACATACATCACACTTAATCATAACATACACTAACACACGGATAGCCGTAGTTAGAACGTTCCCGTGGGTTGGGACGTTTATTCCGAATACCGATCTCTTATGTGAACCTAAGGTCGGTTAACTATTATTCAACCATAGTTAAGGTTAAACGGTATCGGAATTAATTACGCCACAATAATGAATTACTATAAACTCATTTCATGCTTTATCTTGTAAGGTGGCAAACACACAGAAAAACACATTGGCATACAAGCCGGTGTAACCCGGTAGGACACAGGTTGCAAGAAAACCATACCTTACACCATGGGTTACTCTACCGTGTTCCCGAGGGTTCACTCCAACGCGTCATCTCACGCTCCCCGGGTAGTTTTTGAACAACTGATAACATTTCAAATGTTTTATTAACAACAACGTCTTACAGTATGTAAACTTCTATTACTCCCATACTTACCCCGTTATCCCGTTATTTCGGTTTAACTTAGTGTACTTAATTCCTTAACTTACTCACTCACTTCCAACACTTGTTTATACCTCTTAGGACCTTTATAAGTCACCAAACAACTCCTAAACATCATCCAAGACCAATACCCATCAATCCCCCACCTTTTAGCCACTTAAAACACATACGGGTGAATTCTGGGGGTGGTCCGGGACCTGGTCCGGACCCTAGGTCCCGAACCAACACTGCTGTTCGGTCTCGGCCTTTTTAATAGGGGTCCGGGACTTCATGCAAGTCCTAAGTCCCGGACCATTCTAGGCAAAACTCTCGGGGGTATTTAAGGGGGTGGTCCGGTACTTTATACATAACCTAAGTACCGGACCAAGTCTTGCAAGAATCCTCGGCCCCTTTTTGATATGTGGTCCGGGACTACAACCATTAACTAAGTCCCGGACCAAAGCTACAGAAATGCTCCTTATGCATTTTCAAGCCTTGTTCAACTTGTTCTCTTCACCCATTGTTGTCCCTACCTTCCTACATGTAATTAGATACATTCTAACACTAGTATGACCTCTTAAACTTGCTTAAATCATCATCTCAACTTGTTACCCAATTCTTGATTGAATTCAACAAAACCAAATCCTCACATCTTGCAATTTGCATCCTTAGGCATTTCTAAACTCCTCATATGTAAATTTGCTACAGATTTTCATCCTTCTCTTCCTAGCCTCCCAAATGCCACTTCAAGGCTATTTAAACTCCCTACTCACACTACAAACACCAAGGTTCTCCCATTCACCAAGCCAACTCAAAACACTCATTTTCTACCAAAATTTCGCCATAACCTCCCCATAAACCTTACATATCCACATTCACCAATTTTCACCATTTACAATCCTAATCTAACCACACCCTTAAAGGGTCCTACCAGCACATAATAAATCCTCAAAGTCCATCAACAATAACATAACTCCAAAATTTTCAATAACCACAATATGGCCACAACTCGAAACACTTGGCTCCAAGGCCCTTTGATTCACAATTAATTTCACAAATCCCTCAATCAACTAAACACATTACTTTCCACATTTTGGGTTCATTATTCAATTTAACCCATCCCAAATTCTTAAACAACCAAGATAGTTATTAAGGTAGTTTTCTTACCTTAAATTCACAAGTCTCTCCAAAATTCTCCTCTTGCTCCTCATCTCCTCAAAATCGGTCAAGAGGGAATGGAGTTTCAAAACTCCATCCTAACATTCAAGAAACACAAACTACATTCCATTAATTATCTAAACCCTTAGGAAATCTCAATTCAACAAAAAGGGCTTAGAGTACAAGTTAGGGTTTTACCTTTGGAGATTTTTGAGAGGGGTTCTCACCCTTGAATCAAGAAGGGAATTACTCCACCATTGGAGGGTTGAAATGGAGCTCAAAACCAAGAAGAAAAACAAGGTATAAGAAGTAGCCAAAATCGGCCAAGGCAAGAAAATGGGGAAAATGAGATTTTCTCTTGAAACTTTTTACCTTGTTTGAAAGAGGAGACTCCAAGCTATCTTTTGATGTCATTTTCTCTTCAAATGGAGAAAACCCATATGGATGAAGTTCATCCTTTTTGAATTTTGAAAAGAGAGGATGATAGAGAATGATGAGAGGATGAATAATATGTATTTATTTTTGTGATTTGAGCTTTATTAAGGCTTGGGCAAGGCAAAGAATGGCAAGGAGCCATGGGAGCTTGTTGGAGCTTCCAAATCGTGACCAAGGAAGAAGAAGGGGAGGATGGGGTCTGGGCACCAGAAGAAAAAAGAGAGAGAGAGGAAATAATGGGGAGAGAGAAGAGGAAAAGTAAGATAAGGAGGAGAGAGGGAAAAAGGTGGCACTTTTACTTTTTACTTTTTACTTTTTAGACTTAGTTGTCTAGCTTATTAAGAGCTAGTTTAATTGTGAGTGGGGTTAATTTATCCCCTTAGAAAACCGGTCCCCACTATAATATGTTAACTGGAGCGTTTTTCGTCTTTTATAGAAAACGCTCATTATTTTACCTGGTTTAGCACTATTCAGTAACCGGGCCCGTTTTCCGGAATTTTCTTGTTCATTTAATTTTAATGGTTATTATACTCCCATTAATGTTTATTTATAGTTATATGATCAACTATAATTTTTACGGGGTCATTTGACTGTTTAAAGTCACGTTTTCGGGTTTTCTCGAAAAACGCGCTTTAGACTCCGTTAGCGTTTTAACGCATTATTTGGATCCGTTTTCTTCCGGAATTTTTTTCACATGTTCTTAGTGTGTAACTAGGGTATACAAATATATTTATAACCCTAGTGAAGGTTATATACCTCCTAAAATAATTAAGTACGTGTTTTCACCTTTTGTGACTTTTACGCATTTTCTTTTTATTTTTGGTTTTTATTTCTTCACCAATGATCTTAAGGTCTTAATTAGCCTTATAAAATCATAATTACATAATTAATTAACATATTAAGGTTTGGGGTATTTCAATCTACCCCCCTTAAAAGAACTTCGTCCCCGAAGTTCACACTTCCCACACATCATCGGGTTAGAATACGGGGATTACTTGCAACATAAAACTTCCATAACCAACACATTTTACATCACAGCCTCGGACTTAACGGTCCGGGTAACACATCCACATCCATACATAACCTGACATAACGTACTTACATAGTATCCTCGGACTTAATGGTCCGGGTACCTTAACAACATTTGCACATACGTAACAACCTTTAGACTCTTGGTCTGGGTAACATAACAACATTTAGACCCGTAGGTCTTGATAACACAACATCCTTTAGACACATAGGTCTTGATAACATAACACTTCCGGAACTTAACCACATTAGGACTCAAGGTCAAAATAATAATTATTACACATACCACACAACATGTCATAGCATGTATATCAACCAGAAATTCCTTTTCCATCTCTTCATGGGTTCGAGACCCATGTTGAGTACATATACATGTGATCCCGCAGAACCCGGTCGCGATGGACACCTTCTGGTCCCGTTCCTTTGGGAGATCAAAACAATTGCATACATCTTTAAAATATACTTCTCATGTCACCGGTCCGAAGACAAAGGCTCATACGTCCTCAGCTCGTGAGCAAGTAATACGAAAATACTCTATATGAGGTTAAGTAGAATGAAATCCTTTATTGGAAAATACCAATTGAAGATCCTTTTACAAGGTCAAGTAAAAGTAGTCCTTCCTTTGAAAATACCACTTAAGAATCTTAGAGATATTAATTGAAGTCTTGAAAATACCAATTGAAAATTTGGAACCACCAATTTAAAATTCCTTTGAAAACACCATACAACTCCAAGTCCAATTATTGTTAACTGCATCTTATTCTTGATGTGATTATTTGTGACCACTTATAGGGAGTTTCAAGAATCATCCAACCCTAATGTGATCAGCATCAGAGTTGAACTATCTTTCCACCCCAATTTGTGTTCGGCTTCCCTTGATCTCATGATAATCAAGTTTCACCTCCCACTTCATTTTCAACCAACAACTAATTCAAGCATGTACCATTTTCTATCTTTTAGTCTTCCTAGTCATAATCATTACATCTCCAAGGGATAGAACTCCGTCTATCAATCATCATCCAGATTCCACTTAATCCAAGTTACCTAGGGAATTTAATTCTCACTAGGTTCTATGTCGGTGTGATACCTCTTCATAAATCACAATACTGTATATATATATACTTTTATCAAAATACAATACACGGTTTTACATTTAGTATCATATGAACATATACTGTCGGGGTTTTAATTCCCCGGGAGTTTTTCTACTCCCTTATACTTATACTTTCACACACATCTGTTAACAAAATAACACACTTATCACAATGGTATTCGCATCTTCTGTGCGCAATTACCACTATTAAACCATGAATGAATGCGTATATTTATGTAACACACGCACCAATCATCAAATAAATCATTTTGTGCTATGCACACCATAGTTCACGTACACTTGTACGGTAAAACACACTAAACGGTTTTGCGCTCTACCCCCCTTAAAAGGGATTACGCCCACGTAATCAATCACTTAATCACTGGTTTAAACGTTCTACCGTCGTGAAGTGTTTTATCTCCACGCGGTTTATTATACCATGTGTTCTGGTTTGAGGATCTTAGCCATATTGGCGGTTTAGTCCCTAACCAAGAATTTTCCTTAGAGTTTATTTAATTGATAACCAGTTTCGATTCTGGCCTGTGAAACTTCTAGGCATTAATAATTGCCATTCACTCATGTTCACAACGCACATCCAACTCTTGAATCGCTGGCTCACTAGTTTCTGCTGCGCGACTCTTGATAACTTCGAGCTTAGTTTGCCCCCTTCATTATTCTTACTGTATTGTATATCTTCGATTATCACCTTCATCTTGGTAATAACGATTTCTCAACCGACGCGTGGTATTTCTTACCAAGAGCGAGTTCGGTGAGTTACAAACTTTCTATCCACTTCCATGATAATTTACTGTGTATGCTGCTATGTATTTCACAATGTTTAACTTGATTTCTTCCGACTTATTGTCGGTTGAGATTGAGCTACTACCTAAGGTGTAGTGCTCTCTCGGTTATTTCCCACACTTGAGGTATATTCCATACCGATATTTGGTATCTAGTGTTACCGCAGTCAGTTATGGCTAATCGTGCCTCCACGTTTTTTCTGAACAAGTATTCTTTCATTGGTATGACCCTGCATTTCCTATGCATCGGTCATTATAGCGTTATAAGTCTCTTTCTACTTCCACCACCATTAACATTTCCCAAATTCCTAACTATCTCACTCGATCATTACTGCGCAAGTGCAATACCAAAACACTCAGTCATACAGAGTGCAGAGGCGTAAATTCTTGGCATTAACTCTCTTATGGGATTGTAGTAGGAATGAACACTGTGTTTCACTGAGACTCTCATCTCGTAATACTTGCTACTGGCTTATTGCCTAGTTTATTTGCTATCACTTACCGTTGTATTTCCACTGAGTCTAACTCATAACCGTGCCCAGTTGCCATATTATCATTTAACAACACTTATACAACGGTCGCTTATTGCGTACCGTGCTCTTATTTCTTGTACCACAATGTCTCACATTGTATCCACGGTCATGCTAGCTTCTGCACATGTACTTCATCATTCGTGTTACGGCTCATCATTCATTTGGGTGACCACTGAATACACTATTTTTCGGGTCTTTATGCTCCTTGAGCGTTGTTCATTTAGCATAGGTATCCCCACTCTTAAAGCAGTGGTTCGTTCTCCGCTCTATTTACTTGTATGACATATACTTCCACAATCGATCACATTTACATAACACATTTTATTTGTGGCTTATAAGCCTTACTACCTCGAGCTCTGCCGTTGTAGGCTGTCCACACACATTACATGGTTTAGATTGGTATTGGGCTCCATGACAAGGTCGTAGTATCACGGTTCCTTTCATGGGATGCCCCTTCAGGATGTCAGACTTCCCTCTGACGACTTGTGTTTAAACTTGGTGTTAATTTCAACCCTGGCGTTTCTGTCACGTTATCTTGTTCAACCATTGTTGATCCAAACACCCCTTTTAGGATAACCCTGGGTGTTATTAGGTTATGCCATTACATCTGGCTTGCACTTCTTGGTATGTTTAATTTACTACCTCGCTCTGCGTTCTTTGTTGGGTTAAATATCCTCTTTAGTGAGGTTGATATCTCCTGTTAGTTTAAGTGATCATTCCGGGAGTCTCATCCCGTTCGTTGCACATTGACGTGTCCATAATAGGCATATGCCTCGTCATATGTAGGCTGGGTACTTACTCCAGCTATTAAGTTCATCCATCCGGATTCTTAAGACATATTCCACGTCTTTACTTACTAACCAGTGCACTTCACACTAGTGCACCCTTAAACATTTCCTTAAAATGAATTCGCTGATTCTTTCGGTCTTGTTGGCTTTACTGGGTTCCTTTACTTCCACCATTCTTGGTAATTCATTTTCCTGCTTGACTTTTACTTCGGACCGTAGTATGGAGTCGACTACTTCCCGTGTTCCAGACTCCACTCGTATACATATGTGGGGTATCCTACTGATACATTGCTACTTACCCGACTATCCCATATGAAGGTCTGTCAGGCCCACAAGCTCCTATCGGAGTGCGGTCATCCCACATTACTGTTGGTACACTCGTAGTGTCCGTCACACGCCTAGGTGAAGTATTCTGTTGTCAACTCCTCTTATATTATCCTGTGATAATATGCATTCCATGCTTCCCGAACTTAATCAAGGGAAATGTATCCACTGTTGTATTATTATGAACTCAATCCATTCCTCGGGTTGTTACCCTTGGGTTTACCGGTTTCCATCCGGTTATTTAAAAGTAACTGGGTATGACTTACCTATCATGTGGCACTGAGGCCGGTGTAGGTCTTCTGGTTTGGTCTAAAAAGAAGGATTGAAATAGATTGGGTTTGAAAGAAGGTTAGACATAAAATGGGTTTGAAAGAAAACTTGGTTTTGAAAAAGGTTCTGAAATAAGTCTGAGTTTGAAAGAAAAATTTTCACGGTTTTACAACGTCTTCTTGCTGACTGGTTTAATCCCACATATTGGTTAGGCTGTTAAGCCCTTCCACGGTAATGATGATGTCACTTAACTCCATGGTACTGTACTAAGTACTTTGTAGTTGCTAAAAATTTCCCGTCAGCCTTGTTGTAGCAGCACTTGCCATGGCAAGTGCGCCATGCTAACTGGTTACTGGTTCAATATACATTGGTTGCGGTACTGCTTTCACCCGCTTTAACATCATTGGCCTTGCTGGCCCTTGTTTGATCTTACAGCCTTAGCAGTAAATCTCCTGGGTATTCCTCACTGTCTTCACATGATGACCATTACTAGGGTGTTTCCCATTCTGGGAGACCCCTTTTTACTTAGTATTGTATCCTCCTCGTACTACTTGTAGTTCTTTAATCGGTTGGTATACCGTTGGTGTATTAGTTAACATTTGTAGTCCCGTAGACACTCGTCCTCGGGTTTCATTACTTCACTTCTTGCCGGTTGCACAATTGGTGCGTTGCAAGCTGGTTGTCCTCGACTGCTCTGCATGTCGACCCAGGTTGCCGGAAATTCTATTTTCTTATGCTTAAGATTCTTCACTTTTCGCTACATGAGCGGCAATATTGTTAATGGAACCGTCTTCGGATTCACACCTTCGGAATCTACCATATGACAGGTTCCCGTACTTATAAGGACACTTAATACAGCCAGATCGGGTATTCCCGAGTAAGAGGGACTTCCATCTCTCTGGAGTTCTTCCGAGTTATAAAATAGGGTTTGTGGAGGGCGGGATGGATATTGTAGGTATCCAGTACCACTGGTATTTCCTAACTAGCGTACTTCTCACGCTATCACTCAACCCTTAACCCAAAGTACTAAACTCTTAACTCGGTACTTCCTAAGCTCGGTAATTCAGTCATCAGAGCGATACTTCGCTCTGATACCACTTTTTGTAACACCCCACTACTAACAACACACTTAACAACACCTTGCAGCGGAAATCACAACTCACAACATAACTTAACTCCTTGGTGTTACACGCCGTTAGCCACCCACGTGGCTAACAAGGCTAACATACATACATTGTACCGGTCTGATGGACTAAACTCCCGAGCAACTACATAAATCCCGTTCCATGTCCAACGATCATTATACACTTACATTACAATGTACCGAGTATCTTCCAACTAACGCCGATACAAATTCGGTCTTACTACACCTACAATACATCCACAATTCTCATGACTACCACGTACAAATAACTACCCCGTCCTACTCTCGAACGGCTACCAGCTCCTTGTACCTGAAATAAAAGGAAGAAAAGGGTGGCCCCCAAGGGGCTCAGCACCTTTGCTGGTATGGTAATCCCGCAGCCCGCATGCTACCGGGCCACGCACAACTAATTGTCGTCTTAGCATGCGGTTGATTTTATTTAAAACATGCACACGTTACACACATACATCATGCTTAAAAGCACACATCCGTTAACAGAACACAAACTCAAGGTTAGCACACACAACACAACACATTTCACTTAATAACATACACAAACTTAATTCCATTCTTCTTAGAGAATATAAACTTTACTTAGGGAGTGCCGGGGTGATAGAAGCCCGAGCACAACGTACATACATTTTCTTTACTTAGGTGTGGCGGCCTCATATAGGACCGATCACACCTTGCACAGTTTCCCCCTAGCTCCAATAATGATGAGGTAGGTAAGCCTTGGTTAAGCTTGTGGGTGGTTGTAATTCAAGGAGGAAAAACAACCGTAACATAATAAAGAGGGAGTCGAAGCGAACTTAGGCATCAACACCCTACCAACATTACACATGATTTCCCCCTACCCGATTGGAAGTTGGGTAGGTAAGCTTTGGCTAAGCTAATGGGAGGTCGAAATCCAATGAAGGAAAGCAACCCTTAACATAACAGGATGGGAGTTAATTCACATATATACATCAACTCCCAAACAACACGCGCGACCGGAACGACCGGATTCCTCACCATACATAACATATACTTATTAGTTAAAGGTTCCTTTATGGAACTTATCACATACATACATCACATAGTTTTCTAACCCTGTTAATCACATAAGGGAAATCGCATCCCATTTCAACAACGGATAACAGTATCCAATAACAACAACATACTAAGCAAGTCACATACATCACACTTAATCACAACATACACTAACACACGGATAGCCGTAGTTAGAACGTTCCCGTGGGTTGGGACGTTTATTCCGAATACCGATCTCTTATGTGAACCTAAGGTCGGTTAACTATTATTCAACACATAATTAAGGTTAAACGGTATCGGAATTAATTACGCCACAATAATGAATTACTATAAACTCATTTCATGCTTTATCTTGCAAGGTGGCAAACACACAGAAAAACACATTGGCATACAAGCCGGTGTAACCGGTAGGACACAGGTTGCAAGAAAACCATACCTTACACCATGGGTTACTCTACCGTGTGTTCCCGAGGGTTCACTCCAACGCGTCATCTCACGCTCCCCGGGTAGTTTTTGAACAACTGATAACATTTCAAATGTTTTATTAACAACAAAGTCTTACAGTATGTAAACTTCTATTACTCCCATACTTACCCCGTTCCCTTATGTTATTTCGGTTTAACTTAGTGTACTTAATTCCTTAACTTACTCACTCACTTCCAACACTTGTTTATACCTCTTAGGACCTTTATAAGTCACCAAACAACTCCTAAACATCATCCAAGACCAATACCCATCAATCCCCACCTTTTAGCCACTTAAAAACACATACGGGTGAATTCTGGGGGTGGTCCGGGACCTGGTCCGGACCCTAGGTCCCGGACCAACACTGCTGTTCGGTCTCGGCCTTTTAATAGGGGTGGTCCGGGACTTCATGCAAGTCCTAAGTCCCGGACCATTCTAGGCAAAACTCTCGGGGGTATTTAAGGGGGTGGTCCGGTACTTTGTACATAACCTAAGTACCGGACCAAGTCTTGCAAGAATCCTCGGCCCCTTTTTGATATGTGGTCCGGGACTTCAACCATTAACTAAGTCCCGGACCAAAGCTACAGAAATGCTCCTTATGCATTTTCAAGCCTTGTTCAACTTGTTCTCTTCACCCATTGTTGTCCCTACCTTCCTACATGTAATTAGATATATTCTAACACTAGTATGACCTCTTAAACTTGCTTAAATCATCATCTCAACTTGTTACCCAATTCTTGATTGAATTCAACAAAACCAAATCCTCACATCTTGCAATTTGCATCCTTAGGCATTTCTAAACTCCTCATATGTAAATTTGCTACAGATTTTCATCCTTCTCTTCCTAGCCTCCCAAATGCCACTTCAAGGCTATTTAAACCTCCCTACTCAACACTACAAACCAAGGTTCTCCCATTCACCAAGCCAACATCAAAACACTCATTTTCTACCAAAATTTCGCCATAACCTCCCCATAAACCTTACATGTCCACATTCACCAATTTTCACCATTTACAATCCTAATCTAACCACACCCCTTAAAGGGTCTACCAGCACATAATAAATCCTCAAAGTCCATCAACAATAACATAACTCCAAAATTTTCAATAACCACAATATGGCCACAACTCGAAACACTTGGCTCCAAGGCCCTTTGATTCACAAATCCCTCAATCAACTAAACACATTACTTTCCACATTTTGGGTTCATTATTCAATTTAACCCATCCCAAATTCTTAAATAACCAAGATAGTTATTAAGGTAGTTTTCTTACCTTAAATTCACAAGTCTCTCCAAAATTCTCCTCTTGCTCCTCATCTCCTCAAAATCGGTCAAGAGGGAATGGAGTTTCAAAACTCCATCCTAACATTCAAGAAACACAAAATACATTCCATTAATTATCTAAACCCTTAGGAAATCTCAATTCAACAAAAAGGGCTTAGAGTACAAGTTAGGGTTTTACCTTTGGAGATTTTTGAGAGGGGTTCTCACCCTTGAATCAAGAAGGGAATTACTCCACCATTGGAGGGTTGAAATGGAGCTCAAAACCAAGAAGAAAAACAAGGTATAAGAAGTAGCCCAAAATCGGCCAAGGCAAGAAAATGGGGAAAATGAGATTTTCTCTTGAAACTTTTTACCTTGTTTGAAAGAGGAGACTCCAAGCTATCTTTTGATGTCATTTTCTCTTCAAATGGAGAAAACCCATATGGATGAAGTTCATCCTTTTTGAATTTTGAAAAGAGAGGATGATAGAGAATGATGAGAGGATGAATAATATGTATTTATTTTTGTGATTTGAGCTTTATAAAGCTTGGGCAAGGCAAAGAATAGCAAGGAGCCATGGGAGCTTGTTGGAGCTTCCAAATCGTGACCAAGGAAGAAGAAGGGGAGGATGGGGTCCTGGGCACCAAAGAAAACGAGACGCGCTAGAGGCAATACTGGGGGACGAGCTGGTCAGACTGGCATGCTGCGGCAGAAATGAGGTTGAATTTTTCTCTTGAAACTTTTTACCCTTGTTTTGAAGAGGAGACTCAAGCTATCTTTTGATGTCAGTTTCTCTTCAAATGGAGAAAACCCATATGGATGAAGTTCATCCTTTTTGAATTTTGAAAAGAGAGGATGATAGAGAATGATGAGAGGATGAATATATGTATTTATTTTGTGATTTGAGCTTTATTAAGCTTGGGCAAGGCAAAGAATGGCAAGGAGCCATGGGAGCTTGTTGGAGCTTCCAATCGTGACCAAGGAAGAAGAAGGGGAGGATGGGGTCTGGGCACCAGAAGAAAACAAGAGAGAGAGAGGAAATAATGGGGAGAGAGAGAGGAAAAGTAAGATAAGGAGGAGAGAGGAAAAAGGTGGCACTTTTACTTTTTACTTTTACTTTTTAGACTTAGTTGTCTAGCTTATTAAGAGCTAGTTTAATTGTGAGTGGGGTTAATTTATCCCCTTAGAAAACCGGTCCCCACTATAATATGTAACTGGAGCGTTTTTCGTCTTTTATATAAAACGCTCATTATTTTACCTGGTTTAGCACTATTCACTAATCGGGCCCGTTTTCTGGAATTTTCTTGTTCATTTAATTTTAATGGTTATTATACTCCCATTAATGTTTATTTATAGTTATATGATCAACTATAATTTTTACGGGGTCATTTGACTGTTTAAAGTCACGTTTTCGGGTTTTCTCGAAAAACGCGCTTTAGACTCCGTTAGCGTTTTAACGCATTATTTGGATCCGTTTTCTTCCGGAATTTTTTTACATGTTCTTAGTGTGTAACTAGGTATACAAATATTTTATAACCCTAGTGAAGGTTATATACCTCCTAAAATAATTAAGTACGTGTTTTCACCTTTTGTGACTTTTACGCATTTTCTTTTTATTTTTGGTTTTTATTTCTTCACCAATGATCTTAAGGTCTTAATTAGCCTTATAAAATCATAATTACATAATTAATTAACATATTAAGGTTTGGGGTATTTCAGTGGTGTACACACTTTTCACCGATGACCGAGAATGGGTCGGTGGCAGCGGAGGTCTGCTATACCTCGTCCATGTGGACAACTGACAGCGGAGGTCTGTTTACCTCGTCCTTGTGACAACTGACAACGGAGGCCTGTTTACCTCGTCCTTGTGACAACTGACTGGCGGTGGGGGCCATCTCTCCCAATTGGTTTTATTCCACTCTTGAGTATGTTTGTCTATGGGAATCAACTTTCTGAAATGGTGGAGACACAAGCTGTCTACCACGGGTTATGCATATTCATATCATTCCTAGTCCTTTGTGACTACTTGAGTCTTTCTCTTCTTAACCAGAATTGGTTCTAACATCAACGATGGATGCTTACTAACTATATGGTGTGACTTCCTAAGTTATCATTTTGGTTTTAAAGTTGTCTATCTCTATCTTTGTCTTGTTCTCCTTTCTCTTTGATTGATTGTTTTGGAGTGCCTTTATTCCCTGTTTTAATTTCAAGAGTTAAATTTTCAGTTACTGTTTTATTTTAAGAGTTATGTTTTAATTATTGTTTTGGAGAATTGTACCAGTTACATTCCAGGGAACTGACTCACCCCTCCCGGGGTGGGCTGCTTGGTTTCATCTTGCAGGTACGAAATTGTTCATACAGGTGGCCACGAAGAGTATGAGTGATTGGGATGGGAATTAGGAATTATGGAGAGTTTCTTTGTTTATTTTAAGTTATGTTTACATTGTTTTCTCGACTTCAGACTGTAACATTTGTAAGTAGTAATTGGTGAGGTTTTGTACCGGGTGTTTGGAACCCGATGATCTGTAATCGCCATTAGAGATTTTTATTCCGCTGTATTTACTTTAAGGCGAAATTCACGAGATACCCCTGTTTTATTTCGTAATTCATAATATACCCCTGTGATTTTAGTAATTCAACTTTAAACATGCTTAAATGTTGTCCAAAATTGATGAAACTTTACATGGACGATGCTAAAGTGTTATATTTTGGTCTAATATCAAATTTGAAGTTTTTTAAGCTCACATGTGACCTGTGGGACCCAATGAAATGTCAAGATATTTGCATAGAGAATTACATACCCAAACATCCATGGTTGAGTCCAGATCGTTGAAGATGAAAAAACCTAGATCTGGTACTGGTAGTAAAGAAGAGCCTCGGGTCTTTGTTTTCAAATTGACGCCCCCGCAGTACGTGAAAGACGAGAAGAAGCATGGAGAGTGGATTGAGAGTTGCAGAGCTAAGGAAGAAAGTAGTAGCGGAGGAAGCAAGGAGTAGCGCAGGGAAAAAGTAGACACTACCGAGAGAGATCCGCTTTTGAAATTGAGAAACAGTTTGTAAATTTTAATGGTGATGTAACAAGGTATTTGTTAGTAATTGTAAATGTAAGTTTGTATTTGTTGGCATTTGGTAATAAAAATAAAATTGTTAATAATTAGTTCAATTAATAAAAAAAGTTGTATTTAATTTGGTAATGGACTACTAAATTCGTTAGTAACTAGTAATGAATTTTTAATATTTATTAGTCATTTTTTAGGGATTATTATTTTGTCACTAATTACTTAGAGATTATTATTTATGTTATTAATTTTGCTAACGAAATATAAATTTATCAGTAATATTTGTAGGTGAATTTTATCTAAATTTATTCATTAGTATTTCGTTAATATTTCATTACTAATTATTCACTTTGATAACAAATTTTAATCTATTGTTAAATTTTCATTACTAATGAGCAACTTTCTAGTAGTGCCAGGTGCTTAGGGTTGCAAAATAACCGTGAGTGATGAGAAACTAAGTGAGTGAAGAGAACGCAACACAAGATGAGGATGAAGAGAGCGCATAGCATGTACCTTGTTCGCCACTTAGGGTTGCAATAGTAGATGCAGGTAGAGGATGAAGAGAGCGCGGAGCATGTAACAACCGTCGAAACAAGATTAATTTTTCTTTTTGAAAAAATCAGAAAATATCTATTTCTATGGTTGTTGGTTGAAACCGTTGAAATAGATTTTTTTTTTTGTTAAAATTTAGCTTATTTTAGTGATTCTTTTTACAACCGCTGAGATAGGGGCACTGAAAAATACATTTTTTTGTACTAGTAACCCTACGCTGGTGGATAGGCTCGCTGATTTACACCTCAATCGTCCTTCTCTGATGGGTAAATGACCATATCATCATCTTTCTGCAAACACCACTTGAGAAGAAGTACGGGACCTGTGTTGGCCGAAGAAGTCTCACAAAGAGAAACAGGTCGCGTCCTCGTCTAGCCTCCCACCAATGCATTAAGCCAGGACCAGGGGTCGAAGGTCACCAGGTTGGTTGGTGGACATGCGACATTAAGAAAGGCTCATTCATGTCTTAGTCTCTTAATGGTTGGTTGGTTGTCATGTTCCGTCTCAACTTATCAGTATGGTCTATGTTATGTAATTATGCCTTTGAGCATGGAAATTAGATTTAATATTCTATTAGAAAAAAAGTAGATTATATTGAGGACATTCCAAACTAGAAGACTTTATAACATGGAATCACAACCAAGAGGATCATACATAAACTGCCCCTTAACAAGGTTTACGTTCTAGGTAGATATTAAACAACACAATTAATCTGCCACAAAGTTGAAAAAATATTTTAACAACCCCAAAACCGAAGTGGCAAAGTATCTATGAATCTATCACTTATATTAAGTCTAAGACTAGAACCATAAATTGATCTCGGACTAGATTAACTATGATAACCAAACCCGGCACATTTATGAGACATAATAAATTAGTAACACGGGATGTGCCCACACAGGACCTTAGAGGGAACTCCATTGACATTGATGTTCTTAAGTCCTTCATCCTCACCATATTTGACCTTTTTTTCCTTACCTTTCCTTAGCATTCCGAATAACACAGGTCCCAGAGCTCCTTTTTTTTATAAGTGGTTGAAAGTTCTCATAAGAGCAATACTAAGACACTAAATGAACCTTTCTCGCAACACGGTAGTGGGTAAGTTTTAAACTCATGACCTTTGGTTATAGGATATCACTCCACTACCAACCAAGCCACGGGGGCTTGGCCCTAGAGCTCCGTTCTTGATGCTTCAAGGAGAATATAATCGAATTTGTATTTGAGAGAGTCTCTCACAAAATCAGTGGCATCAACTTTGAATCCTGGATTTCCAGTTTAGCGAAGAGAGACTAGGCTATTGCTGCGCCGATCACCCCAGACAGAAGTATTGGGTGGCAGGACAGGTCTCATCAAGACATTCAAAGCTCTTGATGATTGAGCCCAGGCATCGGAAGAAACATGATAAACTCGAGAGCGAGCTCTGGCCAGAAATTGTTCAATACTGAGCCACATGCCATAGGGAACTTTTCCAACATCTTCAGGGTGAGGTAAGCATGCATGAGAAAGATTCCACACTTCGCTAAATTAGAGGCATATCATCGTATGTAATGGTAAAAACAAGAGTCTTCCCATCTACCAATATGGGAAGAGATCTTAAGACAGGCAATTGCACATTCATAAAATCCTTGAACCTTAAATACTGAAATCCCGATGAAGCACTGTTCTCGACGATTTCAGTAAAGCGACCAATCTTCATCACCGCACTTCTAGCAAAATCCCAGCCATGGAGGGCCATAGGAATGTCATGGACACGGACCCAAAATGGAATCCATGCGAACTTGTGTTGGGAAACCAATATGGTAGGATCAAGAGGCTGAATGGCGACCAAGTTGTCACTAATTTGTCCACGGCCCCCTTACGAGAATCGACTGCATGGCAAAGATAGTTTCGTATTCTAAAGACACAAAATTTATGTTCAACATTTGTGAAACCAAAACTGCCCAATTCACTCCAATGCCCCTCGAAAATGAGAGCCAGAGTAGTCGCACAGATTGAGGTAATGGAAAAAGAGTGGGCAATTAGACATCAATAAGTGACGAGTTTTACGCCACTTAATTCGGCAGTCTCCATGGGTGTGGCTATGAAGATTAATGAAACTCGAAGAAGATTTTGTGAGTACATGTTTTAGTTGGGTGAAGAACTGGTGGAGCTGGTAAATAGCAGAGGTTTGAAGAGGTGTGATGGTCAATTTTGGCGTGGGTTGGGGGGGGGGGGGGGGGGGGGGGGGGGGGGGGGGGGAGCCAATCAGCAGCCTGCAGTCTACATGCAGGCACACAGCTGCATTGTAATCAATTGTTCCATAAATTTTATGTGTGTTAGCCCGGGAGATGTTGTCCTCTTGCACAAGGAAAAGGAAATCATTATCTTCGCTTTCTCAGGTAGCCATGGATATTGTTGAAGAATCCTCCCACCATAGGGAGACAAAAGAACACCGGTAACAAAGAGAGTAAAGGGAGAGTACCCTTTATCCTTCTTTCCCGTAATATGCTCCTACAGTGTGAAGGTTACAAATTTTGGACATGCGTAAATGGGAAAAAAAAGAAGAGAAATTGAGATATGTGAAAGTGTATGAATTTAAATTGATGAATTATGATAATCAATTTCCGAAGATTGAAGAAGTGGGCATAGTTACTTTAATAAGAATTTGCTGCAACCATAGCAGATTGGTGGAAAACTGCTTAACATTTTTACATTATCTTTTTTCCTTGTATGGCAATATATAATTCTAGTACTTAGTAATCTGTCGAGAGATTTTCACTGGTTTAGCTTAGCTTTGCGGTTGTAAAAAGTAGACCTATTGAAAAGATGACCATAATTAAGCCATGGAAAAGGACATCCAAAAAGATGGAAATCATTCGATGATAATAGTGGAAGCGAGCAGTAATAAAGTAGTATTGAAAAAAAGGAGTGGATCAATGAAGTGAAGATCCTTATGCTCTTCTTTTTACTAACCATTTTGCTCCACTACTTCTTGCACGACCTATAGTACCACTTTAGTTCTAAATTATCACAGAAAAAAAAAAAAAAAAAGTAAAGAGTCTCCATCTTCAAAGGGCAGGTATGTATTTGTTGGTTGCAGCTTTAGTTTACGCCTTATGGGGAGATGAGAAAAAAGCTCATTCACTGCTGGGATTGCTCTCTCTATAGGAAGTAGGAAGTAGGAAGTAGAATGAATTCATTCATTCATTCAAAGAGAATATGCATAGATCAGATCGACATGGTCCCCGCCCCTTGTCAACTCTTCAAAGTACCGTCTTTTCACACTCATCTCTTTGCTCTATAGCCAACTGAGTACGTACGTACGTATGTCTATGAATATTCCTCATTCCACTTAACAACGTACGTGTTTTCTTTCGGGTGTAGATAACCCATTTTTGTCAAAGCAATTTCAAATCCAGCCATTGATCGAAGGAGGGTGGCAAATTGGCGGTTGTTGGATTCCAACCCCCAAGAAATCTCTTGTTTCACCACCATTGACTACCAACGAATTGCGAGTTTGATCCTGATGTTCATTGCCTAGCATAACCCTTCTCCTCTTCATAGGGTTGTTGTTGTTGTTGTGTATATATCTGCGGGGTTGATAGGTGAAAACTCATTCGCCGTGCTCTCAACATCACTTCCTACTAGATTCGCAGTGGTGGTTATTGTCGAACTGGAACCACCATAACCTCCTCGTCCTTCACTCCCACCACTACCATTATTACCACCGTACTTACTCCTCATCACTTGATGAACATCATTTGTACTGTTATTGTTGTTGTTGTTATTAAAATTCATATTCCCAGCTGCTCCGAGAAACAGGTGATCAGTAGTCGAAGTAGCTCCAATCTGTGCCGCCTTTTGTAACAGAGCGGTAGCAGACATAATCGGCCCGGGTGTTTGCTGCTGATGTTGGTTGCTGAATAGAGAACACACACTGCTGGTACCGACAAGCTCTTCTGTCATATTATTGCTGGTTACTGATCTTGTGGTCATTAATGGGAACGCCACTACATGATGATCTTCTTCTTCTTATTCTCTTCCTCCGTTTTTAGTTATAATATTGTTTAATGATGGCATTTTGTTATTGTTTTCGTTGTTACCAATAAACCAGCTGTTGATATGGTAGCCATCATGCTGAAGATCTTGTTGAGGGTTTGAGCAGGAGGAGGAAACAACACGTACACCAGTTGTTGGATTTTGATAGAAATTTGAGTGTTGTGGATGACTAGTGACCACTGCCGCCGTATCATTCTGGTGAAGAACAACATTGTTGTTGTTGGGTAAGGCGTTAGGGTGTGTTACTTGGTGGTTTGTTATCCAAACGGGGAGTAGAGGATTGTTATTAGGCGGTCCAGGTGTCTTGTGTTGTGTTTGAATTTGACCGTGAAGGTCAGCAATATTGTTGTTGGTGGAGAGAGGTGGCTTGAGGATGGAAGAGAATTGGTGCGGTGGGATTGGCATTAAGGCGTTGAATGCGTGGGAGTTGACCAAGTTGTAGTCAAGGGAACCGTTGGCTAAAGCGGTTGCTATGTTAAAGCGGGAGACTGCATTGACCCTAGCAGTCTCTTCAGCTAATGCGTCACAAAATGCCCTGTGGGTAATGAAGCTGTCTCTCCTGTATATATAAAGAAACAGGAAATGGGAAATTAAAGAGAGTTATTGATTGTACCATATAATTAAGGTGGTAGTGTTAGTTATGATAATGAGTTAGTTACTGCTGCTTCTAGTAGTATCTAGATATGTATGCCAATTGGTATGTATGGTTTCATATACTCCCTCCGTCCTGAATTGACCGTCCTGTTTACTATTTGGATATGTCGTTTGACTTCAATTTTTAACATATAAGATAAATTAATTTTGAAAATTTAAATTTTGCATATGATTCCTTACATGATAAACTATAAATTACAAAAGTTAGTTTTATAAAATTATTTTATCTTATATGCTTAATATTGAAGTGGAAAAACGTGCCATAAAGCAAACAGGACGGTCAATTCAGGACGGAGGGAGTATATAGCTAAGGCATGCAGAAGAGAAATTTGTTTTGCTTCTTTGTGTGGATGCTGACATGCTGTGTATGAGTAAAGCTAGAAAGAATTAGTTGTAATATGACAAATGAAAGAAGCAGACAAATTTGAACAAAACAAACAAGCAGAGAAAGATTTGGTTGCGGTTCATTAAATGCTGATAAAGACAGTAGTCAAAGTCCAAGCTAATCCTGATACAGTCAAGCTTATAGTAGTTATTGGATAGTAGTAAGAAATTAAATTTGGCTGCTTTCAATTTGTTCGTTTTTGTCTTCATCTAGGTTGGTCGTTTTTTGGTTTTGTTTTCCCCTCCCGCAGTTCCACTTCTGAAATCATAGGCCGCCATAAAAAGGGGGTAAAAAGATAGAAATTGGCTTTTAGTTTTCACTATTGCCTGTCTGCTAGCTATTTGTCTAATTAAGGCATGAGAAACACCAATTATCAACACTTTAAAAAAAAAAAACAAAACTACTCACACCATCAATTAAAGTTAACAGTAAAAGAAAAATTACTGACTTAAAAATTGAGAAACTAACCTCGAAAAAACGGTACCACAGTCACACTTATACTCCCGAGTCCCACATGTCTTAGAATGTGCCTTCCAATCAGATTGAACCGCATACTTTTTACAACACTTATCACATTTCCATTTCTTCTCACCATGTTTTCTACAGAAATGTTTCTTAATCCCAGTCAAATCACCTAATGCCCTAGCCGGGTTATGGTGTACACATGTCTTCTCAGGACAGACATATACTCGTTTCCTTATGGGATCATTACTGTTCCTCTGCTTCAGTTTCCATGGTAAGTTATGTCCACGTCGATGGAGTTGAAGATTCTGGTCACGCTGGAATCCTTTACCACAGATCTCACATAAGAAACGGTTTGTTGCCATGAGTGTCTTTGGTGAAAGAGATATCACTTCTGCTTCTGGATCTGTTGTTGATCACATGATGTGTAATTGCATGGAAGTGAGAATAGATCTATTGATATATATACTCACCACAATCAATCTTGATGGTTATTGATCAGATTTAACTTATATAAGTTCATAAAGAAAGAAACAAGTGTGTATGTATGATATTGCTTGCCTGGGGTTCCTGGGAGATTTCTCTTCTTCTTCGGTGGAGCAGGAGGAATATCATTGACAGATCCAACGATTGTGGTCTCAATGAAGGTATTTCTGATGGGGAATCCTCCATCTTCTTGATCCATGATCAATATCAAGCTAGGTAAACTAGTGTTGTTGATATGATCTGACCTAATAATTATATATATGATCCAACAAACTACAAATTATAATAAAGGACAGGAGCAGAATTACCACAGTGTTAATTAGCTCGAAAGGGAAGGTGGGTGATTTATGTAGGGCTAGAGAGATGTACAAGATTCAAAAAAAAAAAAATTATCTGGGGTAGCTACTGCATATATATGATGAGTACGGCCAATAGATAGGTAGAGAAAGAAGATAGTGATACTCAACTAGTAGTTGAACCTGGTTTCTTCTCAATCATGAAGAAAATAATAATTAGAAGTTAGATCAAGAGATAGATTGATAATAACCCTGGGGAAGGAAGAAGAGGGGAGTTATGGGTAGCTAGGTATCCTTATTATATAGTACTATACACAAAACACCAAGAGTTTAGAGAGCGAGAGAGAGAAGACGAGCTAAAGAGGTTCAATAGCAATATTAAAAGGAGAGCTGGGTAGATAGTTTAATAGTACTACTATAATTCAAGGGTAAAGTTGCTCGCTTCGCTTTCTCTCTATCTTCCCACATCCATATATGCTACCTGCATCGTGCATATTCTTCTTTTCTTTTCCTCTCTGGTATTATTTTTTGAAATTTCAGGGTGCTGTGATTGTCGGATTAAATTAAGTTCTACTACTACTCAACTTATAATCTTTAATTTTTCTATGTACTGTCTGTCTCTCTTACTGTGTGTGAGTGAGAGAGAGAGAGAGAGGCGGTGGTATGTTTTTTTTTCCAAAAATAATAATAAAAGTTAAAGACGAGAGGGAAAGGTGCATGATGAGTCATATGATGAGGTTCTAGCTAGCTATCCCTCCTCTTCTTTGATGTAGAAGAAAGAAAAGTAAGCATTTATCACTTTCTTTTGGCATTGTGGAATCACAAATGTGAGAAAAAGGAGTGATGGAAAGTAGTATGATTACCCCATAATTTGGTATTGCTTGCTTGTAGGTGAATTATTCTATTTAATTTATTTTCGACTATGTACAATGTTCGCTCGTAGTCAGACCCCACGGGTTTAATTTGATTGTAAATAAGAATTAAATATTTGGTACCAGTAGATCGTTATGCGTACCCTACCCCATCAACATATATTCACTTGATATCTTTTCCAAATTCCAATCAACCACACCGTCAATATGATAATAATTAAGCAAGTGATCGACAAGACCTTCCTCTATATCAGTATTGGGTTAAATTTAATTATAGTAGTCGATATCAAGATGTGTTCAAGTATATAATTGTAATTAAACAAGAGAGTAATCATTTTTAATTTAATATAGTAGTTGATATCTGGCTGGAATTTTAATTAGTTTTCTAGTCCGGGTAGGGCATCAAAAATAATTATAATTAAACAAGAGAGTAATCAGTTTTAGCGAGCCGAGTATACTGAACTGCAGACACATTCCAGTTCTGTATATATACAATACCAATATATAGGTTAATCGTCGAGTGACACGGAATATACAAAATACAATTTTGTGTCCAGTTTAATTGAGTGCGACCTACTCGTTATATATTCCCTGTCCAAAAATTTCAGTCCACTACTCTCCTTTATCCATTCCCACCCAAATAAAAGAAGTCCACTACTTCCAATTCCTAATCAAATTACTTTTTTTTTCCTTTTCCTTTAGTGAGATAAAAAGAAGGCTTTTGAAAATTCACTATTAGGTCAAAAAAGTTCTCAATTGACTGTATGCCTGCGACCCACACACACCACCAGAGAGCAGATACACCAATAATTCATTCATTCCTCCAACCAAACTCATCGATGAAGTAAGTTTTCCTATATTACCTAGCAAACAACTAACTCCTTTCAGATGAAGCTAGCTCTTCCAATATACTAGTATATCAATCTTGTTAATTTGTCTGAACCTAGCGCAGCAGAAACTAGCTAGTCAATCTATTGACGGTGTGAGATAAAACGACAAATGAGATCAAAATGTATTGGAATGTCAAGCAGTATGATTTATGTGTGGGTAGATAGCGCTGTAGAATTCGTAAACAAACGACAGATATAGTAGTACTAGCTAAATAACGACAAAGAGGATAAAGATAAAATCTACCAGTATTCAAAATTCTTTTGATTGTTTGGTTCCTTTCCTAAAGAAAATTAAAAAGATTCGTGTGCTACTTATATTGACATCAGAGTTTATTCTCTTATTACTCATTCAGACGGATGGAGAGAGGTCAAGGAAGGTTGTCAGTCGATGTTGTTTGACCTTACGACACCCTCGGTCATGTGCCTATAATTATCAAAAAAAAAAAAACTTATTAACTTCATTTAGATAGGGGTGTTTATGGAAAATTAGAATTGCCAAATCAAAACTGGAACTAATGAAACTGAAATAAAAAATCTGGTTACTTAAAGTGGTTAGCCGGTTTGATTAAATGAATCGTATGATTATCCAATTTTAGTTACGGTTATTGATTAAGCAAAAAATGTTTAAACCAATTTTTATTTTTTAAATATAAGTATAAAAGTATATAGTTAATTATTAGATTTATTAAAAATAATTGTACAATTATATAGTTAATCTTTAGAGCTATACTAAAATCGATAAAATCTTATCAAAAGTGATGTTTAACTGGTTTAATATTTCACCAAAATCAAAAAAATTGTACACTGGTTATTAATTATAAAAAAAACCACATAATAATATTTCAGTTAATCGTTAAATCGGTAAAATCACAATATAAATTGATAATTGAACGATAATGACTATTAATTTCGACTAATCACCAATATGACTAACATGGATTTGGTTAACCAAATAGTATATTAACCGTAAACACCCTATATTTGGAGGAGCATTCATTGATTTGCTCGATTGATGATGAGTCAAAATTTTTTAATTTGAGATATTAGTATTAACGGAGGAGCATCATCGGGAAAGGATCGAGGAAAGAAAGAGACGGTATAAGTTGGAACGACAGCAAACTGACAAAGATCAGTGAATTTTTGGAAATGTGAGACAGTCTAATCTAGTCGTCTTCTTTTGAGCTGACTTTTCCTGCGACAGGAGAGAAGGGGACCTGACTGACTTACTGACAAACTACTACTCCCTCACTGCCTGCCTGCCTGCATGCTCAAGAGATAGATTATTTAAAAAAAACAATTGGACAATAATCATACACTAATGATGCGCCTTTCCTAAAAGACAGGCTTTGGGATAGTTTAGTGTTAAGTCGTTTGGATTTATCTTGTTGAACTCTAATGGCCTTCAGAATATTCCTCTCTCTCTCTCTGTCCGTGCAATACATTTTACGAATTGCTTTACTCTCTTTCCCTCGTGAGCTCACTTTTCAATGAGATATCTGTAGATTCCTCTCTTAAAACCATTTTTTATAATACGACTGCCTTTTTATTTTCCTTTGGATTGACGGTTCGGGAAAAACAAACTGAAGAGAACAACGCACATGAGACTGAAGAGTAAATTCATTTTTAAGGCTGAAAAAAAGTTGCAATTCAGCTGTAGATAATTTGAAAGCAAAGTATTGTCTTCAAGGGGGATGTTTGTTTCTCTACCTTGTCTTTTTGCTCTCACTCTCTTCTCTTTGCTTCTTATTGCTATCTACCTAGGACTGCCATCTCTAACATTGACTAGCTAACCGTAGGGCTCTTTAGTTAGGTATAATTAACTATATGTAGTACTACTACTCTAGTTTTGGAATGAATTCAAACAACAAAGACCAGAGGTCAGTAGTCCCGCGTGCATGCATTGCATTGCATATATTGAGAAAATTAATAGATTCAATTTTGCAGCAAAACCTATAAGGTCAGCGCACGAACAATTCAATGACGACTCAAGCTACATGAATAAAAGGGGAGTTCTTCCCAAAGATTTCTGATCAAGTCAATTGACCTAAATGAAGGAGAGCTTAATTGACCCCCTAAAAAGAGGCTAGCTAGGAGAGGCAGTTACCAAAGTCAGTTTGAATGATTTGTAATTATAAATATGAGCATATTAATAAAAACCCATTTTCACTTATTTTACTTGTTTGTCCTCTGTCGCGGTTATACATAAATAAATACATAAAATAAATTTATACCCTCATCTATTTTATGCAAATGGCTTTTCAACTTGTCGATCCATCAATTGTCATGTATCCAATCAACTTTCAAATTCAACTATTGTAAACAACTTATCCAAATGTGGTCATATGTCATCCGAATAAAATGAGAAAATGAGTTTGCGATCCTTAATGAAACTTAACCTCTTCAAATTGAGTTTGAAAACGGAGAAAGGGTCACATTTAAAGATCTTTCAAAATGATTAAGGGGACAAAGAAGCTAGAGTTAGCTCCACCTTTTTTTGGGATTTCAGTGTCACATGTCAGTAATCTACTGGCTCAATTAAAAGTTAGAGAGGAAAAAGAGTCAGTGCAAAAAAAAAAGATAATACTTTTTTCACTACTACATATAAGGTCTATGGAGGCAACTTTTATTGCCTCTTAAAATCAAAAAATTGGCTCTGTAGATATTTAGAGGCGACAAAACCGTTGCCTATAAAGGGTTGTCCCAGTTGATTATGGAGGCGACTAAAAGTTTACCTCAGTTGATTTTACGTATGGAGGCAACTTCACTTGCCTCCATTGATCTTAACCCACTAGTGGAGAAAAGGTTTTATACCACAGTTATTTTGCTTAAAAACCACGGTTTATAACTGTGGTATATGCTCGCGTCGCATATAAAAAAAAGAGATAAATGACAGTTCTGAACCGTCGTTTAAAATACGAGCAAAAACCACGGTTTAAGAACCGTTGTTTAAGAGCTTTTTTCCCGCGAAGTCAATTGAATTTATATGACGGTTATTCAGTTGAACCGTGGTTTATAGACTGTCTTAAACGACGATTTTTAGCGTAACCGTGGTATATAGTATGTATTAAACAACGGTTTTTCTGCTCAACTGTAGTATATAGTCTCACGCCAGAACATTTTAAACCATGACTTTTGCCTGAACCGTGGTTTATTTATATATTTTTTAAGTTTTTTTTAGCCTCTACCATGTGTTTTCAAACACAACCCAATACAATCACATATACCTGTACAGAGCATCCAACTCGTATTACTCTTTGTCAACCAACACACTATATGCACAACTAGCAAAACAAGTTGCTAATTTGAATTGCAATAAACCCATTCAAACATTTTAAAATAAGAGAGTGTTGCACTTTACAAAACTTTTGAAGTGAACTTTACTTCAGCATAAACAAAATGTAAGTCTAATTACACTAGGAGAAGATCTAAGAAACACTTAAGTATTTTTTACACCAATATTGTGACATATGATCTCTTACAAAGTCTAGGTCCACTTTGGCATAAGTGGCCCGTGCTTTTACGAAAAAATGAAATGATCTGTCCATAAAATAAAACTGATCATCATTAGTACACACAATTTATTAACACAATAACTTTAACTACAACTTGGATTGGTATCAATTACCTTATCATCATCATCATCATCAAGAGTGTCAATATTTTTAACAGTCTCATACATGTACTACATCACATAATAGCCACAGCTTTGTGAATCAGGCTGTTTAGGACACTGTCATCACACATCCAGGGATTACCAACATTTTAGACAGAGCAAGAAACGTTACTTTAATAAAAACATTTTTAAAATGATTATTTTACCGGTATGTAATAGAAGTTCATGATGGAGAATGGTCTACACATGTCACTTAAACCAATCTTATGACCACTGCATAATAGCATTAAAATGAAGTCATTTATTAGATGTCAATAATCCAGGACAAGCTAAAAACAAATGAAAATGCATGAACATTTTAAAGACTCACTCCTTCAATAATTTCTCTATAGCAATCTCTCGATGGTCATCGGCACCTAACGGGTCTAATGTCAGTAAGCATGAGGTGTCGACACACAACACCATCAACAACCAATGATTGCTACCACAGATAAACAGAGAATGTGTTTTAGAACATATTTAATTTCTATAAATCACATAAATATATGATTAAGAAGCAAAAAAAGTCCAGGTATTGTATACTTACATTTAATGATATGGGATTAGTAGATATCTGCTTCGACAACGTACCGCAGCAGAAAATCCACGCCTCATGTCCTGGGGGTGTCAAAGAACGGCTCATTCTCAGTCAAGTCATCACATTACCTTGCCGTATCCCTTAATAATGGAAAGTAAGCATCCATTTCATTGCCTAATATAGTTGGTGGAGCTATGAAGAGGATCGGAAGGGTGCCCTGCCGAAACGGATTCAATTGTTCGCGTGGAAAGGCCTTGCAAAGAATCCTCCCAACCCGTGGCACTATTGTGGAGCGATGTAGACTTGATGATGAAGGAGCTGGTTCTTGCGCCCTGTGTGGAAGTTTTGACAGTACGGTCCACTCCATTTTATTCTATGGTTGTACTAGGAGGTGATGGTTCAAGGAGGGATTCACCAAACCTAGTATCAATCCGAGTGATGAGGCCTTTAGGGACTCTCTTCTCAATGCCTGTCTGCTTCTTCGGATTAATGAGGTACTTCTCTTATGTGTTTTCTCTGGAAGATTTTGTTTTTGAGATTCCAACTGCTCCATGAGAGGGCAATGAATTTTTCCCAAGGCTTGGACCAAGCCCAGACATACATTGAGATTCCAGATCATTGCAAGCATTTTCTCCATCACTCCAATATTCGCAGTGCAATTGGTTCAGAGCTAAGCTAGCAAGCACCGATTGTATGAAATTATCTGATCATGCTCCATCAAGCCATTAATGGAGATCGATTATTTCTCTTCTTCTGAAATTGACATATCTTCGCATTGTGAGGAGAGATCTTCCACTGATTTTCGCAACAGAGATCCCACGAAGTGAAATTCAAGAGATATAACCAGATAGGTGAAGAACACGTGGAGGATATGTGTGAATCAGTTAAGTTAGATGGCATGAAATTGGATGAACCATGCAACAGTGGGACGTAGTAAAAGATAGAAATGTCAAAGAGGGGGACCCCACCACAATCAATACATGAGGGCTCATAATGAAGCTAACATTGCAGACTACCAAGTGAGAAAAACAAGGTAAAGAGTTGCATGAACATGTGGGAGGAGCCACATATAACTCTAGAGAATGAGAGAATAGAAGAAAAGTTTCTATTACAAAAATTTCTAGCAAACTTTAAAAGTTTATATTTTTTTTCTCAGCTTCCGCTCTTAATCATTTATTAACAATATCTATTACAATCACAATACAAATATGAAGATCTGATGGTTATTACTTGAAAAGTCAATCCAAAAAGGACATAAGATCCACCGATATAATTTAATATTGAATTATAACAAAAGTTTACTAAAAATATATAAATTGATTCTAATAAAGAACCAAAGAAAATACTACAATTACTTAGTATCTATCACCTTAATACAACCTCTCATTGTTAATTTGGTAAATTGTTAAGAAATTTTTTGAAAAGGTAAATTATTAAGAAGTTATATCACATAGAATGCTATTTCCAAAGGAAAATCAACTAGTTAATAGTTATGAGGACAGTGGTTATTTACTGTTTACTTCTATTTAGGCCCAAGCCCAAACCTTACCTCGGAACACTTTTATGTGAGTTTTCTCTTTAATTTATTTGTGAATGTATATACATGAAACAATTATCAAGAACCGAGTTAAACCCCGATACCTTTTTAGGAGGTCTGAATTGATTGGCTGGTCAAAATATTTCAACTTCAAGAACTTTTGCTTGGTATTGACATTGAGTTTGGACATATATATTGATATGGCTATATATATATATATATATATATATGTTGATTTGACAGGCGAGCTATGGGACAAATAATGCGCCACTATATGCTCAATCAATCATATGACCATGATGTGCAACTATATTGACAGTATCTATGTCCTCTAACGTTTTTTTTTAAAGAAACCTAAAAGAGGACTTGTGTGTAGACCTGACAAAGGTGACCCGAACCAGAAAAACCGAACCGATCCAACCCGATCTAAACCTGAACTTAAACCGAATAGCGTGATCCGAAAATCCGAACCGAATCAAACCAAAACCGAATCAAACCGAAATTTGGTATAACCGAATCCACCCGAACCGAATTCACCTGAACCGAATCCACCCGAACCGAATTAACCCGAACCGAATCCACCCGAATGTTTTGCTAAATCTAAATCTACTATAGTTGTTTCAACTGTAAAAATAATCTTGAAATCAAAAATACATAATGGAGATTTAGACATCCAATAAGTGTTCATGGCTCACAAATGATATATATTTATAATATTGAACATCTTCAAGCATCTCAAGCCTTGTTGTAATAAAACATTCATAAACTGTGTTGTTACTCTTCCCACACATGGATGTTTTGCTACAAACTATAGATGTTTTGCTTTAAAATGTTTTATAATACAATTTAATGTGTATCATTACTATTTTATAATACTTTACTATCTTTTATTTTAATAAAATTAGGTTTTTTTTATATTTAGGACATGAGACTTGGGAATGGTTTAAATGTTGATGAAGTTTAATTATAAAACCTAAACTTTTTAGTTGAGACATATACTATTCAAGATTAATGTGTATATGCCTAAAGAAAATTATGCAATAAAATGGGGAAAATAAATATTCCAAATGGTAGATTATTGTGAATCGTGAGATAGACTAGCATTTTGGAGGATGAATAAGGTTTGGAGGATGAATAATCCCCACCTTATTACATCTACCTTAACAACTTAACCTAAAATGTTGTATAAGACAATGTAATGTGTATCATTACTATTTTATATTACTCTATATTTTATAAACTTAGGTTTCTTTATATTTAGGACTTAGGAATGGTTTGAATGTTGATTGATGGGCGTGGGCGTGTGACGCTTGTGCGAGGCGGTGATGGATGGGTGTAGATTCGCGACGCTTGTGCAAGGTGATGAGCTCAGGGTGTGACGGGCGGGGATGACGGGAGGCACGACTGAAATACCCCAAACTTATTAAACACGGATTAAATATCAAATCACATTAATTAAGGCCTAAACATGCCTTAAAAGTCAACTGAGAACAACAGTGGTCAACACAACAAGATGTTGCACCCTTTAACTGTTAAGGGTAAATAAATACCCAAATGAAATATGTAGGACCTAAAAATTTGTCCTAAGTCTATTAACATAATATTAAACATATTATAATTGTTGGGCAACACTCCAACACAAAGAAAAAGCACTTTCATGCTTCAAGGTAAAAAAGGGCAAAAATGTGCTCTAAGAAACCTTAAAGGTCTAATGACCTCTAAATGATATAAAATTGAATTACATGATCAAATATCATGTAAGGAACACAACAAGACCGTTGTGAAAGAAAACAGAGCTCAGAAACACCAGGCAACACAAAATGTGCGCTAAAACTCCTTAAAGCACGTTTTTGTGAAATTATCTTTTAAATTGGTTTTAAATGGGCTAAAAGGTTATAAATACCTTTAAATATAATAAATATCATATTATATGATATTAGGAATTTAATTTCCAAATTTTTCAGATTTTTACAAATTTAATATTAAAATATTAATAAAACCCTGAAGTGGGGCCCGTAGGAGTCAAATGACCAAGTTTGGTCAATGGGCAGCTAAAGACCATTTGCCCTTGTGGAAATCGGCTGGCATGGTGGTGGGATGACAACATAAGTCATTGATTGGCAATAATGCTACCTAATACAAACAAGAATAGTAAAAAGCTTAATTATTCTTACCTTTTCAAATAATGCAAGCCTTTCCACTCATTTCCTCCTTCCTTGCACGATTTCCTTCTGCCCAGCCGAGCTCCTCCCTTCCATGGAAGCTCTCAAGGTCTGTTCTTGAGCATGGAAGGCAGATCTAGCTCCTAAGCTCCTAATGTAAGTGTTTTAATGCCATTTTAGTCATTTTTAGCTCTTTTTCTTCATCTCTTCACCACCAACACCTAAATTTCGTGGCTCAACAATTCCTATGGCTTATTCTCAGTGTTCCAAGGTTAGAACAAGAGCTAAACTCAGTTGATACCAGTAGGGACCAAGGTTGTTCAAATCTACACTTTAAGGTAAAAATGTGCTTTAAGCTCATAACTTTTGATTCCCTTTGAATTCGGCTGTGAAATTTTTGCCATAGCCTCATCTTCTTCTCCTTTCACGTGGGATCTGTTGGCTAGCCATTTGGAGCAAGGATGGCCGAGATCCAAGAGAAATACTCTTTTTAGGCATTTTTCCAAGGTAAAACCTAATAACAAGGTATAACTTCGAGATCTAACTAATCCTTATGTTAATATGGTGGATCTAACACCTTGTGGTGTGTTTGGTTCAGGTCGAAAACACTTAGAACTTTCCTTGCACTCTTAAGGTAATTTTTGCCTTAAATCTTACATTAAATTACTCCTTATGGTTAGATCTTGCTTAGAGACTAACTTGGCCTTGTTTTCTGTTTGAAAACATGTTAAACAAGCTGTGGAGAATTCCTACTCAAGGTGGCCGAACCAAACAAGGCATTACCTAAGCTAAATCAAGGTATAAATCACTTAAAACCTTAATTTGATACATTAACACAAGTTTAAGTGGTGTATATTAATGGCCGTGAGTGAAGGAGAAAAACAAGGTCTTATTTGACCTTAAAATGTTTAAGAAATGGTTTAATAAATTTTATAACTAATTAAACAAGCATAATTGTCAAATTTAAGACATTATGTGGAAGTTTGGTAATTAAACAAAGAATCTATGGTGAGGCCGAAAATTTATATGTATTTTGGGACATTTATGTGTAATTTATTTTGTGAGCAAATGTTTGTAATAAGGCCATGTATTTTAGGCCATTTTATTTATGCATTTACAAGCTTTTATTTAAGTTTAGGTGATATATAATTATTACCGAAATGAATAAGGGGTTATAGTGTAATTAAATTAAATTTAGGGACTTTAGAAAAATAAAGCCGAAAATTAGAGTTAAAAAAGAGTTAAAATAAAGTTTATAAGATTTTATAAAGTTTTGGGGTTAAATGGTGAATTTGGAAACTTAAGGGTTAAAACCGTAAATATAAGAAATTGGTGGTCAAGGAAATATTAAGGTGGTCAACATTGACCATACGCTAGGTTTTGACCAAAATAAATAAGTTAGATAACTTACTTAAGGTTTTATAGTAAGTTAGGTATTTAATGGTAATATTATAACATATGTGGTAAATATGTTATTACCAAAAATAAAGGGTGTACAACGGTATTTTAAAACACCCATGGGCTATTAGGAATTTTTAGGAATTTAATGGGTTGTTTTTGGAATTAAAATAAACTATATATGTATAATGTATAGTTATTATGTCATTATGACACTTTGGAGAAAAATAGATGGTGGAATGGTAAATACCAAGAGTATATGGGTTAACAAGGATATTTATAACCCTTTGGTGGAATTTGGTGATTTTTAGAATTATATAAGGGTATCTATTGAGATATGTGTATAAGATATGATTTTAATGATATTATCAAACTATATGTTATAAATAGGGCCAAATGGCAAATAGAATAGCACAAGGGCTGTTCGGAATTTACAAAAAAATAACCATAGGTTATGCTTTTAAAAGTTAGAAATGTTATATTAAATGGGATATATAACATGGTAAAAAGAAAGGGGTGTTTTGTAAATAAAGGAAATTATGGTTTAAGGAAAAGTATAAGGTTTAGTATATGCCTATGAGGCAATACACAATAGTTTTGTATAAAAACTATAGATTATAAGTTAAAGGAAAAAAAATATCATAGCAAATGATGTTAGTATTTTGGTATAACATTACATAATGTTATGTGGTCAAAAAGGGAATTTAAAAATTCAAGGGCTATACCGAATTAATAAGAGTTGGAAAATGAATTTTAGACTATGGTCTACAATGTCATAAATGTTGTGACAATTATATGGTATTAAGGTGGTTTAAGGGAATTAATATAAGGGGGGTACTCACATAAAATAATGTGACAAACGATAAATAAATGGGATTATTAACTAAGGTGTTATGGAATAAACTTTAGGAGTTGTAATTATACAACATAAATGTTACATAATATTAGGATAATAATCTTAATATAAGTTGTATAATATAATACAACTAATGGGAACAATCATCTAATAAAAGATGATAAAATGTAACATAAATATAAGAGTTTATGAAACTCATGAGAATTACCTACGTGGTAAAAATATATATACATACACAAGAATAATGTATATAAGGTGGATATATATTTTGGTTGAAAACCATATGGTTTAATGGTGGTGGTTATTAAAAAAAAATATATAGTTACAAACTATATGTTATGAATTTTTGGATGCAATACTATTTGCTAAAGATAATGAATTATATAATACAGGGTTGATAAGGAATGGTGGAAAATAATACTAACATGGAAAAATAAAACAATACGGAAAAGAATACAATATGATAAGTGATACAACAAAAAAAATATATAACATTAAATAACATGCATGCATACATGCAACTATGGTTACGTACCTAAACTAGATGTGGGTAAGATTAAAAGAAATACGACGAATTAAACTTAACAGTTGAAATAGTTTTGACGTACGCGTTTTAAGAACAAGCCGACTGTTTTTGAGAAACCCGTAACAAAGCTGTAGCAAACAGGGGTGAACTGTCGGAGTTACTTGTTATTCGGAAATACCGGATGTAGTTAGTCATGGAGACTGACTTATAGTTTGTATACCGTTTAGTGTATACTTCTGACAAGGACGCTTGACGAGCTAGCGGACTACACGGAGCGTAGGATCTTGCTGATTCATACTCCACCGTAATACTGTCAGGGTGAACGGTATGTAAAGGGGTTTGCCGAGTTGTCCTAAGGTTGCTCCTTGGGCTCGGATTGGTTGATATAACTTGTGTGTTGTTATATGTCTCTGGTTGTCTTTGAGGGCTTCCTCAGTTCAGGCTTCTGTGTGATCTGTGATAAGATGTTTGCCTGAATGTGTTATTGATATGCATGAATTGTATATTTATAGCTGTATTATTTACTGTTGTTGAGTTAACAGTATTGGTTCGTATATATGAACCTAAATATATAAAACGAACTAGCGGCTATGGTGCTATCTTATATGAAATATAAGGAACGTAAGTAAAACGTTGTAGCACTATGATATAACACATACATATTATCTGAGACTTTTGTACGGAGCATTGGCCTTTTCTATACGCCGCTCTCGTATACTAACACTAGATCCTGAGTTTACAAACTCTGGGTTGGACTAATGACCTAGTCTGCTGTGTTAGAAAATTTGGTAATGCGATGCGATGCGATGGTATAATTAATAAATTAATGAATGGAAGGAAAGCCAAGAGGATGTGGCTCTTGGTGCGCGCTGTGATCACAAAAACGATACCAGGATGTCCGCGTACGGGTCCGTAAGTATCAAGAAATTCCCGTGAGCTAGAATGGCTCGTTGGTCGGAGACTCTACCGTTGGAGTGGCTACTGCCGTGGGTGACCCGCCATAATATATGGGTAACTAGAGACGTGTCGTTTTAACGAGACATTGTCACTAGGTATAACTGAACAACTAAAACAATTGAAACTTATACAGTGGCGAACAATATCATGGACGAGACTTAATACTTGTTTATTATTCTCGTTGTTTCGCTTTGTTGTTCATTGGTTATACTGTGGATATTTTTATTGTGTGTTGATGGTGGATGGAGCCTACAAGGCTAAGGTAAATCAAATATGAAAACTGTACGCTACGGCGAATGTACATGGTACATTTGTTAATACTCGATACGTTCGATAGATAAATGTTGTGTGGAATATTAAATGAATGTTTGGATATTTGGATGAATGGTTGAATGTTATGGATATTTGGATGGATGGTTAAAATTATTATGCATGTTACTACAGTATTGAATATAACTGTAAAATGGTAAAGCATGAAACCGATCTTATAATAAGATGGTTAAAATGACAAGTGACCATTAGGGTCCAGGCCCGGCATACTCAGCGTCTATCGCTGATACTACACCATTTCAGGTTGTTGATCATTGTCGGAGCTGAAGAGCAGGAACAGGGTAATTGGAGATGTTGTATAGAAATGAAGATGGTGTATGGTCTTATGGTAAGGTTGTGTATTTTCAGGATTGGGTAGATGCTCACTTGTCGATGTTTATGAGTTATGGATTTAGTGTGATGTATAGGAATTTCTCGTTATCACTGCGGTTAGCAGTTTATTTATTTTGGAAGTTGGATGTAGTTTGGCTACGTTGCTCGCATGGGCGAGTAATGGCCGGTGACACCCGAGTGAGTTTGTAATAGTTAGTTATTTACCGCTGCGAGACGTTTTTATTTATTGCTACGTGAGGGATTATATCGTGATTATGGAGAGGGGTGTTACAAAAGTGGTATCAGAGCGGAGTACCGCTCTGATGACGAGAAAGCAGGTTAAGACAGTGAGCTTAGGACTTGGGAAATATTGGGAAACATTTGGAAGGTACAAGACGATTCGTCTTAAGAGATGTGGTGTCTAGTAACGCAAAATGCGTGATAGGATAGCCTTTAAGGCAACTTAATATCTATTGGTGGTGTACGGTAATTTACGAGTATTTATGGGACATACTGTACTACAGATGTCTGGTAGAACTAGAGGGCGTGGTACTGGAGAAGGTAGAGGCGGTGACCCCGGCATTACAGGAGTTGCTGAGACGGTTGCAGCCGTTCTTGCACAGCTGGGTACTCAGATAGGAAGAGCACCAGCCCACCCGCCACAGCCCAGGGAAACGAACTGGTTGAAGTCCGTTACAAAGACCCGACCACCTACATATTCTGGGGAACCAGACCCCGTAGCTTTAGAGCGTTACATCGTCGAACATGAGAAAGCATTTGAAGCCTTACAAGTACCTGATGACAAGAAGGTCGCCATTGCTGCTTTCCATCTGAAGGATGCAGCTAGCACTTGGTGGAGGTTGGTCAAGGACCATCACCTGGCTACGCCCGAATTTTCGTGGGCTGCCTTTGTAGAATTACTGAGAGGAAAATACTACCCGGCGCACCTCAAACAGAAGAAGCGCCAGGAGTCCGAGACACTGACCCAAGAAGGTCTGACCGTGGATGAGTAATACGCTCGATTCATTGGTCAACTGGACTTCATTCCCGGTGTGGATTACTCAGAGACCGTGAAGGTCGAGAAGTTCCGGGGAGGACTATTATTTCGCATTCAGATGGCGATGGGTGCTACCCTCTACACTACCATCCAGGTGCTAACATAAAAGCCATAAGATTCTTTACTTACTACATTACCAATTGACTTTGTGAGAACTTACCAAGGAGATTCCAGGAGTGTTGCGACGCTGCCTCGAGGACGGAGCTAATGCTCCGGACTCGGGAAGAGACTCTCAGGGCAAAGAAAAGGAAGAACCCTGAAGGATAGTCTGAGGGTGGAGGAGCATCTCCAGGAGGAGGCCAGAGAAAGGGAAAGTAAGGACTTGTCCCACTCTAAACTGTTACCATACTAAATACCTTATAAATACTGACCCGAAACAAAAAAAAACAGGAAGTTTTTCCAAAAGAAAGGGCAACAGGGTCACCAGGGAAAGAAAGGGAAAGAGCCCGTCCTTCAGTTGACCAGCCCAGCTATTGATGCTAAGCCTCTGAGATCTGCACCTCCTAAGGGTGAGAACATCTACCTCTTAAATTGAATGGTGACCTTAACCTTTATACCACCAGACCTTAACTTAAACTTAAATACTACCGTCAGGCACCGGACAGCCCCAGCACCATTTTTACTGTAAGCATTGTGGGAAGGACCACCCAGGGGTCGACTGCAAAGGCCGCAAAGTCGAATGTCGGTGCTGCTACAAAGAAGGCCATAGGGAATTTGAATGCTGGATGAACCCAGAGAGCCGTAATTACAGGCCACCAAAGAATACTCAAAGACCTCAGTTGGAGGATCTGGAGTACCACGAGGCGGTCAGATGGCCAGACATCTACTAATGCTGGAGCCTAAAGGCAAGGGAGTAGATAGGGCATGAGTACCCTAACTCCATGAGACCGCTGGTGGAAGACTTTTACTTACTATGTGTGCTTACTTGAATGTTAGAAGGAGCTATGTTATAAGTATGTGGGAGTGTGTCATTGACCACTCGCCTTTTGTGTAAGACTTGGGAATTAGTTATGTGTACTCAGTACCAATAAGCCTTGAACCTTGAAGGATAATATATATGAACAGGATGTTAAGCTTACAGTATCATGTAGCCATACTAAATGACACAGAGTCAATGAGACCGGGAATTACTGAACCAGAATTTCCACCTGCATGGCGCACTTGCTATTGCAAGCGCTATGACAAGAAAACCACTGAAATTTCCATCTGCCTTGCGCACTTGCTACAGCAAGTGCAGCGACAGCAACAACAACAGTAACAACAGCAACTGCAAATGCAACTGCAATAACAACTACTTTTAACCTTTTATTAAAAAAAAAAACTGTTTTCACACTTTTTCAGAGAAACCTTGAGATTAGAAACCTATGCAACCTTATGGAAGGACCGTTAGTCCAACCATTGCAACTGGACAAATTAAACAGCCACTATGACTGTAAAAAAAAAAACACCAGTTTAAACGTTCGAGGAAGTTTCAGGCAGGGCTATTAGCCAAATACCATCAGAGTATACTTGCATTTAATGCTAATCACTACTAGTGATACATGTTTAGTCCTTATGGACAAGCATACCATTTGTAGATGCACCACCATGAGTGAGGATGGTTGGGAAGTGAAGAACCAAGTTGCTCAAACTATTATGCAATCTGCAATGCATCCAATTACATGGATGAGGGGACGAAAATGAACTATGGATGAGAAATGAAAAAAGAAAAGAAACAGGGAGAAAAAGGAAAATTGTGTTGTACTCAATGAGATCAAAAAAAAAAAGGAGAAACAAAGTTTGCTAATATAGCACGGATTTTACTTATACCGAGTTGAATGATACTAGTCTATGATACAAGTTACCACGGTTGCCACAAAGGCAATACCATTTATTACAGGATAACTGATAACATGAACTATTACGCAAAAAAAAAGGGCAAGCAAAAAGAAGAAAAAAAAAAAGGGAAGAAGAAAGCAGAAGATGAAGAAAAAAAAAGAGGATATCCATCAAAGGGAGATTGACAACAGAATACTTCACTATAACCGTGTGACAGACATTACCAGTTTACTAAACGAGTCATGGGACGACCGCACTCCGTTAGGAGCATGTGGGCCTGACAGACTTATTTTTGAGTTAGTCGGGTAAGTAGTAATGTATCAGTACGGTACCCCATGCAAGTAGACAAGTAGTGTTAGGAACACGAGAAGTAGTCAACTCCACTCTACGGACAGTAAGAAGGATTATCTCGAAGATGGACGAGAAGAGCCGCAGTTAAAACAACGGGCTAGAAAAAAAAGAGAGGAACCTTCAACAGAGAACAGTGGACAGTATACAGAGAAGACAAAGGAACAATTTAAGGACAGGAAAACCAAAAAAAAAACACAGGAAAACCAAAAAAAAAAACAACAGGAAAACCCATTATGGACGAAAATATGCAGAACCCTCATAAGGATCAAGCAAATGCTTGCAATCCAGAGGAAATCTACCAGATGATATGGACATAAACGCGTGACCACGCGGGGAGAAAAGATAAAGCTATATGATAGCAGATATCTTGCTTAAGGAACAGTGGATTTGGAATGTACCACTCACAGGATAATTCGCACATCTTATCTGTTTGACTCATGAGATATTAGCTGTTGAGCGTTTACGCCTCTGCACTCTGTATGACTGAGTGTTTTGGTATTGCACTCGTGCAGTTATTAAACTAGTGAGAACGCAGAAAGATAAAGTGGATATCAACAAGAGTGTAAAAAAAAAAGAACTATAACAGTGTGTTACTCCGGAACAAAACACCAGGAGACATGGATGACAAGCATCATCTTGGTGGACATTGAGACTGGTACGTCTTAGTATTACAAGACAAGTGCAAAAAGCACTAAGTACTAACAATGGCCAATGTCATAGTATACCTCAACTGAATAAGAGTGAGAAAAGACACACGCACGTATGCTAGTGATCCAAACAAGTGGATTCACAGCAATGGAAAAAAAGAAAGAAGAGAAGGCAAATTGAGCCTGTGTTCATGGGTCTGCACCTCATACGGAGCGAGTGGGCCCATTAGAATGAATTTGGGAAAGAGCACAAATTGTTTAGTGCCACATCCCTTACGAATTGTGGAGCCCAGAAGGGCTAGAGTCACACCCGTCTCTCTGATATGAGGATAATCCCGAGTTGGAGAACTCTTTGAGAGCCAAGTATCCAGCGCTCCTTGTTGAGCGGCTGTTGTATACTTGTGGGGTACGGGGGCGTAACCCTTTTTAAGGGGGGTAGAGCCTCTTGGCTGTGCACATGTGTGCACTAAGTTTTGTTTGTTTGATATGCATTGCATACAAAAAAAAAGAGAATTGGTGGTGTGCGGGGCATACGAGGTTTGTTTGGTTAGTGTGTGAATTATTTAGTATGCATAGTATACAGTGAATTGGTTTGTTGGTTATGATTAGTACGGGGCGTGCGTTGTTTGGTTTGTTTGTGTGTGAATGTACACTTGTATGTACGTATCTTACGAGATACCTGTATGAATGTTGTGTTTACATCATGTGTGTAACACCTTGCTTATGCTATTTGTGATATGTATTCATATTGCTTTATAGAATGATTACATATGGTATCGCCTAGATACGAAATGAATCATTAGACATGGAATGTGGAACAATGGAATGTTATGGACACCTCATGAAGGTTGTCAGGACTTGTAGAACTGATAGGAAATGATGGTGCTGATGGATCACCTATATCCATATATGATTGAACTAACGCCACAACGTGATGGCTATGTGCTGTATATGCGCAATACAATGTGTGTAAATGATATATCAGATAGATATACATTATGGGAATAATGGGTAGTTATACATTATATACTTACCTATTTGATTAGGACTTCGGGACGAAGTCTTTTTAAGGGGGGTAGACTGAAATACCCCAAACTTATTAAACACGGATTAAATATCAAATCACATTAATTAAGGCCTAAACATGCCTTAAAAGTCAACTGAGAACAACAGTGGTCAACACAACAAGATGTTGCACCCTTTAACTGTTAAGGGTAAATAAATACCCAAATGAAATATGTAGGACCTAAAAATTTGTCCTAAGTCTATTAACATAATATTAAACATATTATAATTGTTGGGCAACACTCCAACACAAAGAAAAAGCACTTTCATGCTTCAAGGTAAAAAGGGCAAAAATGTGCTCTAAGAAACCTTAAAGGTCTAATGACCTCTAAATGATATAAAATTGAATTACATGATCAAATATCATGTAAGGAACACAACAAGACCGTTGTGAAAGAAAACAGAGCTCAGAAACACCAGGCAACACAAAATGTGCGCTAAAACTCCTTAAAGCACGTTTTTGTGAAATCTTTTAAATTGGTTTTAAATGGGCTAAAAGGTTATAAATACCTTTAAATATAATAAATATCATATTATATGATATTAGGAATTTAATTTCCAAATTTTTCAGATTTTTACAAATTTAATATTAAAATATTAATAAAACCCTGAAGTGGGGCCCGTAGGAGTCAAATGACCAAGTTTGGTCAATGGGCAGCTAAAGACCCATTTGCCCTTGTGGAAATCGGCTGGCATGGTGGTGGGATGACAACATAAGTCATTGATTGGCAATAATGCTACCTAATACAAACAAGAATAGTAAAAGCTTAATTATTCTTACCTTTTTCAAATAATGCAAGCCTTTCCACTCATTTCCTCCTTCCTTGCACGATTTCCTTCTGCCCAGCCGAGCTCCTCCCTTCCATGGAAGCTCTCAAGGTCTGTTCTTGAGCATGGAAGGCAGATCTAGCTCCTAAGCTCCTAATGTAAGTGTTTTAATGCCATTTTTAGTCATTTTTAGCTCTTTTTCTTCATCTCTTCACCACCAACACCTAAATTTCGTGGCTCAACAATTCCTATGGCTTATTCTCAGTGTTCCAAGGTTAGAACAAGAGCTAAACTCAGTTGATACCAGTAGAGGGACCAAGGTTGTTCAAATCTACACTTTAAGGTAAAAATGTGCTTTAAGCTCATAACTTTTGATTCCCTTTGAATTCGGCTGTGAAATTTTTCCATAGCCTCATCTTCTTCTCCTTTTCATGTGGGATCTGTTGGCTAGCCATTTGGAGCAAGGATGGCCGAGATCCAAGAGAAATACTCTCTTTTTAGGCATTTTTCCAAGGTAAAACCTAATAACAAGGTATAACTTCGAGATCTAACTAATCCTTATGTTAATATGGTGGATCTAACACCTTGTGGTGTGTTTGGTTCAGGTCGAAAACACTTAGAACTTTCCTTGCACTCTTAAGGTAATTTTTGCCTTAAATCTTACATTAAATTACTCCTTATGGTTAGATCTTGCTTAGAGACTAACTAGGCCTTGTTTTCTGTTTGAAAACATGTTAAACAAGCTGTGGAGAATTCCTACTCAAGGTGGCCGAACCAAACAAGGCATTACCTAAGCTAAATCAAGGTATAAATCACTTAAAACCTTAATTTGATACATTAACACAAGTTTAAGTGTGTGTATATTAATGGCCGTGAGTGAAGGAGAAAAACAAGGTCTTATTTGACCTTAAAATGTTTAAGAAATGGTTTAATAAATTTTATAACTAATTAAACAAGCATAATTGTCAAATTTAAGACATTATGTGGAAGTTTGGTAATTAAACAAAGAATCTATGGTGAGGCCGAAAATTTATATGTATTTTGGGACATTTATGTGTAATTTATTTTGTGAGCAAATGTTTGTAATAAGGCCATGTATTTTAGGCCATTTTATTTATGCATTTACAAGCTTTTATTTAAGTTTAGGTGATATATAATTATTACCGAAATGAATAAGGGGTTATAGTGTAATTAAATTAAATTTAGGGACTTTAGAAAATAAGCCGAAAATTAGAGTTAAAAAGGAGTTAAAATAAAGTTTATAAGATTTTATAAAGTTTTGGGGTTAAATGGTGAATTTTGGAAACTTAAGGGTTAAAACCGTAAATATAAGAAATTGGTGGTCAAGGAAATATTAAGGTGGTCAACATTGACCATACGCTAGGTTTTGACCAAAATAAATAAGTTAGATAACTTACTTAAGGTTTTATAGTAAGTTAGGTATTTAATGGTAATATTTTATAACATATGTGGTAAATATGTTATTACCAAAAATAAAGGGTGTACAACGGTATTTTAAAACACCCATGGGCTATTAGGAATTTTTAGGAATTTAATGGTTGTTTTTGGAATTAAAATAAACTATATATGTATAATATATAGTTATTATGTCATTATGACACTTTGGAGAAAAATAGATGGTGGAATGGTAAATACCAAGAGTATATGGGTTAACAAGGATATTTATAACCCTTTGGTGGAATTTGGTGATTTTTAGAATTATATAAGGTATTATTGAGATATGTGTATAAGATATATTTTAATGATATTATCAAACTATATGTTATAAATAGGGCCAATGGCAATTATAGAATAGCACAAGGGCTGTTCGGAATTTACAAAAAATAACCATAGGTTATGCTCTTTTAAAAGTTAGAAATGTTATATTAATGGGATATATAACATGGTAAAAGAAAGGGGTGATTTTGTAAATAAAGGAAATTATGGTTTAAGGAAAAGTATAAGGTTTAGTATATGCCTATGAGGCAATACACAATAGTTTTGTATAAAAACTATAGATTATAAGTTAAAGGAAATAAAAATATCATAGCAAATGATATTAGTATTTTGGTATAACATTACATAATGTTATGTGGTCAAAAAGGGAATTTAAATAAATTCAAGGGCTATACCGAATTAATAAGAGTTGGAAAATGAATTTTAGACTATGGTCTACAATGTCATAAATGTTGTGACAATTATATGGTATTAAGGTGGTTTAAGGGAATTAATATAAGGAGGGGTACTCACATAAAATAATGTGACAAACGATAAATAAATGGGATTTATTAACTAAGGTGTTATGGAATAAACCTTAGGAGTTGTAATTATACAACATAAAATGTTACATAATATTAGGATAATAATCTTAATATAAGTTGTATAATATAATACAACTAATGGGAACAATCATCTAATAAAAGATGATAAAATGTAACATAAAATATAAGAGTTTATGAAACTCATGAGAATTACCTACGTGGTAAAAATATATATACATACACAAGAATAATGTATATAAGGTGGATATATATTTTGGTTGAAAACCATATGGTTTAATGGTGGTGGTTATTAAAAAAAATATATAGTTACAAACTATATGTTATGATTTTTGGGATGCAAATACTATTTGCTAAAGATAATGAATTATATATACATGGTATGATAAGGAATGGTGGAAAATAATACAACATGGAAAAAATAAAACAATACGGAAAAGAATACAATATGATAAGTGATACAACACAAAAAATAATATAACATAATCATGCATGCATACATGCAACTATAGGTTACGTACCTAAACTAGATGTGGGTAAGATTAAAAGAAATACGACGAATTAAACTTAACAGTTGAAATAGTTTTGACGTACGCGTTTTAAGTAACAAAGCCGACTGTTTTTGAGAAACCCGTAACAAAGCTGTAGCAAACAGGGGTGAACTGTCGGGTTACTTGTTATTCGGAAATACCGGATGTAGTTAGTCATGGAGACTGACTTATAGTTTGTATTACCGTTTAGTGTATACTTCTGACAAGGACGCTTGACGAGCTAGCGGACTACACGGAGCGTAGGATCTTGCTGATTCATACTCCACCGTAATACTGTCAGGGTGAACGGTATGTAAAGGGGTTTGCCGAGTTGTCCTAAGGTTGCTCCTTGGGCTCGGATTGGTTGATATAACTTGTGTGTTGTTATATGTCTCTGGTTGTCTTTGAGGGCTTCCTCAGTTCAGGCTTCTGTGTGATCTGTGATAAGATTGTTTGCCTGAATGTGTTAATTGATATGCATGAATTGTATATTTATAGCTGCTTATTATTTACTGTTGTTGAGTTAACAGTATTGGTTCGTATATATGAACCTAATATATAAAACGAACTAGCGGCTATGGTGCTATCTTATATGAAATATAAGGAACGTAAGTAAAACGTTGTAGCACTATGATAATAACACATACATATTATCTGAGACTTTTGTACGGAGCATTGGCCTTTTCTATACGCCGCTCTCGTATCTAACACTGGATCCTGAGTTTACAAACTCTGGGTTGGACTAATGACCTTAGTCTGCTGTGTTAGAAAATTTGGTAATGCGATGCGATGCGATGGTATAATTAATAAATTAATGAATGGAAGGAAAGCCAAGAGGATGTGGCTCTTGGTGCGCGCTGTGATCACAAAAACGATACCAGGATGTCCGCGTACGGGTCCGTAAGTATCAAGAAATTCCCGTGAGCTAGAATGGCTCGTTGGTCGGAGACTCTACCGTTGGAGTGGCTACTGCCGTGGGTGACCCGCCATAATATATGGGTAACTAGAGACGTGTCGTTTTAACGAGACATTGTCACTAGGTATAACTGAACAACTAAAACAATTGAAACTTATACAGTGGCGAACAATATCATGGACGAGACTTAATACTTGTTTATTATTCTCGTTGTTTCGCTTTGTTGTTCATTGGTTATACTTGTGGATATTTTTATTGTGTGTTGATGGTTGGATGGAGCCTACAAGGCTAAGGTAAATCAAATATGAAAACTGTACGCTACGGCGAATGTACATGGTACATTATTTTGTTAATACTCGATACGTTCGATAGATAAATGTTGTGTGGAATATTAAATGAATGTTTGGATATTTGGATGAATGGTTGAATGTTTATGGATATTTGGATGGATGGTTAAAATTATTATGCATGTTTACTACAGTATTGAATATAACTGTAAAATGGTAAAGCATGAAACCGATCTTATAATAAGATGGTTAAAATGACAAGTGACCATTAGGGTCCAGGCCCGGCATACTCAGCGTCTATCGCTGATACTACACCATTTCAGGTTGTTGATCATTGTCGGAGCTGAAGAGCAGGAACAGGGTAATTGGAGATGTTGTATAGAAATGAAGATGGTGTATGGTCTTATGGTAAGGTTGTGTATTTTCAGGATTGGGTAGATGCTCACTTGTCGATGTTTATGAGTTATGGATTTAGTGTGATGTATAGGAATTTCTCGTTATCACTGCGGTTAGCAGTTTATTTATTTTGGAAGTTGGATGTAGTTTGGCTACGTTGCTCGCATGGGCGAGTAATGGCCGGTGACACCCGAGTGAGTTTGTAATAGTTAGTTATTTTACCGCTGCGAGACGTTTTTATTTATTGCTACGTGAGGGATTATAAATTATATCGTGTTATGGAGAGGGGTGTTACAACGACGTCGGGCGTGGGCGGGGTAAACTGGACGTCGATTGCCGAATATTGACCACTAACTCATAAAAGCTTAATTTGTACTTAGTTTATACATTAATAGTTTAATTCATTACGAAATTTGTAATCCAGTTTGATTTTATCCAAACCTATACACAATAGAAGTCTTGATCAACAGTAACACTATTAAAAATTGGAGCCACGTATGAAAATTAATGCAAGTTACGAAGGTTGCTTAAAATTCGTACTTTAAAATTTTTATCAATTAAACCCAGATTAATCACCCAAATTTGACCTATAACCCTAAAAAATTGAATGACTCAAAGTCTAATCCGAACCAAAAGCACCCAAACCCGAACTCAACCAAACCGAAATAACCCGAATCAAATTTGAACCACTGAACCCGATCCGATCCTAACCAAACCGAATAGTAAATATCTACAAATTGACCCGAACCGAACCAAACCCGAACTGAGTGACCCGAATTGCCAGGTCTACTTGTGTGGCCTTTAGAGAAAAAGTAAACGGGAAAGTAGACGTGCGTGGACCTTGTGTGTCTGTGAAACAAAATGTGTAAAAATGAAAACAGAAAAACAAAATTGGAGGGAAGGGATTCGAATTACTATCTATAAATAATATGAATCTAAATCTAGTCTCCAATTTTTATAAGTTATAACCCTCCCGACTCAGGAGTAATGAAAAATAGTAAAATAATAATTTAAAACTGTGTCTCAAAACACGCTCTTATAAGGTTTAGATGTTAAACTGTCGTTTAATTTAGAGCGTTAAAGTTTATTGGGTTAAGTAAACATTTTAAAAATTACAAAAAAATAAACAAAAACTCTTGTGTAGAATCTAGAAAGGGAAAATTCACGATATATCCCTGTTTTCTTTCGTAATTCATAATATATCCCTATGATTTTTATAATTTAACTTTAAACATGCTTAAATGTTATCAAAAATTGATGAAACTTTACATGGACGATGCTAAAGTGTTATATTTTGGTCCAATTCCAAATTTTGAAGTTTTTAAAGCTCACATGTGACCTGTGGGACCCAATGAACATGTGGCATATTCATTGGGTCCCACAGGTCCATGTGAGCTTAAAAACTTCATATTTGATATTGGACAAAATATAACACTTTAGGCATCGTCCATGTAAGTTTCATCAATTTTGGACAACATTTAAGCATGTTTAAAGTTGAATTACGAAAAACACAGGGGTATATTGTGAATTACGAAAGAAAACAGGGATATATCGTGAATTTTCCCATCTAGAAAACTCTGAGAATTGAATAGGATTGACCAATGAAAAAAAATACTCGATCAAAAAAAGAAAGAAAAGAAGTACCCAACAAGCTTTAATTAAATACAGCGCTCCTGTCTCAGAAATTAACCGTCCATTAATCACCGATTACCACTAGTTAAAGTTTGCCATATGGTTACCTCGCGCCACTGTCAAAGAGCTTGTATGTTCCACCAAAATAATAATAATTAAAAAAAGCAGTGAAATTAAAGCTCAACACCAAAAGATCTGTATATATGTTTTTGTTTCTGGCGTTGAACAATGCTCAATTATCTAATTATATAAAGGAGATGAATGACACAAAGCAAAAGTGGCGAGGGATATGCATACTTGCACAGACAGTAGACACGCTAGCTCTTTCCAATTATTTTTCTCTCTTTTTATCCCAATGGGGGCATTCCACTTTATTTCTAGGGCACACCCAACCACACATGCATGTATGAGCTGGCTTGGCTGTTATCAAGCGACCATATCATATAACTGATATGTATGCGCGCATAATCCCCGCACTATGCGGGGAAAGAACATAAATGCCGTATTTCATTTTATTACAAAAGATCATAAATGTAATAATAACATTATTTTAAAAATGATTTATATTACAAAAACATATGCTCATTTCCAACAAAAAAGAGAGTTGTTTAAAAAAAACAAAAAAGAGAGTTAAATCTCGGTAAAAATTAGGGGTTAAAATAAGATCATATACAAATGGATGTATGGCTAGACAATCGTCTTTTGACTAATGTCATACAAATGAACACTACTACATAATTGTAGTATGCCCACACTTTTAAGTTCAAATTTTATACACAAATAAAACGTGGAAAATTAATTCCTTCACTTATAAGTGTGTTCATAATATGAATGTAGAGATATTATAGATCTTTCTATTTTATATATAGATACTTGTACCTATATTTAGCATTAGCTCTTATTATATAGTTGAAATACCCCTAAATTAATTTAAATTAATTTAGAGGATTTCTTTTATTAAACCTTTAATAATACTATTAAGTACTAAATTATTATCTGGAATTATGAAGTTAATTAGTATACGCTTATGAATATTAAATTATGTTGGACTTATGAGTCGTGATATTTATGGCATTATGGCCCTATTAGAGGGATTCCTCCTATTTAACTCTTAATAATACAATTCAATATTTAATTATTATATATTATATATAGTATTTGAATTTAATAACAAGATTTATAAGTCAATAATCTTGAAAAAATTCCTATACACTCCATTATATTTTAAAACGATTTTTAGAAATATTGGGAGCATTGATTTGGACATACAAAATCAACATAAAATCCTAGAAACCTTAAAGCTTATTAAGCCTTGCTAGGGTTGACTTTTTTGAGAATGGTCAAACCAGCCCATGAAACCTATACCCAATAAATAGGTTATGGAAAACCATAAGATCGATAAAAAGAACGTCAAAAACGGATCATCCTAGCCAAAGTTTATGATAGATTGAAGTTTAGAGCCAAAATTTGAAATATGCCACGTGTCACACTTCACGTGGTCGCCCACACTTAGCCGATTTTATCCTATATTTCCGGTAACAGAAACAAGTTTTTGCCCTAACTTGTGACCTTCATAACTTTCTCATCGTTTGGAATTTTTGAGTGTCGTCTTCTTTGTTGTCTTCTCCTACACTTCCTCTAAACAACCATAACTCACACTAAACCTAGTTCATCCTAACTCAACCGGAAAGTCGATCCAATAGCCACCCTGCAAAACCGAAACTGCAGATTTCAGTTTTTCTTCTTCGATTTTCAGTAACTTCGTTCGATCATAATTTCTTCGTTTCTCAGCCAAATTTCATGTTCTTTAGCTCGTTTTGAAGAGATCTAATCCCTCTAAAACTTTCATGTTTATGACCAAAGCCAATTCCCAACCGTTTGGAAGAACGAGGTGTCTAAAGTTTTGGATTCGTCACAACATAAAATCATAGTTTTCTTTCCAGAAAACGCAAGTAAACTCGCAACTTTCCAGTTTCGATTCTTTCTGTGTGTGCAAGTTAGGGTGAGTTCTTGCTATCAATGTGTAGAGCTATGTTTCTTCTTTCTAATAAGCCCAAGAACATGGCCTAACTCGATCTAGAACGTATTTTATAGATCTCCAAAGTTCGCTACTCGAACAGCTCGAGTTCGAATTCGTTTTTCCAGAACCGATTTCGAATCCTTTCGATTCGAGCAATTCCGGTAAGTTTTCTTTCTTCAAATTCCTTCAACCTTGTTAATCGCCCCTTACTTATCGGGTCAATACCATGTTCCAATTGCATCATTAAGCGTTTGAGTGAGTGAATTTGTGAGATTTGAGTTCGGAAACGTAAACTAACCCTAAACTCGAAACTGGAATCGTATTTGACGTACAATGCATTATAGGTCGATTTGGTGTCATTAGAACCGAATCGAATTTCGAAATCATAGAAACAAGAATCACTCAATTTGGTTCTGTAGATTGTGAGAAATCGTGAATTAGTACTCGACTTCGATTTTGGATTCGAAAGAACTGGGCTTCAGCGTCCGTCCGATCGAGGTTAAGAGATCTGGATGGCCGAGATTAAACGTTTCTGATTAGTTTATTAAGTTTTTAATAAATTCCAGTAAATACTCTAACTTGTTGAATTTATTAATGGCCTTTCCCGAATGTATTTTGACAACGAAATTTACCATATATTCCTTATAAATCTAGTTTAATTTGATGTAAATTAATATGGTTTTGGAGTTTTTAAACGTAAGTTATGATTTTTTTGAAAGTTTACGGGTTTTCTAGATTATTTTGGTTAATTTAAAAGATATTTTTATGAAATAAAATTTTTATAATATGTCTAAAATTTATAGTTACTGTATATTAAATTTGGGATTTTTGGACTATGGTAAATGGGTTTAAAAAATTGTGTTTAGAGTTTTCATAAGAATACTTATCATATATGGTTTTTAATGTAACCAAAAATTAAAGTATAGTTGATTAATGACTTTATAGGTTGGGGAAAAATAATAAGACTAAACTAACATTTAATACAGAATGTTAATAAATATTTTTGGGTATAAACTTTTAAGTGAAGTAAATATATATATATATATATACATATTATAATAATAATAACAATAGAATAGTAATTAACTTAGGTTAAATCAAGGAACTAAATTAATCTACATTTATATTAATTATATAATATGGTAGTTAATATACTTAATTGAAACTAAGGGAAATACTTTATTTTATAAATTATATTTGGATGTAGATATGTGTAAAAGTTAATATAAATAATTAAATGCAACTAAACTACATAAAGAATGTCTTGAATAAATCCTAGTATACATATACGATAAATAAATAAATAAAAGAAATAAAATACCTTATAGCAAATAGAATATGAAGGAATTAATAAGTTAAACTAAACCTATACATAATACTATTAAAAGTATATTATTTGAGGTAGTATTGAATTGTGGTTATGAAATTAAGCTTAAAGAGTTATCTTGAATTTCTAAGATTTATATAAACCATATTAAAATACATGTGTAATATTATTTGTCAAAGACCAGAATGTAAATCTATAATTTGGTTGGGTAATTAATAAGTTGGGACTTGGGAATATTTGTAATTAGATTTTACACAAATATAACTTATTATATAATTAATAAATAAATGTAATACTTTTACATCTAAATGTTCTTAATATATAAACAATAATAAAATACTTTTACATCTAAATGTGAGGTGGATTAGTAAGTCTAGATTTAATCATTTCTTAACATTTATGGTATTGAAATATAACTTAATGTTTTAAGATAAAATCATTAAAAGGATTATGATATAAAACTATATTAAACTATGATTTGGAAATTTATCTAAATAATAATCCTTAAGTTTCTTGGCATTAGATAAGCCATATAAAATACATTTATTACCAATGCTTAGGATGTGAGTTTACAATTAAGTGAGGTATTTAGTAGTTAGAATTTATAGAAGGTTTATAAATAGGAATTTGATACTTAAAACCTTTGAACCTTTTATTAGATAAAACTAGGTTACATAGGATATTATATTGATATACTTTGTGGTAATGGGAAATAATGATAGGTTATTTGAATATAAAATATGAGAATTTTCATAACATATTATCTTATTAAATAATTAACAATTTCACTTACGAACCAGAATTTAATTCTTTGATAAATTCTACTCTATGTAGATATATTGTCCATCCTGAATACAATAAAGGAAATTAATTTATTAAGTTATTCCTTTGAAACCTTAGGTTTTGTAAAACAATTTAAAACGTATTTAAGGCTTAAGTTTAATGAAGTTTAGTACAAAGGATTATACATAGTCTATAGAGAAAATGTGTGTAAAAATAAAACATTTAGGAAATTAAATGTAAGTAAGGATACATAAAAGGTTATACTAAACACCTTATTGTATAGGTAATAATAAAACATATAATATACCTTATGAATACTAAATGTAGGGTTAATTCGTTAAAACTAAGTTAACTATAGTATAGTTATTCAGGATGAGAAGTTATTTAACATCTTATGACAAGTTTATTAGATGGTTGTAATTAAAAGTCATTCTGAACTAAAGATGAGATGATTGAGTTTAGCAGTTCGATTAAGTTTTACTAAAACGCGTCTACAACCCTACGATTCCAATATACAAGATGTAGATCTTAATTAAGTTAAGGGGAAAGACTTAATCATAGTGGGTTATCTAGTAGATATTGTTTAAGTACGTAATCTTTTCATTGTGAGATAATAGTATAGTATTCTGAGATGAATCCATCATAGGTCATAATACAATGTTTATTCTAAATTAAGGATAAAGGTATTGAGCTTAAGATTATTATTGAAATTCTTAGATTTAATTATATAATATAAACACATTTATGATATAAAGGTCTCAAAAGTTTTGATTGTGAGGATTGTGGTTAAATATGAATTAAGTGGATAGGAGTGGACAGTTAGCAGGTGTTAATAAAATACATTCCTTGATCCTACAACCTTGGGCTATACAACCTTCTAAAATAAGTCAAAGGTTATACATAACATTTAAGCGAGGGCTTATAAGATAATTGAGATTTGGAAATAAGAGAGAGGAATTTATTTAAGTTTAACTTAGGGTACAGGTTTTTGATAGTAGATTATCTTCAATGTTCCTCAGAGAATTGTTGAATGTTTGCACGAGTTTACTAGAACTGCTACAACGTTGACCAGGTACGATTTCTCGTACTCCGATACTTTTGCTGTTTGACTTATGGGATGTTTTTGACAAACGCTAACTGAGTTTAAGAGGAATTTCTAAAAGGAAATGGTTGTGTGACTAACTCAGCTTGTGTGACTAACTGGGCCTTGAATGTGAAACTCACTTGGGTATTGGTTCCTTCTATTTGGTTGTTCCATTAGACACTGACTGCTTAGGGTTTACGCTTCTGCACTCTGTAGGACTGAGTGTTTTGGTATTGCTCTGGGTAGTTAGTGATCTGGTGGGAATTTGGAAAAGGTCAATTTTGGTAAATTCTTCCTTTGACTCTGGATATCGTTTCATCCATGAGCTGGTTCTTGAGGTTTCGACGTGCGCGCGTCTTCAATGGTAACAGCAGGGGGCTGTATATCCCTCGTCCATAAGGACATTTATATCAGTCTTCAATGGTAACAGCAGGGGGTTGTATATCCCTCGTCCATAAGGACATTTATATCAGACAGCAGAGGGCTGTATATCTCTCGTCCATCAGGACATTTATATTTAACAGCAGGGGCTATATATCCCTCGTCCATATGGACATTGATATCTGGCGGTGGGGGCCATCTCTCCCAATTGGTTTTATTCCACTCTTGAGTTGTTGGTTCTTGGATATCTATCTTTCCATTCTTAGTCCTTGTGACTACTTGGGTCTTTCTACTTCTAACTGGTATTGGTTCTAACTTGAGCATTGGATGTTCACTAACTCATGGTGTGGTTTTTGGATTGACTAACTTTACCTTTCTATTATTTATCTTTATCCTTAACTTGTTATCTTTGGCTTGGTGATTTTAAAGTGCCTTGTTTCCTTATTTTTCTTTCAAGAGTTTAATTTCAAGTTACTGTTTATTTTGAAGAGTTATGTTTTAAAGATTGTTTTGGAGAATTGTACCAGTTCCATTCCAGAGAACTGACTCACCCCTCCCGGGGTGGGCTGCTTGGTTTTATCTTGCAGGTACGAGTTACTTTACAGGTGGCCACGAAGAGAACGAGCGATTGGGTTGGGATTAGGTGTTGTGAAGAGTTTATGTGTTTTATTTCTATTTTATTTTTGTTAAGTTTTCTTGAGGTTCAGGCCGTGACAATTGTAATCTTTAAGTTGTAATTGGTGAGGTTTGGTGCCGGGTGTTTGGAACCCGATGGTCTGTACGCCTTTAGTATTTTGTTTCCGCTATAAATATGTTAAATAGGGGCGTTACAATAGTTCTACACAAACAAGTGTAACTAAATAGAGTGGTTATATTTATTAAGTGGGGTTAAAGAAAATGTCATTATCCAGATTTTTTGTAGTAGTGGAAGGAGGAGGGCAGGGGAGACATGTAACACCCCATCCAACAACAAACACATAACAACAATCTGCAGCGGAATACACACCTCATCCAATAACTTAACTCGTTGGTGTTACACGCCGTTAGCCACCCACGTGGCTAACAAGGCTATTACATAAACAATGTACCGGTCTGATGGACTAGATTCCCGAGCGACTACACATCATTATCCCTTTCCATAAACAACAAAACATACATACATTTTCCAACAGTACCGACTATTTACAAACTGATGCCGATAACAACTTCGGTCTTACTACGCCTACTGTATATATTTAACTTACATGATTACCCATGTACAATGTCTACCCCGTCCTACTCTCGAACGACTTCCAGCTCTCTGCACCTGAAATAGGAAAAGAAGAGAAAGGGTGGCCCCCAAGGGGCTCAGCACCTTTGCTGGTATGGTAATCCCGCAGCCCACATGCTACCGGGCCACGCACAACTAATTGTCGTCTTAACATGCGGTTGATTATTTAAATCATGCATGCAACTGTAAACACACAACACATAATCATTTCGCCTCAACGGGCTCAACAAACGGATAATATATCCTTACTTGATAAGTCACTCATGGTATTCATTATCCCTAGAGTGTTCCTCCTCTAATGGAGCTACTTCCTTAATGGACGACACTTACCCTTAAATCGGGTTATCCTTAAACGCCTCTCATCACAAACTGGGATTCATTTCCATGATCCACACACTCCATATTTTACAACATATAACATTCCTCACATAACAAACACACTTTCACGTTTAAACGTGCACATAATAACATCGCAATAGAAATTGCATTACAACAACATCACATACATAACGGGAATGGTTCTCTTAGGAACCGACCCAAACATTGTTAATACACTGGTGAGCCTAGAGAATGTTGCCAGTCTCATGATAAGCTCGTTACATAACTCGTTACCGTCTCGTTAAATGAACGGATAACTTAACACAAGGTGTCTCGGATATAGTGATCCAAGCACACCGAACAAACATAACATAGTATGCCCCTGTGGCCCGACGTGAGTCAGTAATAGCCTTGGTTAAGCTAAAGGGAAGTTGGGAACCAAATTGGAAAACAACCATAACATACAGAGAGGATCGAACCTGATATGACAACGACCCCCATACTCACACGCGTGGCCGGAACAGACCGGACTCCTCACTTCCCCCGTTAGCACTTGTTAGAAGTTCAACATTGAACTTAGTTAAACAATCACAACATTGGGTTAAGTCTTGTTAGACACACACAAGGGAAGGGAGAGTCATACATTCACACACAAACATCACATAACTAACTCACGCATAGCCGTGGTTAGAACGTTCCTTAGGTCGGAAACGTTATCACCGGATACCGTTCTCCTACGTTTACCTAATAGTGGTTAACTAGCCCTTCAAGCGCATTCGAGGTTACCGGTATCGGCACGTAAACATACAACAACAATAACGACTGTAAACTCGTTTCATGATTTATCTTATAACGTGGCAAACACACAGAAAAACACATTGGCATACAAGCCGGTGTAATCCGGTAGGACACAGGTTGCAAGAAAACCATACCTGTCACCGGAGTCCACTCTATCATATCCACTTATGTTCCTCGAGCAATTCTCGAACAACTGATAACATTACATGTACTTTTATTAACATCGGGGTAGCATGATTATTTAATGTCTAATGCTTATAACTTTTCCCCGTTAACTTAGTTACATAACTTCACTTTTTAACTTGTTTTACTTTTACATTTAAATACAACCTTTCCCCCACTAATTGTCATTATAACTCACTTAACATGTCCTTAACATTCTTATAACATCATTACTTAGTAATCACCATTTTTAGGCAACTTTTCCCACCTTCAAACAAAGTTTTTGGTCCATACAGTGGCCTGTCCGAACTTGTGTCCCAACCTTCAAGTTCGGACGCAAGCCGTGACTTTGAACTGAAAACAGACACACGTCCGAACTTGTGTCCGGACTTCGGAAGTTCGGACGTGAGTCGCGAATCTCTTAATGCGGAAATCCATGCGTCCGAACATCTGTCCGGACTTCCCAAGTTCGGACACAGTTCGAGTGTGCAAAATTCTTACCCAACAGAGCCTGTCCGAACTTCCATATCCGGACGGAAGTTCGGACAAGGCAAAATGCTCAATTTCCAAGCCTTTAAACACTTAGCCAAATTCCTCCAAAGCCTCCAACACTTATAGTATCTACTCCCTAGGTTCCTAAGTGATGTTTCATGTCTGTTCTAACCATTATTTATCACCTTTAATCCTTCATATAACATCCATAAAAACTCATTTTATAACTCCTTAAACACTTACTCCCTTCTTACCATTTTCATACCTTGAACAACATTCTTAGAGTGGTCCGGGACTTGGTCCTTACCTTAAGTCCCGGACCAATACTTACAGAGACTCTCGGCTGTTTTTAATAGGGTGGTCCGGGACCTTGTACTCACCCCAAGTCCCGGACCAAGACAGTTTTCCAACTCTCGGCCTGTTTTTCATGTATGGTCCGGGACATCTTCCAATACCTAAGTCCCGGACCTCTGTAACAGAATCCCAAATTTGACAATTTCAAGTCTTGTTTCATCTATTCTCTTCATCCACAGATTACCCAAACTTTATACATGAACTTAGGCATATTCTAATACCCAAAATATCACTTTGATTCACCTTTAAACATTGTCCAATTTGTCACTCATTTTGCTTATAAATCTCTTAACACTTCCTAGTTCACCAAAACTCATTTAAAACACTTTGAACTCCTTATACATTTTCCAAATTTTGCCATAACTTCTCTTGTATATTCTCACATCCAAACACTTAGGTTTTTACCTTATTTCATTCAAGAACACCTAAAACCATCAAGAACACCATCACACACAAGACTTCACCAAATTTACACTACATCACAATATAGTGCACAATTTAAATTGCTTGGCACTTAGGCCCTTAAATAACATGGCTCTTAGGCCCTTAAATTGCATAAACCTTAAACACTGAATTTCCCACATAAATAATGCCTTTGACCTGCAAATACACCCAACAATACATATGCCCTTAATAAACTCCTTGAGAGCATTTTACTGGCTCATTTGCCATTGGCTCCTTAGGTATTTTTAACAAGCATTATAAGCTCATTTCTCCTAAGGCATTAAACCACATTAGGTTAGTATATTTACCTCTTTTCCACCCAAACTTCTTTCTTGTTTCCTTATAAAACCGGTAAGGTATTTGATTCCTTGTCAACTACTAAACAATATACCAACATTGAAATGAGTATATAAGCTTTATGCTTCATCTCATTGTAAACCCTAGGTTTACATTATTTCAAAAACATTAATGTAGTTGTTTTACCTTGATCTTTGAAGAGAGTTTGAATATCTATGAAGAGAGGACTCCACCTAGTCCATGAAAGGTTGGAATGAAGCTAGAACAAAGTCACACAAAGAGCACCATTAATGTGCAATTTTCGGTTAAGGCAAAAACATGGAAGAAACTTGATTTTTCTTTGAGATTCCTTACCTAGGAGCAAAGGAGAGTAATAATATGTAGATACACACGCTCAAGCTCCGTCAATGGTGGAACTCCATGGCACCGAAATGGTGGTCTTGGAATTTTGAGAAGATAGGAATGAAGAGCTTGATGAGAGGAAGAGAATGGTGGTGTTTGTTTTTGATTTGGTTAAGTGAGCTAGGTTTTACAAGTGGTCAAAGATGGAGTCTTGGTGGTACTATTGCAAATCGTAGAAGAGCAGCAAGAAGAGAGGTAGAAGAAGATTGGATACGTGGGAAATGAAGAAGGAAATGAGAGAATGATATAAGTTTTGCTTTTTGGAAGATATTTGTACTTAAAAAGCAAATAGTACTTAAGTTAGTCATTCTTTATTTCCTTAGCATGTTAACAAGGGTGGTGAGTCACCACACCTTAAAAACCGGCCCCCAATAGTACCTAGGGGTATTTTAGACTTTATTAATCAATTGTCTCACTTATAATAACATATGTTACAAAATAGCTTATTAAAGTCACTATTCATAAAACAAGGCACATAGAAGTGAAATTTTTGATTTCCTATTGATATAGACTTCCAAATGTGATACTATATAGTACACATATATATTTAAGAGTAATGATGGACATTTAGCCACTCAAAACTCATTTACAAGATAATTTTTCAAAAATGTGCTTTAAGACTCCTTAAAGCACTTTTTGTGTTTTAACTTGTTTTCAAACTTGGTTTTCTTTGGTAATTGATTTAATATGTTCATTAACATATTTATAAGATATAGGTATGACCATTAGGTCTTATACAAATTTATCCCAAGCTTAGAGCACTTTTAGCCCATATTGACCTTAAGGTATTTATTTATGTTTTGTTTGGTTCCAATGTCTACCAAGGTTTCATAAGGACTTAATTAGCCCTATTAAATCATAATTGAATATTATTAAGTCTTGGTAGGCTCTTTGGGTCCTAACCAAGTTCACTCATAGCTTAGAGCATGTTTTTGCTCAAACTGTATCTTAGTGCTTTACTGCATTTACTATGGTTTAAATTGTTCACTGATGTTTCTAAGGCACTTTTTAGCCTTTACATACCATAGTTTGATATTTAAACCACATATCAAGGTTTGAGGTATTTCAATCTACTCCCCTTAAAAGAACTTCGTCCTCGAAGTTTACACTTCCCTCACATCTTGGATTAGAATACGGGGATTACTTATAGAAATAAAACTTCCATAACCAAACACACTTTACATCACAACCTCGGACTTAATAGTCCGGGTAACACATTCACATCCATACATAACATATCATAACATAACATACTTACATGATAACCTCGGACTCAATGGTCCGGGTTTCTTAACAATATTTGCACATACATAATAACCCTTAGACTCTCTGGTCTTGGGTAACATAACAACCTTTAGACACATAGGTCTATGTAACACAACACATTTAGACTCATAGGTCTTAATAGCATACACTTTAGGAACTCAAGGTCAAAATAATATTTATTACACATACCACACAACATGTCATAGCATGTATAACAATCAAAAATATCTTTGATATGCACTGTGATCCCGCAGAACCCGGTCGTGATGGACACCTTCTGTCCTCGTGCCTTTGGGAGATCAAAACAATCACTTAAATTTAAAATTTCCTTGTGAGGTTAAGTAAGAGAACCTTAACTATGTAAAGTATCTATCGACGTTTTATAAATACCAATTCAAAATCCTTTTTGAAAACACACACAACTCCAAGTCCAACTTATGCTCTTTGCTTCTTTTCTTAGCGTGGTTAATTGTGACCACTTAAGGGGAGCTTCAAGAATCATTCAACCCTAATGTGATCAGCATCAGTGTCGAACTATCCTTCCACCCCAATTTGTGTTCGGTTTCCCTTGATCGCATGCAAATCAAGTTCCACTTCCCACTTTGTGAGCCTCGATTTTAAACCCTATCCTATGTTGATTAATATGATTGGGATCTAACCGGGTTTTAGGTCCACTTATAGCCTAAGATTAATAACTATGTCATATAACAATAATTATTAAAACCTAAGCTTGCTCACTGGAACCTATTATGAGTCGCCACCTAATTTTAACCTAGATCAAATTAGGAAAGGAGAGTTCGGGTTCGGGGGCTCGATATTCGACTTAATTAGGGTTCAATTACTTTCATTACCCTTCCTAGGTCGTTTTTCCTCTACTTGGTTTAATTACGGCTTTCTACAAAGTTGCTTTTTAACCTAGGTGCGCGCTTCTGTTTTTTGTGTTTTTTAGCATTTTTTGACAGAAAATTAAAGTGGAAATTAAAATACCTAAACTAGGGTTTCGGAGGCAGAATTAGGTCAAATTTTGTTTCCGTCCGTAGCCACGGACCTAATGTCCGAAGCCACGGACCCCAGTTAACCTACATAACAATAAAAGTCGAATTAAACAAGAAAACAGAAAATTGTAAAGTCCGGGGCCTCGGACAGACTGTCCGTGGGCCCGGACACTATTAAAAAAAAACCTAATTTTTAAATTTTAAAAATCCCGCCGCCGTCCGTGGGTGTCCGAGCTTACGAACAAGGAATCCGGGACCCCGGACACGACGTCCGTGGGTGCGGACAGCCCTCGGACGGCGGCTTTGAGGCTGTTCCCGAAGGTGTTTTCGGCTCAAATTTTATGGGTGCATAGCCTGAAAGATGTACAATACGTTAGTGGTCGAAAGTTCTCAATTTGAATTCGAATTATGCACGAAACTTGGTAAACAAGTTATTGGACAGAAGCTTGAATAAACAGCAATACAGAAGCGTACGAAGGTTAGTTTGAGCCCAAATTTTGAGGCAAGACAGATAATACCGTGGTGAATTAGGGAAGTGGAGTTTCTACCTGTTTTACCTTCGGATTCACAACGTTTCTTCACACCGGGATTCGTCAAGTGCTCTGTTGATGGCAGACCCGAGAGGATTTCGACCCAAGCTTTTGGTTGTTGGTTGTTCTTGCTGTTCTTCACGTTTTGGAGGTGTTTTTGTGGGGTTTTGATGATTATTGGTGCTTTGGGAATTGGAAAACGTGTTTAGATGGTGATTTTGGGGGATTTTCGGTATGATTTGGGTGGCCGGGTGTTGGAAAACGTGAGAGAGAGAGAGAAGGCTGTGTTTTCTGACTCTCTAGGGTTCTTGAGCATATGAGGTTCCGATTTTATCCAAAAACCTATCCCCTTATATAGACTTTCTTAAAGATAAAGAAAATCTAGTAAAAGTAAGATTTTTTGATATTTTAATTAAGTGACTTCCCAAATGAATTTTGCTGTGAAATTTTAATCACATGTCAAGGATGGATATTACGAATTTTCTGAGGTGGAACCGAATTTTTTTAATGTTGGAATATTTTTTAAATTGAATTTCTCGTCAGATTCAGTCAGAAATTGCTAGAAAATTATTGGAAATTCGAAAAATCAAAATTCCAACGCCATTATGCTTAGAATGTCATCCTCTATCATGGGTTAAAATATCAAAGCATTTCAAGTTGATTTGGGCATCCTTTGGAGGAGAGAGAAAGCTCATAGGAGGTCTTAGGAGCCTTTAAAGATTACCAAAACGCCCCCTGAAAGTGACGAAGCTGCTCCCCATGCCATGAAACGCGCCGATCAAGCCGGGATTCCTCACTGCTTGATTAAAATGCCTCTCACAACACCAGTACCTCGTAGACCCTAGCCAGGGGGTCAAAATTTTGGGTATAACAGATTGCCCCCCGTCGACTAGACTTTGTAATGAAAGTGAGAAGGCTAGTTGTTGCTTGAGTGATACCCCAAAATTTCAAATGTTTCCAAGACCCTGCATATTATCGAAAACTGACAAATTGTGTCGAGCTATTCTAAGGTGCTGACTACCTAAAATGATGATATGATGTCAAACTGTTCTAAGGCGTTGACTACGAATGAGATGATGTCAAGCTATTCTAAGTTGTTGACTACCTATAAGTAAAGTGAAATGAAGTAATGTCAAGCGATTCTAAGGCGTTGACTACCTATGAGATGATGATAACTGGGTGGTATGCAAATGCAAGAATGCTGAAATGCTAATGATGCTAATGATGTTGATGATAATGCTGGTGATAATGCTGATGATGCTGATGATAATGCTGATGATGCTGATGATAATGCTGATGATAATGCTGATGATGCTGATGATAATGCTGATGATGCTCGGATGCTTCTGGGGACCGAAACCCGTGCTAATGCTCCTGGCTGGACCCAATGTGGACTTATTGCCATCGCCCCCCAAGCCGGTGTGCAGGGATAACTCCTGGTAAAAACCTTGGGGACTTATTGCCTTCGCCCACCATTCGTTGATCCCGGAAATAAGTTGACATCGCAAAAGGAGGATTTATTGCCATCACCTCGCCAACTTTTCTGTCGCCAGGTCTTGTGACGCGCCTGGATAATGCAACTAGGTCTTATGACGAGCCTATATGAATGAGATGAATGCAATGTGTTTGATGAGAGTGGGTAAGCTAGAGGGTAACTCTAGGTCTCACTACGAGCCTAAGGGAATGCAACTCGGTCTTACGACGAGCCTAAATGATGGTTCTAGGTCTTATGACGAGCCTAAAGGATGGTTCTAGGTCTTATGACGAGCCTAAGGGAATACGACTAGGTCTTACTACGAGCCTAAGGATGGATCTAGGTCTTATGACGAGCCTAAGGGTTGGAACTAGGTCTTACTACGAGCCTAAGGATGGATCTAGGTCTTATGACGAGCCTAAGGGTTATTCTAAGTGAAAGTGGGTAAAATGTATAAGTGGATGTAGAAGGATTAAGGTTCATGTCAAATCTGGAGATGGTAGTGCTCAAGATGGGCCTACGGATGTTTGGACGTGGAGGTAGGGCTTAAGACGAGCCTGTAGGAATTTGATGTGGAGGAAGGGCTTAGGACGGGCCTGTGAATGTTTGCATGTGGAGGTGGGGCTTAGGACAGGCCTATGAACGTTTGTATGTGGAGGTAGGGCTTAGGACGGGCCTGTGAATGTTTGTATGTGGAGGTAGGGCTTAGGACGGGCCTGTGAATGTTTGTATGTGGAGGTAGGGCTTAGGACGGGCCTGAGTGGTATGAGAAGGGTTTGAATCCTCTGGGTTTCTGGCTTTTGGGCCTCAATCGGTGTCATTGTTGCAATTGTTGGGACCAACAATTGCCCCCAGTATTTTTCCTTAAGGCAGTCTGAGTTCTTTAGGATTTTTGGCAATCGATCGTTCCGATCGATTGCCCCCAGTATTTTCTTTGATTAATTGCGCAAAACAAGTCTCTTTCTCACGAGGCCAAGGTTTATCTTGATGTGGTGCTTTCTATCCTACACTCAAAGTGTTTAATGCTCGCACTCATGCTCTCCTTTTGGACAAAACATCTCGACCATTGAATTTGACATTTGTTAGATTTACGCGTTCAACCTGTTACTTTCACATGATCGGATACACAACTACTAAGTCGGAAGTCTTTTGGGCTTATAACGTGGCTATGGGGTGTGATAAATGACAACAGGATAATGGAGGAATGTTTAGGATATGTGGAGCTATAAGGGTGACCAAAGCTGCAACTTGCACCGTCTCCTGGACTTGTCTTCTTTGCCTTGAAGTCGTTTGGCTACTTCATGATGACTTTGCTTATGACTTGAAACTTTTGGGTTGTTCCTTGCATCTTCTTTCTTTTTTCCAATTTTGGATTTCTTCGAGGCTTTTCAGGTTTGCCTTTCTTTGAATCTCCTTTCCTTCAGGGTTCTTGTGTTTCCCGGTTTTGAACTTTGAGAGCTGTTTTTTGATGTTAGCTCATTTTGGATCCTGTGTCACTTTGGGACCATTTGCGGATCGTTTCGTCATGCTGGTAGCAATTTTGCTTCTTTGGACTTATGAAGTCGGGCTCCTTGCTTCCTTTGGTCACCGGGTTGGTTATTCATCATTGGCTGGCTTGTTTGTGGAGTTTGTAATATTGTGAAAGAGGTCATATATGAAAAGCTCAGCGGGGGTGCCTAGGGTATAATGTCAGGGTTCACAAGCTTTTGGTTGTGTGGTGCTGTACCTAGGTGCTTCGTCATCCCTAATAGTTGTGTATCCGTTCTTTGTTACTTTTCATAGGTTTAAGCGTAAATTTACAAATTATCTCCTTCGGTCGGAGTCATGCCGTTTGCCTTACCTTTGAATGTGATCTCTCTGGAGTTGTGTAAAAATGACACGCTCGTTCGCTCTTGGTTTTACCACTCAAGACACTCTCGCGAAGTGTACACTCAGAGACTTGTTTACACATTTAAGCAAAAGAAATAAACATTATCATTCCTTAACTCAGATTGCCCCCAGTATTGCTGTGGGGTGTACTTAACGAACCTTAGAATGCCCAAGTTATTTATGGAGGGTGATTGCATGTGTGGTGGTAAACAATGGTGGTGAGTGGTGATGGAGCGATCGCTGAGTAATTTTCTGCTTTGGCGGCAGCAGCTTTGTTTTTAAGCTTTGGTGAAATAGCAAAAAATAAAGTGATGTGGTGGCTACAACGGAGGTGGTGAATGTATGGATGGAAAGGTGGTTTTGTACAGGGGGTTTCGTAAAAGAACGAAGGCTTTTCTTTTATATGTCTGCAGACATGCCTTATGAGAGAGTTTTTTTTTTCCTTTTTTTTTCGGCACATGAACGGAAATATACTCATTAGAACACGAATCAAAGAAGAAATTTTATTGATAACCAAAAGAAGTAACAACGACATTGAGTACCAACTAAATGGGAGAAACAGCCAAACTAGCTACGGAAAGACAGAAGCTACCTAAAACAACCAAAGGAAAATAATAATGACCCCGAATGACCCCAAAGCGGAAGTAAATGACTAACTACCCCTAATCCGTGATCTATTCTTCAAGGAACATCCAATCAGGCATCGCTTTCTCCTCCGCTGCTTTTACCGTACCCTGTAAACATGGGGAACATGTGCACATGAATAAAGATGATAGTTCAATTGCTGAAATGAAAGATGGGTCCGCTAACGCACCAAGTCCCTGACGACCAGGATTCGCTGCTGGAGATAGAACGTCTGGGATTCCTTGGAGATCCTTGCCAAGGCCCTTACCCTCTTGATAACCATATTTTCCATGATAGCCTTCCCTGGCCCAACCTTAAGTTTCTGAAGAGAAGTTGGGTCGGACTGCTCTGGGACAACACTGAACCTGCTCAGATGGGACGAACCCTCCTCTTCAACCATGCAAACAGGCAACTCCCTTTGATGTGGTTCACCCCTAACGATGTGGACCTTCCCGTCTCTTTTGAACTTCAAACATTGATGCATCGTAGAAGGGACGGCCTTCAAATCTTGAAGGAAATCCCGCCCCAGAATCAGGTTGAAAGAATGGGGAATCTGCAGAACTAGGAACTTTACTGGATGAACAACCGTCCCAAACTTGAGCGGAAGATCCAATAGGCCGAATACATGTCTTGGGTTATCATCATACCCTCGTAACACTATTTGGCAAGACTCAAATTTGTCATACCCCATACTCTCTGCCACTTTCAGAGGGCAGATGCTAACGTCTGCTCCTGTGTCAATGAGGACCTTTGGCACTTTGAAGGCCCCGCACCAAACAGTAATATACAATGCCTTTCCCGAGTGCTCGGAGATCTCATTATCGTGAAAGCTGATCTCCTCCTCCTGCTTCTGCCAAAGTGCCGCGACCATCCTTTCCGGGGCTAAACTCTCCTCTGGCCCACCCAAATGTTTGGCGATGGCCCGTCGGTGCTCTGGCGAGATCGTACGCAAGGACCAGATGGCCATGGGGATAGTTGTTGCCTTCAGCTTCTGAAGCTCTCGTTCACCTGGAATTTCTTCAGCCACCGGGGAAGACGACACTCGCTCTTCCCCTTCCGATGGCTTTTCAGGCGACCCGTAATGCTTGCCTGACCGAGTAATATGAGCATTCGCTGGGACGAAGCTGACTATGGGTGTGGGCTTCCGTCCTGCCCCTCGTGCTGGCTTTTTGTCATCCCAGAAAACAGTAAAGCAGCACACTGAACCTCGGATTCTGAGGTCTCGAGGTCATCCAAACGCTGATATCCCTGATCGATGAGGTCCTGGATCCGATGTCTCAGCACTTTGCAATCATTGGTATCATGTCCTGCTAGCTGATGGTACTTGCAAAATCGACTGAGTCTACTCCCCTTTCGCGTCTCTCCATGGCGAGGAATGAGCGGCCGTATTAGCCCCTCGTCCTGCAGCTCCTCAAAGGCCTGGCTTAAAGGACAACCAATGGGTGTGAATTCCCTTTCGGCTTTCTGGGGAAGCTCCGGTACCGGGGCTGCAATCTGGATTTTTCCCTCTTGGGCCAATAACAAAATTTTAGACCTCAGATTACGACAATTATCTGTGGAGTGGCCTGTGAGTAGGTGGAAACGGCAGAACTGTTCGGGATGTGCCCCCAGACACCGCCCGCGAAACCGCGGGGCTTTAAGTTGGACTAACCCCTGCCCTAGAAGTACTCTCAGAATCTGACTCTGCGGTTGCTGCAGATCTACAACGGGCGCCTGTGCGGCCTGCTCTTGTTGTGGTCCCTGGTTCTCCGGCGACTCGATCCCGTCCTCATCGGGGACCAGATCTAAAGGGATGATCTCCCCGAGAGCATGAATGAGAGCTCTCGCTTCCCTTGCAGCCGACGCAAATCCTGAGCTTAGCTCTTCCAAAGCACTCCTGTGGACAAATTCTAACTCAGCTAGTTTCCCCATCAAATCCACGAGCAAAGCACTTCGATCGTTAACTCCAGACGACATCCTAGCTGTAAGGGGTGCTGCCTGTTTTAAGCAAAAAGATAAGTCAGCATTGCGGGAGTGAGACTGGAACTAAACTTAGGAACTCAGGCCGAAGGCTAGTGCGCCGCAATGAATGCTAGGCTCCAAAATTTTGGGAGGGTCTGCTCTGGACCACGCTTTCGGGTTACAAGATTCGTTGGTCTTACGAGTGGGTTTTGCAAGAATCAGGCTTGCAACAAGAATCAGCTTAAGGGATTTTTTCTTGTCTTGGGGTGATCGAAGTATTTGGACTATGAAAACCCCTTAAATGTTTCATTTGGGCCAGAAGAGATTGATGGATCGATTCAGATATTGGGCCTGATGCACAGGAGTCCTACACAAGGGGGTGATGCAAATGTCCTCACAAAATAACTCAGTCCAATGGGTACAGATCGATCCGGAGAGGTGCTTGGGGCGCGGGCCCAGGTCACCACAAAGGAATAGGGCTTGCACGCTATTCTCTTTGGGCTACCCCACTTTTTCACATCACCTAAAGGTGTGCGTCTACGGTCGGGTCTTTGACTGACCAAACAATGGGCTAGGTAAGGGTACTGCCAGGAAAATGCTTGGGGCTAAGGCCCAGGTATTAAGGGGGTGTGGTTAGACGACACCCTCCTCTTTTCCCCCATTTATTCACATCACCTAAAAGGTGTGAGTCCCTGACAGGGGACCCTCAAATGGGTCCCGGGGTGAAATCGGTTTGCGTGGACCCTCGCTCTCATATGATGCAAGGGTGCAAAAATTAAAGTGCGCACAGAAGTAAACAAGCAACATAGTAAAAGCCATAAATAAACATTTTCAAGTTAAGCCCTCTTTCTTAAAATTAAACAAGTTAAAATTAAGAAGTTTATCCCCAGCAGAGTCGCCAGTCTGTGAGCATCGATTTTAAACCCTATCCTATGTTGATTAAAGTTGATTAGGATCTAACCGGGTTTTAGGTCCACTTATAGCCTAAGATTAATAACTATGTCATATAACAATAATTATTAAAACCTAAGCTAGCTCACTGGAACCTATTATGAGTCGCCACCTAATTTTAACCTAGATCAAATTAGGAAAGGAGAGTTCGGGTTCGGGGGCTCGATATTCGACTTAATTAGGGTTCAATTACTTTCATTACCCTCCTAGGTCGTTTTTCCTCTACTTGGTTTAATTACGGCTTTCTACAAAGTTGCTTTTTAACCTAGGTGCGCGCTTCTGTTTTTTGTGTTTTTAGCATTTTTTGACAGAAAATTAAAGTGGAAATTAAAATACCTAAACTAGGGTTTCGGAGGCAGAATTAGGTCAAATTTTGTTTCCGTCCGTAGCCACGGACCTAATGTCCGAAGCCACGGACCCCAGTTAACCTACATAACAATAAAAGTCGAATTAAACAGAAAACAGAAAATTGTAAAGTCCGGGGCCTCGGACAGACTGTCCGTGGGCCCGGACACTATTAAAAAAAACCTAATTTTTAAATTTTAAAAATCCCGCCGCCGTCCGTGGGTGTCCGAGCTTACGGACAGGGAGTCCGGGACCCCGGACACGACGTCCGTGGGTGCGGACAGCCCTCGGACGGCGGCTTTGAGGCTGTTCCCGAAGGTGTTTTCGGCTCAAATTTTATGGGTGCGTAGCCTGAAAGATGTACAATACGTTAGTGGTCGAAAGTTCTCAATTTGAATTCGAATTATGCACGAAACTTGGTAAACAAGTTATTGGACAGAAGCTTGAATAAACAGCAATACAGAAGCGTACGAAGGTTAGTTTGAGCCCAAATTTTGAGGCAAGACAGATAATACCGTGGTGAATTAGGGAAGTGGAGTTTCTACCTGTTTTACCTTCGGATTCACAACGTTTCTTCACACCGGGATTCGTCGAGTGCTCCGTTGATGGCAGACCCGAGAGGATTTCGACCCAAGCTTCTGGTTGTTGGTTGTTCTTGCTGTTCTTCACGTTTTGGAGGAGGTGTTTTGTGGGGTTTTGATGATTATTGGTGCTTTGGGAATTGGAAAACGTGTTTAGATGGTGATTTCGGGGGATTTTCGGTATGATTTGGGTGGCCGGGTGTTGGAAAACGTGAGAGAGAGAGAGAGGCTGTGTTTTCTGACTCTCTAGGGTTCTTGAGCATATGAGTTCTGATTTTATCCAAAAACCTATCCCCTTATATAGACTTTCTTAAAGATAAAGAAAATCTAGTAAAAGTAAGATTTTTTGATATTTTAATTAAGTGACTTCCCAAATGAATTTTGCTGTGAAATTTTAACCACATGTCAAGGATGGATATTACGAATTTTCTGAGGTGGAACCGAATTTTTTTAATGTTGGAATATTTTTAAATTGAATTTCTCGTCAGATTCAGTCAGAAATTGCTAGAAAATTATTGGAAATTCGAAAAATCAAAATTCCAACGCCATTATGCTTAGAATGTCATCCTTATCATGGGTTAAAATATCAAAGCATTTCAAGTTGATTTGGGCATCCTTTGGAGGAGAGAGAAAGCTCATAGGAGGTCTTAGGAGCCTTTAAAGATTACTAAAACGCCCCCTGAAAGTGACGAAGCTGCTCCCCATGCCATGAAACGCGCCGATCGAGCCGGGATTCCTCACTGCTTGATTAAAATGCCTCTCACAACACCAGTACCTCGTAGACCCTAGCCAGGGGGGTCAAAATTTTGGGTATAACACACTTCATTTTCAAGCATCAATAAATCACTCATTTCCAATTTTCTATCTTTTAAATCATTCTAGTCATGATCATAACATCTCCAAGGGATAGAACTCCGTCTATCAGTTATTTTCATTTGCTTTAATGTTGTTACCTAGGGAATCTTATTCTCACTAGGTTCTATGTTAGTTTCGTACTCTTTCATGAATCACTATATAGTATATATATACACATATATTTTATCAAAATACAACACACCGTTTCTGTAATACCCCAACCCGAAATCCAATAAACTGAACGGCGATCACTCCCAAATAAAATACAACTGCAGCGGAAATAAATACAACAACCGGGCGGTATTACAATGCCGTTGGCCACCCTTGTGACCAACAAGGCTAAGTCCAAATACAATCCTTAAATGTCACGGTCTGGAATACAGATACAACCCGAGATACTAGGAATCAAACTCAAAGTAAAATACTGAAATAAAATAATTAACTAATAGTAGACTCCCAAAGCTTGGTCTACCCCACCTACACTCAGTGTGGTGATCTTCTTAAACTTCAGGTACCTGAAAAATGGGGGTGCCCCCAAAGGGGCTCAGCAAACAATGCTGGTATGGAAAACGTGCAGCCCATCTTCTACCGGGCCACACCAACTACTTTGTCGAACACATGCAGTTCATTTTTATAAAGCTGTAAACAAGCATAGTCTGATGATAACAAGTATCCATACAAGGACAATAATGTCACATAGAACAAGACACAGAAGGTCAAGTTAGCTGAACTGAAATGTCTGATAGTTGTCGGGTCCACACAATGGGACTGACAGATGTATAAAAGTATATCAATATAGTGGAGGTATAGTGACCTCGTTATAGAGAAAGGTTGGGTATAAAAACCCCAGGAGATAACGTAGTTAAACCCTGAACTGAGAGGCGTGGGAAAATGAATCCCACTAGAGGAATGAAGTCTTCCTCAAACTGAACTGATGGGCATTTGAATCCCGGGAGGAATAGAGTCTTCCTCCCAACTGAAAGTTCCGTCGCGACGTAGTAGGAGACGACCTGAGACAGGTACAACTCCTGTAGCATGCATGGCCAGATCCAACTGGGCTCCTCGTTCTCGAAGTATAGAATTGTTAAGTGTCATATAAAGACGTTAAACAAGAACACAATGTGTATTGTCAATTATCACGTTTAGGATAATGACGTTTGTTATAAGGTGAAGTTAGTGAGAGACTTGAGTACAAGTCCTCGGTATACTGAAACACAGGTATTTAATCCACTGGTATAGTAGTGTTGGTATGCGTGGGACATACACGTTGTAGTCAGCAACATTCACGCACATAAAATAATATCACAGTGTGCAAGAGTAAAACAACAGTTTACATTAATTATCTTGGTCGTTATTTCAAACAATAGATAGCACACAAGCCGGTGTAATCCGGTAGAAAACAGGTTGCAAGAATCCCATACCGTTCACCGTAGACTGTACTCGTTTAATTCCCGGTCAACGTCTGGTCAAACAGAGTCCTAGAATAGGATTGACTGAGAGGGTTAATTTATGTTACCCTTATATATTGGATCACTTAACAAATCTCGTATTTGTTATTTCATGTGAGGTTTATTTCTTTTAATTACCTCATGATTTAATGTATAACTTATTTGTTATTCCTTTTGATTTATTTATAAATCCTTTAATGCACATATATGGGTTTATTGCATTTGTTGTTTATTTTATTTGTCTAGGTGACATACCAACTTATAATTTCTTAACTATATTTATATGTCATACATAGACATAAAATTCTTATAGTTTTATTATTCTCCTTTTTAACCATAAATAATACTTATTGTTTATCTTTTAATTCCTTATAACCATGTAAGCCATAGTTTTAATTCCATAATTCCTTTAATCAAAATTCTTTCTTCTAAATCCTCCAAATATCCATATAGGACCTATATTTATTTAAATCTAAATTCTTAAACTTGTATTTCGGTTATTTACAAAACAACCACATTAATTCATAAACTTTACATTTAAATTCTAATCTCTTTATATAACATAGTTTTAATTTCCTTATCTAATTAAATTACAAAACTACCACTAATCTTTTTGGACATAACTTATAAATATTATAACTTTCAAAAATTACATCTTAGCCCCTCAAAATCTCGGCATATATTTATATACTTTCTATAATTGCAATTTAGCCACAAAATCTTATAATCTTTACATAATGTCTTATAAACTTTAGTTTTAATTTTAATTCTCCATAAATGCCGAATTTATATATATATATATATATATATATATATATATATATATATATAAATTCTTAAATTACCAAACTAACCCCAAAGTAATTCGGCTATGTCATTTATTTTTCCTTAATTACAATTTCATCCCAAAACTTTATATTAGTATCTTAATAACTTATAATCTAAAGTCTAAATATTTATTTCTTCAAAATTTCGAAAGTGAACTCAATGATTCTCTTGATTATCAATTCGCCCACTAATAATTTACTGAAATACCCCGTATTAAAAATAATGATTAATTAGGCTAATAAGTAATTTAGAGGCTTAATTAAGTATAAATAATTATTAGGGAACAAATCCCGAAGAGAAAACGGATCCTTAAAATGGATTAAAATCGCTAACGAACATTAAAGCGCGTTTTTCGAGGTAACCGGGAAAAACGTGTCTTTAAGCGGGTCAAATAGACTCGTAACAATTTTAGTCAACTAAATATTCATTAATAAATATTAGTGAAGTATTGAACCAATAAAATCAAGAAAACGAGAAATTTGTAAAAACTGTCAAAAACGGGAAGTTGTGGGTAGGTAGAAGTATAATAACACAAACTAGTGTGTCCAAATTGCAAATAAATTTCAAAAACCCACAAGTGGGTCTGTGTGCTAGCCGATTTTAAGGCCCCCCCCCCCTCACACACCTCACACTCCTCTCTTATTAACTAAAAAACAAAACAATTAAAAAACTCTCACTCTCACTTTCTACTCTCTCTCCTCCTCTCATTCTCTTTTCTCACGTAAGAAAGCCCCCTCACTCACTCTCTTCTCCTTCCTCCTTGCTCCATGCGATTTCCATGGTGAAAAGAAGAGAACCCACACAAAACTCCCTTCTCTCCTCTTGAAACTCTAGCAAACCTCTTCCAAAAATTATAAAAACACCACCATTGTGTTCCTCTCCAAGAGCTACACTTTCATCCTTCCAAAATCCAAAAACAAGCATTTTCGATTTTGTGGGTAGATCCCATTTGAAGTTTCAACACCACCATTGGAGCCACCTTGGTCTCCTTGTTCTTCTAAGGTAAAAATCTCTTCAAAAGCTCCATCTTTTTCTAGCCTAAATGGCAAAACGAGATTCATAACTAAACCCTTGTTGTTCCTTGTTGTTCTAGCCGATTTTGGCATCTTGGTGGAGTTGTTATTTTGTTGTTGAGCCACTCCAAACAGCACTAGAACCATTGCAAGGTAATAAATATTCTAAACCCTAGAATGTACATTAGAACTTAGGTAATGTTTGAGTTTAGTTTTAGTATTGAAAATATGTATGTTGGTGGGCTGTAGCATAGAGGTTGATATTTCAAAACCGGTAAAGGAAGGAGAAAGAAGGAGAAAGGAAATCTAGAAGAGAACCAAGGTAATGATGCTCACCCTTGTATAGCCTTGTAAATGTATATGTAACAGATTTTTAGTAATGAAAATTGGTTGTAAAATGATAATGCATTAGTAGCCTAATGGGTAAGAGGAACTAAGCATTTTGAAACCTTTGAAACATTGAAAAAACTGTTATAAAACAGATTGGGAATCGAGTATTGAGTGCAGGAAATTTTAATGATGTTTTGGTATTAGTAGTTGTGTATGGGAGCTTGTGTTTTTGATGTTATTGTAACAGGTGAGATAAGTGTTAAAATATGAACTAGACCATGTGGTGAGTGCATAGAAATACAAGAGAGACTATGGCAAAATTTACCTAGGATTAGAACACTTAGTGAATTTAAAACTAGGTGAACTAATGTGAGTTGTAACAGATTTTGTTTGAGGAAGATAGAAGATAAGTGAGAGAGTTAGATAGTGTATTATAATGCGTTGAGAGTGCTAAAATGGCATTAGAAGAGGGAACTATGTTGGAGAGAGTTAGAACTAAAATCTGTAGCATAATATAACTAGAGAAGAAACTAGTTGAGTGTTGAGTGAAACTTGGGAAATTATGTGAATAAATGAGTGTAGAATGAATTGTGTAAGGAGTTAGGAAATGAACTAGGGTGTATTAGGGTTTAATTAAGGTTATAACATGTGGGAATAAGTGTAGGAACAATGGGGAAGTAATGGGTAAAGAGAGGATTGAAAACAGAATTTAAAATGCAAATACTGGGCCGGACCGAACTTGCGACCGACTTGCAAGTTCGGTCGAGCCCAGACTTACAAAGAGGGTGAGCTACTGGAATCGACCGGACTTGCGACCGGACTTGCAAGTTCGGTCGGACCAGAGATTTCCCCCGTCTGTAACCTACTGGAATCGACCGAACTTGCGACCGACTTGCAAGTTCGGTCGGCCAGAAGAATTTCCGCAACCTGAGCTACTGGAAGCGACCGAACTTGCGACCGGACTTGCAAGTTCGGTCGGGCCAGGAATTTTCGGTACTGGTAGCTACTGGAATGGACGGACTTGCAAGGTCGGTCGCAAGTCCGGTCCTGACGAAAAAAAAAAAAAAAAAATTATTTAATTAAATAATAATTGTATATATATATGTATATGTATACCCATACATATATGTATATGTATATGTGTGTAAACATGCAACCTTAAGTAAGAAGATGGAAACTTAAGTAAAGGGAAAATAAGTAGGTGGAGTATAAGTGTAAGGAATGTAAGGACATAGTAAGTAGGAGTTAAGTTAATGTTAGGTAAATTAATCATTCAATTGTATGTATGTAATAGGACTTGGGTTGTGACATCGAAGGACGTTTGGAATTACGTACGACGTGAACGGTATGGATTCCTCATGCCCCGAATGCTATATGGCTACTCTGATTGTGTGTGTGTGTGTGCTATTGATCACCAATAAGATAAATGCACGAATCGGAGTTAAAATGCTTACTTGTGAATATGTAGTGTATGAGTGTGTATATTTCCTTGAATCGTAGTTTGTATAATTCATGAAAGGTATGGATGAATATGAATGCTTGTATGAATGTTGCAATGTACTGTGACCGATTTATTTGTGATTGGACTTCTAACTTGTTCCTAACAAGCTAACCACTCTAACTTAAATGGTAAATAAATTGGAATGAGTAGAAGTCCGATATAGTTTCGGCCACGCGTGAGGATGCGGAGTCACGAGAGGTTGGCTCCAAATCCTGACTCTTAAACTGGTCCGCGGCCCAAATCCCTTAAGTGGGTAGCATCCCGGATTAGTGAGTCAAGTAAATCCCGGATGTGGGACGGTGTAGTCCCCAAGGCCGGAGGTCCCGACGACTTGACTTGAGTATAAGTAAGTGAGTAAGAATGAGTAAGTAAAGTAAAAAGGAAGTAAGTAATTGAAGTAAGAAGAAGTAGTAATGAGTAAAGAGTAATATGCATTCCGATTAACCCGATGCACAATTTGGCTAACCTTGTGAAGGTAAGTATTGTGAACTCTATTGTATTGTTGCCTTGAAGTGAACGATGTATTGTAAGTATGTATGATTGTATGTAAGCATGTATGCATGAGTAATGAACAAGCATGTTTAGCGGTCGCCAATTAGTCGGCGTACCCTTGCTAGCAAGTCGGTATATGCGGAGTTCATGCGCAGCGTAAGCTGACCCCCTCGGGGGACCATTTTTACTACAGCAGGTACTCGAGATTGATGAAGATGTGAAGATTTACTTCCATTTCTTTTATCTTTTTTTGGGATGCAAACATTGAATTTATGAGGTGTGTACTAAGTGTACATGGCTGTAACTTTTGATTAGCCGGTACCATGTGGTACACCTTTTTGGGTATAGAAAGGATGGCAAATCGGTATAGATGAGAGATGTTAGAAACTCATTCTTTTGGAAACTAGACATGGGAATGCAATCGATATACTTAAATACTAGGTAATCCTTGAATTAAGCGCATGGTATTTGAAATTGTAAGTGTATTTAGTAGCTCGGTACATATGTTCATCAGGACCGTGACTGTAGTATTAGTAGCCTGCTAGCCGTTATGGGCGGTTAGCGGCATTGTTCACCCGCCGTAGTAAGTAAGTAGTATCCTTCCGCTGCGAACTCGTAGAATTAAAGGACGATTAGACGGTAAAGCATAGGATTAACGGTTGGGGTGTTACATTTACAAACTTCATATCAACTTTTATAAATTACATAGTAGCCCAAAACTTTATAAAAGTTATTTTAAGGCTTGTTAAATTATCTAAAATTCATAAACTTAATTCTAACCTTATATTATATCATAATTACACTAATTACCCCTTTAGTTTCTCGGCTTTAACAATAAAGGCATCAAACTTGTAAAATTATATTAAGCCACATAACTTAATTAGTTAGTCATTTAAGCTCTAATAATATATTTTTAACTCACCAAACTTTATGATAAGTTTATATACCTAAGTAGGTCATTAAAACCTATTTTCCAATTAGAGCATTCGGCCATAATTATTTAGTGACCTATAGTATATAAAGTGGATTTATATGTCTAGAAATTATAAATAAATTCATAGGAGTTATATAACTCATGTATAAATTATTGTAATGTCTTATATAAATTCTAAGCTCAAAATAAAGAACTTTTGCCCTTGATAATTCGGAATGAAATGATATAACATAACTAAAATTTGTGACACAAAAATGTGTCTTAAGGTAAATATTTTCCTTATGTTATAGGTTATATTTTTGGCATATAAAACCATATAGCTTTGGTATTATTTAACCTAGGAGGTGTACATAATTTTGTACAATTTTTAGAAGCTTAACAAAGCTCCTTATAACATAAGATTTACTTAGTAAACTTACTTCTTGACAAAGGTGGTTAAGTGTTTGAACTTCTTCTTGAATCTCCAAGCTTTCTCCTAGGTAAACTTGATGCTCCTCTTCGGTTTTATGCAAGAGGTGAAGGTGTTTAGGAGTTAGATCTTGAATAAAGATCTAAGTAGATTTGGAAGTAGTTTTATAAGACTTACCTTAGGCTTTTCTCCTTATAAATTCGGCACTCCTAAGGTAGTTGAAGAACAAGTTTTACTTCATCAAAATGAATGAAGAAAAAGAAGAAAAGAGACTTATAAGAAGTAGAACTTGGTTACACATAAAAATGTGCTTTAAGGATTTCAAGCTTTAAAACCTACCTTAAGATAACCTTGAGATGCTCCTGGATTAATGTTGTTTTGGACAACCCCCTTGGAGATCTAATTGATGCCGAACACACCTTGTTATGCTAGGAAGAGTTTTGCTTCAAGACTTGCCAAGAAATGCTAGGAAATTACCTTAAAGATGAAGGTAGAAGTTAAAACTCCATTAATGGGACATAAGAGCTTCAAAGGAAGAAGATGAAGCAAGAAGAGAGAGGAGGGAGCCTTACCAAACCGTGGAGTAAATGTGCAAGGAGGAAATGAGACCTAGCTCACGTAAATGAAAGAGGGCAATTGGAATTTGATTTTGTTTTGTCAATTTTTAATGTCAAATGACTTTACTTTTCCTTAGTTTATTACATGGTTATTGGCTCAATAAATGCCTCTTTTCCAGCATTGAAATCGGCCATAATGGAGGACACAAGGCAAGGTGGAGCAAAATAATGCAAACTAGAAGACAAGGTGAGAAAAGGTAAGTATCTTTCTTTGATTTTTCTAGTTATAATTGTCTCTTCCTCTTCTTGTATATGCACGGTTTAGGGTCTGAATGGAGCTCAATTGATCGGCATTCATGAGCTAAGAAACAAGCAAGGAAGGTTACTTGCTTAAGAAATCAAAAGGCAAAAAGAAAAAGGAATCTACTTTTTGCTTTTAGCATTTGTTTGTACCTAGCTCACATGGCCTTGTTCCATGACCTAATTTCGACAGCTCTCTGGTCAATGAGACCTACATACTTTGGAATTAAGTAATATAACACATGGGATGATGAGTCATCAAGTTTTAAGCTTTTAATAAAATTTTAAAGCAAATTTTATACTAGTTTTTGCTCTTAAAATCGGCCCCTATAGAGCACCTTGTTGACTAGTCACACCAACTGATTTAGAAGGTCATTTTAACCCTTTTTAAGATTACCAATTCGTGGTATGTCAAAAACTACAAGGCAATTGCGTAAAACGCGTTTTCGTGACACTGAAGGTGTGTTTTTGTGCTCTAAGGAAATTTTGGGAAACAAATTGTTTTTATGAGTTCCAAGTGTTTGTAAACACTTATTATAGTAAATAAACATATATTAAGATGTTACATTGGGTTATATGAGGTTATATCAACCCATGACATAATTTACGGGCCATCGGGACACACCGGCAAAAAAGGAGCGCTAAGAAATCCTCCTGTGGTTTTTGCTGAATTTTGAGAAACCACTTCGTGGGTTCTCTTTATAATGGTTAATAATGATGTTAGGAACTCAAGGAATCAATTTATAGGAGTTCGTGCCACCTCGGCACTCCTCCGGACTTTTCGTGCTTTAAGGGGCGTGCGTGAGCACTCCCGAGTTTGTTTGCGTTTTGACTGAATATAGCTTAGGAATATATTTATATATTCATATAATAATTGTATGACCATTTGGTTTGAATATTAGAGGGTCATACAAGGTCATGTTTGACCATATGCTTCTAAGGCGTTTTAGCGTTTATGGAGAAACGACTATTTTTACGTAACGTTCTCATGCATGGGTTGGCATGCGTACGTGAAATGATTCATATTTGGATTATATTCCAAAATAATGATTTAATAATATTTTAGATTTGGGGTATTTCAGTTTCACATTTATACACTGTCGGGGTTTGTTCCCCGGGAGTTTCTCTACTCCCACACTTGTACTATCACACACAATTGTTAACAAATACACACACTTATCACAATGGTATTCGCATCTTCTGTGCGCAATTACCACAATTAAACCATGAACGAATGTGTATGTTTACGTAACACACACACCAATCATCAAAACAATAACTTTGTGCTATGCACAGTATAATAAGTCACTACACTACGTACACTTGTACGGTAATACACACTAAGTGGTTTTGCGCTCTACCCCCCTTAAAAGGGATTACGCCCACGTAATCAATCACTAAACATTGGCTTAAAATGTTATGCCGTCCTGAAGTGTTTAAATCCACGCGGTCTATTACACAATGGATTCTGATTAGAGGATCTTAACCATATTGGCGGTTTAGTTCCTAAACCAAGAATTCTCATTGGAGTTGTTTAAACTCTTAGTTGGTTTCGATTCTGGCTGTTAGGCTTCTAGGCGTTAATAATTAGCCATTTACTCATATTCACTATGCACATTGTTACACTTGACTCACTGGTTCACTCACGTCTGCTGCGCAACTCTGACAAATGGTAGGGATAGTTTGCCCCATTAATTATCCTCACTGTATTGTACACCTCCATATATCACCTTTATCTTGGTAATAATGGTTTCTCAACCGACGCGTGGTATCTCTTACCGTGAGCGAATTCGGTGAGTTATAAACTTTCTATCTACTTCCATAACAATTTACTGTGTATACAGCTATGTATTTTACAATGATTGACTTGTTCCCTTCCGACTTACTGTCGGTTGAGATTGAGCTACTACCTAGTGTGTAGTGCTCTCTCAGCTATTTACAACATTTGGGGTATAATCCATACCGATATTTGGCAGTTAGTGCTACTGTAGTCACTTACTGTTAATCATGTCTCCACATTTGGTTTTTATACATGTATTCTTTCATTGGTGTGGCCTTGCATTTCCTATGCATCGGCCATTACAACATTATTCCTCCACCATTAACATGTTTTCCAATTCTAGCTATCCCACTCGATCATTACTGCACAAGTGCAATACCAAAACACTCAGTCATACAGAGTGCAGAGGCGTAAAACTCTTCACAGTAAATCCCTTATGCGATTCGCCATGGAATTCACACTGAGTTCCTCATCACACAGTACCTACCACTGGCTTATTGCCCAGTCTGTTTAATATCGCTTACCTTGCATCTCATCTGAGTTTAACTCATAACTGGTCTTATCTGCCACATATTACTCATTAACACTGATACAACGGTCGCCAGCTGCGAACCGTGCTCTTACTCGCTGCATAACAATAACTTACATAGATTTACTGTCACATTAACTTCCACATATATACTTATATCATTCACATTATGGTGCATCCCTCATTTGGATGACTACTGAATGCTCCTTGAGCATCGATCATTCGAGTCACAAGCCGGCATATTCAGCTCGGTGCTTCACTTTATACACACATGCTACTAAACTAACTGCTCTCTTTCAATAAAAATATCATCCATCCTTAACATATTTCTTGAGCTTGGTTCACATAACTACCGCTCCAGCGGTTTCACAGTATCGAGAGGTATCCCACTCTTAATGCAGTGGTTCGTTCTCCACTCTATTCACTTATATAACATAAACTTCTGCAATCAATCTAATTTACATAACACATTTTATTTGTGGCCTATAAACCTTATTTGCCTTGAGCTGCGCTCATTGTAGGCTGTCCACACACATGTACTTCTCCGTACAACATTACATGGTTTGGATGTTATATGAGCTCCATGGCAAGGTCGTTGCATTCCGTCTCCTTTCATGGAATGCCCCTTAGGATGTCAGTCCGTCTCCTGACAACTTATATCTAAACTGGGTGTTAGTTTCAACCCTTGTGTTTCTATCACGTTATTTTGTTCAACAATTGTTGATGCAAACACCCTTTAAGGTTTGCTCCTGGGTATTGCTACGTTATGCCATTACATCTGGCTCACACTTGTGGTATATTTAGTTAGCCACGCCGTTTGCATTCTTAACTGGCTTATTATCTCCTCCTTGTGAAGATCAACATTTCCTGGTAGTGTAGGTACTCATTCTGGGAGTTTCATCCTGTTTATTGCACATTAATGTGTCCATATTAGACATCTGCCTTGCCATGTATAGGCTGGGTCACCGTTCCAGCTAACATGTTTATCCTTGAGGATCCTTAAGACGTATAAGATGTCTTTACATTACAGTTAGTGCACTCCGCACCTCCTGACTCTTAAACATTTCCTTAAAAGGAATTCACTAATCCTTTAGTCTCGTTAACTTGACTTAGTTCCTTTACTTCAACCACTCATGGTAATCCTTAGCTGTTGTTTGACTTATACTGCTGACCGTAGAACGGAGTCGACTACTTCCCGTGTTTCGGACTCTACTCGTATACTATGTAGGGTACCATACTGATACATTACTACTTACCCAACTAACCCATAAGTAGGTCTGTCAGGCCCACAAGCTCCTATCGGAGTGCGGTCGTCCCACATTTCAGTTGGTACACTCGTAGTGTCCGTCACACGCTAGGTGAAGTATTCTGTTGTCAACTCCCTTATATTGTCCCTTGACAATATGCGTCCTGTGCTTCCCGAACTTAATCGAAGGAAAGTTTATCCACTTGTATCCTTGTCAACTGTCCTTGGTTTACTGGTTCGGTTCTTAAAAGAAGGTAGAAAGAAGTGTTGGTTTGAAAGAAAATTTTGGTTTGAAGGAAAGAGTTTGGATAAATCTGGGTTTGAAAGAAAATTTTCATGGTTCACAACATCTTCTTACCTTAGCCAAGTCTAGCTTCTTGCTGACTGGTGTACTTCCAATTACAAAGGTCAGGCTGTTAAGCCCTTCCATGGTTATAATGATCACACTTAACTCGTGGTACTTTACTAAGTACTTTGTATTTGTTAAAACTTCCCCGAACAGCCCTGTTATAGCAGCACTTGCCATGACAAGTGCGCCATGCTAACTGGCTATCGGTTCAACACATACTGGTTGTGGTATTGTTTTTACCCGCACTGTCATCAGTGGCCTTGTTGGCCCTCACTTGATCTTACAGTCTTGATAATAACTCCTCTAGGTGACTTCTCACTGTCTTCACATGACGATCATCAACTAGGGTGTTTCCCATTCTGGGAGACCCTTTTTTTCTTTTGTATTGTTTCGTCTTCGTAGCCCGTTCCACGTATTTGTCGTGGTTACTGAGACTTGTCTCTGTTTGGGCACTACGTTGTAGTTCCTTTGTCGGTTGGTATACCGTTGGTGTATTATTATCAACTGTGGTCCCGTAGACACTCGTCTCGGGTTGTATTAATCCACTTCTTGCCTGTTGCACGGTCGGTGCGTTGCAAGCTGGTTTATTCTCGACTGCTCTACATGTCGACCCAGGTTGCCGGAAATTCTATTCTCTAATAACACAAGATTCTTCATTCTTCGCTATTAAATGCGGTTAACATTGTTCAGATGGAACCGTCTCCGGGATTCCCAGTTTTCGGGATCTACCGTATGACTGGTCTTCCGTACCCTAAAGGTATTTAATAACAGCCAGATCGGGTATTCCCGAGTAAGAGTGGACTTCCATCTCTCTGGCGTTCTTTCCCAAGTTATAAAACAGGGATTGTGGAGGGCGGGAAGGAAATAGTAGGTTTCCAGTAGTCACTATCACTCAACCCTTGACCCAAAGTACTAAAATCCTAACTCGGTACTTCCTAAGCTCGGTAATTCAGTCATCAGAGCGATACTTCACTCTGATACCACTTTTTGTAACACCCCATCAACAACAACAAACACATAACAAACAATCTGCAGCGGAATACACACCTCATCCAATAACTTAACTCGTTGGTGTTACACGTCGTTAGCCACCCACGTGGCTAACAAGGCTATTACATAAACAATGTACCGGTCTGATGGACTAGATTCCCGAGTGACTACACATCATCCCTTTCCATAAACAACAAAACATACATACATTTTCCAACCGTACTGAGTATTTACAAACTGATGCCGATAACAACTTCGGTCTTACTACGCCTACTGTATATATTTAACTTACATGATTACCCATGTACAATGTCTACCCCGTCTACTCTCGAACGGCTTCCAGCTCTCTGCACCTGAAATAGGAAAAGAAGAGAAGGGGTGGCCCCCAAGCTCAGCACCTTTGCTGGTATGGTAATCCCGCAGCCCACATGCTACCGGGCCACGCACAACTAATTGTCGTCTTAACATGCGGTTGATTATATTTAAATCATGCATGCAACTGTAAACCACAACACATAATCATTTCGCCTCAACGGGCTCAACAAACGGATAATATATCCTTACTTGATAAGTCACTCATGGTATTCATTATCCCTAGAGTGTTCCTCCTCTAATTGAGCTACTTCCTTAATGGACGACACTTACCCTTAAATCGGGTTATCCTTAAACGCCTCTCATCACAAACTGGGATTCATTTCCATGATCCACACACTCCATATTTTACAACATATATCATTCCTCACATAACAAAACATAACAACACTTTCACGTTTAAACGTGCACATAATAACATCGCAATAGAAATTGCATTACAACAACATCACATACATAACGGGAATGGTTCTCTTAGAAACCGACCCAAACATTGATAATACACTGGTGAGCCTAGAGAATGTTGTCAGTCTCATGATAAGCTCGTTACATAACTTGTTACCGTCTCGTTAAATGAACGGATAACTTAACACAAGGTGTCTCGGATATAGTGATCCAAGCACACCGAACAAACATAACATAGTATGCCCCTGTGGCCCGACGTGAGTCAGTAATAGCCTTGGTTAAGCTAAAGGGAAGGTTGGGAACTAAATTGGAAAACAACCATAACATACAGAGAGGATCGAACCTGATATGACAACGACCCCCATACTCACACGCGTGACCGGAACAGACCGGACTCCTCACTTCCCCCGTTAGCACTTGTTAGAAGTTCAACATTGAACTTAGTTAAACAATCACAACATTGGGTTAAGTCTTGTTAGACACACACAAGGGAAGGGAGAGTCATACATTCACACACAAACATCACATAACTAACTCACGCATAGCCGTGGTTAGAACGTTCCTTAGGTCGGAAACGTTATCACCGATACCGTTCTCCTACGTTTACCTAATAGTGGTTAACTAGCCCTTCAAGCGCATTCGAGGTTACCGGTATCGGCACGTAAACATACAACAACAATAACGACTGTAAACTCGTTTCATGATTTATCTTATAACGTGGCAAACACACAGAAAACACATTGGCATACAAGCCGGTGTAATCGGTAGGACACAGGTTGCAAGAAAACCATACCGTCACCGGAGTCCACTCTATCATATCCACTTATGTTCCTCGAGCAATTCTCGAACAACTGATAACATTACATGTACTTTTATTAACATCGGGATAGCATGATTATTTAATGTCTAATGCTTATAACTTTTCCCCGTTAACTTAGTTACATAACTTCACTTTTAACTTGTTTTACTTTTACATTTAAATACAACATTTCCCCCACTAATTGTCATTATAACTCACTTAACATGTCCTTAACATTCTTATAACATCATTACTTAGTAATCACCATTTTTAGGCAACTTTTCCCACCTTAAAACAAAGTTTTTGGTCCATACAGTGGCCTGTCCGAAACTGTGTCCGAACCTCCAAGTTCGGACGCAAGCCGTGACGTGACTTTGAACTGAAAACAAAAACACGTCCAAAACTTGTGTCCGGACTTCGGAAGTTCGGACGTGAGTCGAGAATCTCTTAATGCGGAAATCCATAGTGCGTCCGAACATGTGTCCGGACTTCCCAAGTCCGGACACAGTTTGTAACACCCCATCCAAACCACATACACACTTAATAACAACTGCAGCGGAAAACAAACTTCACCACATTTATTTAACTTCCTGGTGTTACATGCCGTTAACCACCCACGTGGCTAACAAGGCTAATACATTACATTGTACCGGTCTGATGGGCTAAATTCCCGAGCGACTACACATTACTATCCCTTTCCATTAACAACAACAACAACATAACACCTTTCAACTGTACCGAGTATTCACAAACTGATGCCGATAACAGCTTCGGTCTTACTACGCCTACTGTATATATACACTTAAATGATTACCCATGTACAACGACTACCCGTCCTACTATCGAACGGCTTCCAGCACTTCGTACCTGAAATAAGAAAAGAAGAGAAAGGGTGGCCCCCAAGGGGCTCAGCACCTTGCTGGTATGGTAATCCCGCAGCCCACATGCTACCGGGCCACGTACAACTATTTGTCGTCTTAGCATGCGATTGATTATATTTAAATCATGCATGCAACTATAAACACACAACACAACAACATTTCGCCTCAATGGGCTCAACAAACGGATAATACATCCTTATTTGATAAGTCACTCGTGGTATTCATTATCCCTAGAGTGTTCCTCCTCTAATGGAGCTACTTCCTTAATAGACGACATTACCCTTAAATCGGGTTATCCTTAAACGCCTCTTATCGCAAACTGGGATTCATTTCCATGATCCTCACACTCCATATTCTACAAATATCACATTCCTCACATAACAAGACATAACAACACCTTTCACGTTTCGACGTACACATGATGATAATCGCAATAGGATTGCATTACAACAACATCACATAACGTAATGGGAACGGTCCTCTTAGGAAACGCGACCCAAACATAGTTAATTCACTGGTGAGCCTAGAGAATGGTGTCACCCTCATGGTGAGCTCGTTATACAATCAACAAAAACACTCATTACCGTCCTAATAGTCGGACGAGTAACTTAAGTTAAGATGGTTCGGGTTGGAGGAGCCCGAACACACCACACAAAAACATGTTCCCCCTAAACCGATCATAAGTCAGAATAGGAAAGCTTTGGAGTAAGCTTGTGGGAGATTGAAGACCGGGAAAGGAACTCAATCATAACATACAAGAGGGTCGAACCTGGAATGACAACGACCCCCATCCTCACACGCGTGGCCGGAACATGACCGGACTCCTCACCCCCCATTAGTACATATATACTTATAAATAAGTAGTAGAGATCCATTATGGAGCCTACCACATCCACACACCATACGGTATCATAACCGAGTTAAGCACACAAGGGAGGTTCACACGCTTGCATATAACAAACAATATCCAACTAACTCACACATAGCCGTGGTTAGAACGTTCCCAAGGTTGGGTCGTTAACCCCAAATACCGATCTCTCATGTGTTCCTGGTTCTGGTTAGCTAAGGTTTAACACTTATTTGAGGGTTAAACGGTATCGGAGATTAAAAGCGCCACATAAATGAATTACTATAAACTCATTACATGTTTTTATCTTACAAGGTGGCAAACACTCAGAAAAACACATTGGCATACAAGCCGGTGTAATCCGGTAGGACACAGGTTGCAAGAAAACCATACCTGTCACCGGAGTCCACTTTATCATGTCCATTTACGTTCCTCAAACAATTCTCGAACAACTGGTAACATTCAAGTTGTTTTCATTAACATTGGGGTAACATGTTTGTGTAATATCGAATAACCATGATTAACCCCATAAATTAATTAAATAACTTCACATTTATCTTCTTTTACTTTCTCATTGTAACACAACCTTTCACCCACTCAATCATCATTATAACTCACTTAACATGTCCTTAACAACCTCATGACATCATTAACCATCAATCCCCATCATTACACATCATTTCCATACCTTAAAACAACAATTTGGTCCATACAGTGGCCTGTCCGAACTTGTGTCCGAACCTCCAAGTTCGGACGCAAGCCGTGACTTTGAACTGAAAACAGACACCGTCCGAACATGCGTCCGGACTTCCCAAGTTCGGACACAGTTCGAGTGTGCAAAATTCTTACCCAACAGAGCCTGTCCGAACTTCCATGTCCGGACGGAAGTTCGGACAAGGCAAAATGCTCAACTTCCAAGCCTTTAAACACTTAGCCAAATTCCTCCAAAGCCTCCAACACTTATAGTATCTACTCCTTAGGGTCCTAAGTGATGTTTCTGCCTGTTCTAACCATTATACCAAGACATATCTTCCACACAAACATCATCATCCAAAACATCCTTCTACAAATCAAAACTCCTTATGTCATTCTTACAATTCCTTTTCCAAGCTTACACTTCTCCTCAAATATCCTAATATGTTCTAACATCATTTGGCACCTTTAATCCTTCATATAACATCCATAAAAACTCATTTTATAACTCCTTAAACACTTACTCCCTTCTTACCATTTTCATACCTTAAACAACATTTTTAGAGTGGTCCGGGACTTGGTCCTTACCTTAAGTCCCGGACCAATACTTACAGAGACTCTCGGCTGTTTTTAATAGGGTGGTCCGGGACCTTGTACTCACCCCAAGTCCCGGACCAAGACAGTTTTCCAACTCTCGGCCTGTTTTTCATGTATGGTCGGGACCTCTTCCAATACCTAAGTCCCGGACCTCTGTAACAGAATCCCAAATTTGACAATTTCAAGTCTTGTTTCATCTATTCTTTCATCCACAGATTACCCAAACTTCATACATGAACTTAGGCATATTCTAATACCCAAAATATCACTTTGATTCACCTTTAAACATTGTCCAATTTGTCACTCATTTTTCTTATAAATCTCTTAACACTTCCTAGTTCACCAAAACTCATTTAAAACACTTTGAACTCCTTATACATTTTCCAAATTTTGCCATAACTCTCTTGTATATTCTCACATCCAAACACTTAGGTTTTTACCTTATTTCATTCAAGAACACCTAAAACCATCAAAGAACACCATCACACACAAGACTTCACCAAATTTACACTACATCACAATATAGTGCACAATTTAAATTGCTTGGCACTTAGGCCCTTAAATAACATGGCTCTTAGGCCCTTAAATTGCATAAACCATAAACACTGAATTTCCCACATAAATAATGCATTTGACCTGCAATTACACCCAACAATACATATGCCCTTAAAAACTCCTTGAGAGCATTTCACTAGGTCATTCACCTTTGGCTCCTTAGATCATTTTAACAAGCAATATAAGCTCACTTCTCCTAAGGCATTATACCACATTAGGTTAGGTAGTATATTACCTCTTTTCCACTCAAACTCTTTCTTGTTTCCTTATAAAACCGGTAAGGTATTTGATTCCTTGTCAACTACTAAACATATACAAGCAATGAAATGAGTATACAAGCTTCAAGCTTAAACTCATTGTAAACCCTAGGTTTACATTGTTTCAAAAAAAAATTAAGTAGTGTTTTACCTTGATCTTTGAAGAGAGTTTGAATATCTATGAAGAGAGGACTCCACCTAGTCCATGAAAGGTTGGAATGAAGCTAGAACAAAGTCACACCAAGAGCACCATTAATGTGCATTTTGGTCAAGGCAAAAACATGAAGGAAACTGATTTTTCTTTGAGATTCCTTACCTAGAAGCAAAGGAGAGTAATAATATGTAGAAACACAAGCTCAAGCTCCATCAATGGTGGAACTCCATGGCACCGAAATGGTGGTCTTGAATTTTGAGAAGATAGGAATGAAGAGCTTGATGAGAGGAAGAGAATGGTGGTGTTTGTTTTTGATTTGGTTAAGTGAGCTAGGTTTTACAAGTGGTCAAAGATGGAGTCTTGGTGGTACTATTGCAAATCGTAGAAGAGCAGCAAGAAGAGAGGTAGAAGAAGATTGGATACGTGGGAAATGAAGAAAGGAAATGAGAGAATGAGAGAGATAAGTTTGCTTTTTGGAAGATATTTGTACTTAAAAAGCAAATAGTACTTAAGTTAGTCATTCTTTATTTCCTTAGCATGTTAACAAGGGTGGTGAGTCACCACACCTTAAAAACCGGCCCCCAATAGTACCTAGGGGTATTTAGACTTTATAATCAATTGTCTCACTTATAATAACATATGTTACAAAATAGCTTATAAAAATCACTATTCACAAAAACAAGGCACATAGAAGTGAAATTTTTGATTTCCTATTGATATAGACATCCAAATGTGATACTATATAGTACACATATATATTAAGAGTAATGATGGAAATTTAGCCACTCAAAACTCATTTACAAGACAATTTTTCAAAAATGTGCTTTAAGACTCCTTAAAGCACTTTTTGTGTCTTAACTTGTTTTCAAGCTTGGTTTTCTTTGGTAATGATTTAATATGTTCATTAACATATTTATAGATATAGGTATGACCATTAGGTCTTATGCAAATTTATCCCAAGCTTAGAGCACTTTTAGCCCATATTGACCTTAAGGTATTTATTTATGTTTGTTTGGTTCCAATGTCTACCAAGGTTTCCTAAGGACTTAATTAGCCCTATTAAATCATAATTGAATATTATTAAGTCTTGGTAGGCTCTTTGGATCCTAACCAAGTTCACTCATAGCTTAGAGCATGTTTTTGCTCAAACTGTATCTTAGTGCTTTACTGCATTTACTATGGCTAAATTGTTCACTGATGTTTCTAAGGCACTTTTTAGCCTTTACATACCATAGTTTGATATTTAAACCACATATCAAGGTTTGGGGTATTTCACAGTTCGAGTGTGCAAATTCTTACCCAACAGAGCCTGTCCGGACTTCCATATCCGGACGGAAGTCGGACAAGGCAAAATGCTCAATTTCCAAGCCTTTAAACACTTAGCCAAATTCCCTCCAAAGCCTCCAACACTTATAGTATCTACTCCCTAGGTTCCTAAGTGATGTTTCATGCCTGTTCTAACCATTATTTATCACCTTTAATCCTTCATATAACATCCATAAAAACTCATTTTATAACTCCTTAAACACTTACTCCCTTCTTACCATTTCATACCTTGACAACATTCTTAGAGTGGTCCGGGACTTGGTCCTTACCTTAAGTCCCGGACCAATACTTACAGAGACTCTCGGCTGTTTTAATAGGGTGGTCCGGGACCTTGTACTCACCCCAAGTCCCGGACCAAGATAGTTTTCCAACTCTCGGCCTGTTTTTCATGTATGGTCCGGGACATCTTCCAATACCTAAGTCCCGGACCTCTGTAACAGAATCCCAAATTTGACAATTTCAAGTCTTTTTTCATCTATTCTCTTCATCCACAGATTACCCAAACTTCATACATGAACTTAGGCATATTCTAATACCCAAAATATCACTTGATTCACCTTTAAACATTGTCCAATTGTCACTCATTTTGCTTATAAATCTCTTAACACTTCCTAGTTCACCAAAACTCATTTAAAACACTTTGAACTCCTTATACATTTTCAAATTTTGCCATAACTTCTCTTGTATATTCTCACATCCAAACACTTAGGTTTTTACCTTATTTCATTCAAGAAACACCTAAAACCATCAAGAACACCATCACACACAAGACTTCACCAAATTTACACTACATCACAATATAGTGCACAATTTAAATTGCTTGGCACTTAGGCCCTTAAATAACATGGCTCTTAGGCCCTTAAATTGCATAAACCTTAAACACTGAATTTCCCACATAAATAATGCTTTGACTGCTGCAAAATACACCCAACAATACATATGCCCTTAATAAACTCCTTGAGAGCATTTTACTAGCTCATTTGCCATTGGCTCCTTAGGTATTTTTAACAAGCATTATAAGCTCATTTCTCCTAAGGCATTAAACCACATTAGGTTAGTATATTTACCTCTTTTCCACCCAAACTTCTTTCTTGTTTCCTTATAAAACCGGTAAGGTATTTGATTCCTTGTCAACTACTAAACAATATACCAACATTGAAATGAGTATATAAGCTTTATGCTTCATCTCATTGTAAAACCTAGGTTTACATTATTTCAAAAACATTAATGTAGTTGTTTTACCTTGATCTTTGAAGAGAGTTTGAATATCTATGAAGAGAGGACTCCACCTAGTCCATGAAAGGTTGGAATGAAGCTAGAACAAAGTCACACAAAGAGCACCATTAATGTGCAATTTTCGGTCAAGGCAAAAACATGGAAGAAACTTGATTTTTCTTTGAGATTCCTTACCTAGGAGCAAAGGAGAGTAATAATATGTAGAAACACAAGCTCAAGCTCCATCAATGGTGGAACTCCATGGCACCGAAATGGTGGTCTTGGAATTTTGAGAAGATAGGAATGAAGAGCTTGATGAGAGGAAGAGAATGGAGGTGTTTGTTTTTGATTTGGTTAAGTGAGCTAGGTTTTACAAGTGGTCAAATATGGAGTCTTGGTGGTACTATTGCAAATCGTAGAAGAGCAGCAAGAAGAGAGGTAGAGAAGATTGGATACGTGGGAAATGAAGAAGGAAATGAGAGAATGAGATAAGTTTTGCTTTTTGGAAGATATTGTACTTAAAAAGCAAATAGTACTTAAGTTAGTCATTCTTTATTTCCTTAGCATGTTAACAAGGGTGGTGAGTAACACACCTTAAAAAACCGGCCCCCAATAGTACCTAGGGGTATTTAGACTTTATTAATCAATTGTCTCACTTATAATAACATATGTTACAAAATAGCTTATTAAAGTCACTATTCATAAAACAAGGCACATAGAAGTGAAATTTTTGATTTCCTATTGATATAGACTTCCAAATGTGATACTATATAGTACACATATATATTTAAGAGTAATGATGGACATTTAGCCACTCAAAACTCATTTACAAGACAATTTTTCAAAAATGTGCTTTAAGACTCCTTAAAGCACTTTTGTGTTTAACTTGTTTTCAAACTTGGTTTCTTTGGTAATTGATTTAATATGTTCATTAACAATTATAAAGATATAGGTATGACCATTAGGTCTTATACAAATTTATCCCAAGCTTAGAGCACTTTTAGCCCATATTGACCTTAAGGTGTTTATTTATGTTTGTTTGGTTCCAATGTCTACCAAGGTTTCCTAAGGACTTAATTAGCCCTATTAAATCATAATTGAATATTATTAAGTCTTGGTAGGCTCTTTGGGTCCTAACCAAGTTCACTCATAGCTTAGAGCATGTTTTGCTCAAACTATCTTAGTGCTTTACTGCATTTACTATGGTTTAAATTGTTCATGATGTTTCTAAGGCACTTTTTAGCCTTTACATACCATAGTTTGATATTTAAACCACATATCCAGGTTTGGGGTATTTCAAGACAAAAGTCCTACATAGAGCGTACTCTCAACAATTATGAAGAAAGTCACATCGTTAAGGAGACTCTGTCTACTTAACAAATGTTGACTCACTCCCAACATCTGATCAGTACAACTCTTGCGTGAATATGAATTAACACTAATAGTAAAAGATTTCCAAACAAGAAGAGAGGAATATCTCTCAAAAATGATAAGCTGCTCTCACAAGAATGCAACAAATGTCTTGCAATAGTGGTAATGAGGACAAGTGTTAAATTCTTCTTTATATTAAGCCGGTGTGTACCAACTTATTAAGTTTCCAAATATCTGGGCACCACTAATAAAGGTCAATCTTGATCAACTCTTCTACTAGAATAGAAATCGGAACAAAACTAACTTCAATTTTTGGTTATCAACTTGCACGAGAATTATGCTCCAAAAATTTTAACGTTCATCTTCTATCTCGAAATAAGCAACGGGTCCTGATTTTTAACGTCTCGATATCACTACGGGATTACAGGATTAACTCGGCTTACTTCATGATCCTTTGATTGATATACTATACAAAAGGTTTCTTGGGTTTACTTGAGAGTTTCTACTAAGCATATCGAGTCTTGTCCACATGAAGGATGGATGCACCAACATATAAATTGTCCCAATGTCAATCGAAGGTGTTGGTTGTTTCATCGTTAGTAAAAAAACTGTGAAAATTTTAACAACTTTAATCCTTAATGTGTTGAGAATTATCGTAGCTAGGCCTAGGTGGATTTCGAAAAGAGAAATTGTCCATTATAGTTGTATGTTTCAAATTTCAACCGCTTAAGGTTGAGTTTGGAGGTAGAAATTACTCTCACCTTCCAACTTTTGTTTGTCTATGTCTGGAAGATGGGACCGCTTATAAAGTGACAAACAGCTTATAAAATTGATAACTTCAATAAATTACATATGCATATCACCTAACAGGGCCTAAGGTTGAACTAGGATTATGGTGGATGGTTTTCCCACGCGTTGGAATTCCCTTTGTCATGTTGTGTATAGTAGCTTGACTTATTTTAAGTACACAACTGCATTGTTTGCTAGTGTAAAAAATAACACAAATTCAAATGAACCCCTTTTGAACTTAAGGACTATTTTTTTGTTAGCTGAAATTAGAAAAAATAGAGAAAATTAATTAATATAACAATTGATGTATGTGACATATAGAGAGAAAAAACAAACTCATCATATAAACTCGTTTGATAATGTAACAAAAAGAATTAAAGTTTTTACTATTTCCCGTTTATATTAGTTGGTGGTGAAGATAAAGAGACAACCACAATCTTTTTCTTAATTTTCACTTTTCCCCTTCTTGTTGTATTCCTGATCCTCTTCATGACATACTGTACCTACCAGTATTTTTACAGTTTCCATAGATGTAAAAGCAATAGCACTTTTCTATGTATATGGGTTTCCTTTTCAAGTTGGTCAAACATACAGCTTACCGTAATGATCATAAACTTATACTTCAACCTCTTTTTTAATTAGATGACCTCGTTTGTGGACTTGCGTCCAGACGCAGCGTTTCTTCCCCTTGAGTTGCTGTCATCTTGAGAATCTCGTTTGGCAGCCTCCAGCGTCTCATTTTTCTTTGGTTTTCTTCTGCGTCTCTGAGATGCTTTACGCGTCTCTGAAGCGAATTGCTTCCCGCGAATTTACTTCCCCTTGCAGCTTTCTTCCTCCTCTCTCGGTGGTTGAGCAATTTGGTCTTCAACGACCATTTCTTAAAATATAAGATTAACCATGCGGGTGTATTTGACACTACTTAATAGTTTACATTTTTTTTGGCCGTGTATGTTAATCACATTTATATGCTACTTAGATATGAAATAATCATTTTCTTTAATTTTTGAGATGCAATTAACTAAATATGTAAAGTTGTACAAATTAATCAAATTCATAGGAGAAAAAAATTTTAAAAAAGGCAAACTGTTTTTCATTCAGTAATATGGGTAAACTAACAGATTTTTACTAAGTACAACATACAATTTGGTAATTGCAAAAAATATAACAGATTTTTAAAACCAGCAGCAGGCTTCCACCAAACACCCAAACTAGCAGCTGATAGCTTCTGTAAATTTGTCAGCAGACAACTTCTCAATTTCTAGCAGCAGAACCCGACAGCAGCCCCCAGCAACTGTCCCCAAACGAACCCGAGTTGAAATGTTAAGAAAGAAGGGTTTACGTTGTACTACTATTTTATCATAACTCAAGTGGTCGGTCTTTGTTGATATAAGTCCATGGATCTATCTTGTCATTCTGGCCCATATACTTAATATTGCGTCATTTGCTTTTGGGTTGGGTTTGTGTGTTTCCATATACTAATAAAGGAGCGGATGATTATTTAAAATAGAAAAATGCAGATGATTGAAATTATTGTACGACATGCTGGACTTTTATGTAATTTCTAGTAATTTCTTCAAAAATTAATAATATGATAAATTGGAGTTTATTGGGCGCCCTGCATGAGGCTCAAACTTGATTCCGTGTTTTTAGCCTAGCCTACATAAAACAATAATTAAGATTCTGTATATGAACCATTGAGTTAGGCTGGCCCATCAACTAATCCAGGAAAGACCGGTGCGGTGAGTAACCCAATGACTCACTTTCTCACCCTTTACATGTTTGAGGAACGCAAACACTGTTTACTAGTAATATAAAGTAGAGGATGTCCCTCTGATTTTACGACCCAAAAAAAAAAAGAAAAGCATGAGCCAAGAGGGATCTGCGTCCGCCTCTCTTATTTAGGGTAACTTTTATACAAACGGTTGTAGGGTGAGTATTGTATAATCGTTTATTTTAAATTCAAACGTTGTTCAAGTTTTTGTATTGATTGTTCATATTGATATAAAAATTTCATGTGTTATTGTGAAAGTTGTTCAACTTTATATAATGGTTGTTCAAATTAATTGTGAAGAATGTTCAGGATAAATATCCTACAATCGGTTATATGATTGTGGGATAACTTATTTAACGGATGGTATTTGTTGACTTCTCTGGAGCTGAATAAGCCACGTAACTCGCGGATTTTTATATAGTGGTCAGCTCCATGTGGTGAGGTCCCGAATTGGGATTGAATGTACTTAGCTCAGATTTGGATTGCGCCATTGTTGAGGCACTGTTGGTTCCCGCACGGGTCCAATCATGTAACAATGCTGTCTTTTTTTTCCTGTGTGTGATATAACCATCATCAGTCAGTTGCTGTCCAAGTAATAGTATTAATACTCTGCCACTCTCTTAGATGATGATTATCCCAATCTTCTCCGGCCGGTATATCTCAGACAAGTAGTAGGAAGTTAAGGGCCGGTAGGGAATTCCAAAATTTCGAAACTCACATCACGCTCTCAATTGAAATTACCAGTGAGGTTGGGAAGTGATTGAACGAAATATCCACCCCATTTCAATTAAGTGACGCAAGAGGTGGACCACCGACGATAAACAATTTAAACTAGATAAGAGTAGTAGTGCGGTGCGGTTGTTTAATTTATTGGTTTTTTTCGTCAATAATATACATGGTCACTACTCACTTCAGAAGGGTTGGGTAGGGCTGTGTTGCTCTGTCCGCCACCTCCATCAAAACCCAATAATTTCTTGCACGTTTGTTACATGTTACTAATTTTTTATGGTAGTATTAATTATTTTAAAACTAATTTCGCTGCCAAAACATATTGTGACTGATGAAAACAAATAGATGGTTCCTCCTTCTCCATCCCCTGTTTACAGTTTACACCTCATTCCTTCCTCCTTCCTTCCTGTTTCGCTTTCTTTTTCTTCATGGGTCTGCTGCTTTCATCATTGTGAACTGATGATGTTGATCATGAAAAGTATGTTACTTTAAGTGTGAATACCATCTTGTATCAAGAAAAATAAATAAATAATTCACTCCTTAACTCTGAAAGTTCAATTCGAATTATCACCATACTACACATTACCCACTTCATTAGTGTAGTGATTGATATAATTGTTCCACTACGATTCAATTAGGTTTAAATCAATTCGAACCCACTATTAACCCAAGTCGCTTTGTACAAAACAAAAGGCAAGGGAAAAACAGAACAGAGAGGGAGAGAAGATGATTCGCGATAGTATAATAGACCCAGATCTAAACAACCAAATTTGAACTCCTTCACTACACTGCTGCTATCTACTTTTCAATGAAAACACAACGGAAAAGGGGAGAAGATTTCATTTCACAGATTTATCTACCCAGTAGAACTAGAAAAAACATACTAACATCAAATTCAAAATCTACATTAATTTTCTATCTTCCCATTCTCCTACATACAAATACAATACAATCCTCTCTACCCGATGTACACTCAAATCTATGAAGACCACATTTCATCCATAAAACGAAAATCCAGAAAACTTAAAAAACACATCCTTTATCAATCAAACACTTATCCAAAAATTCATTCACAGCCAAGAGCACCTGCTTCTTTGAGAATTGGAGTCAACTCCCCACTGATATGAGCAGCCATAACTGTTTCTAAACCTCCAAACAATCTCCCACCAATAAACACCGCCGGAAACTGCAATTCCTCCCCAGAACCCAAACTACCACACCCAACCAACTCTTCCGATACACTTTTCTCTTCTCGGTCATCATCTACTTCATGAACAGCCGGATTAACCCCAAGTGATAAAAGAAGACATTTCACTACATGACCCATACAACACCCTCTCTTCTACCGATCACTATTACAGGATTCTGCGCCACCATATTTTAATCATTACCGCCGCCGCCGCATGGTGTTGATTCGAGCGTGTGTCGCTGATTTTGTAAATAAACTCAGACGGAGATGAGGGGAAGAGATGAACTGTACTTATCGGATGTGATGATGATGATGATGATGATCGTCGGTGGATGTGGTGGTGGCACTGCCACCGCTTCCGGGTAATTTGATTGGTTTGTAGGGTATTGCTTGCTGCATATTCGATTAATTTCTCTTATCTGATGTTGTGATGATGTGAGTGTATGGATATACAATTGAATTGTTAAGAGACTGAAATTGTGTGGATATATATATGATTTGGAGAAGGAAGTTGGAATTGGAATTGAAAAGGCGGCCGGCCTAGAAGATGAAGGACTAGTTATAAATGAATTTTGCAGGTGAGTGTGAGAGGCGTCAACGGCTGTTCTCCTTTTAAAGCCGCTATTACATGGTTCGTAGTACTGCTTACCTCTCTCTCTCTCCCCAACTTCCCTTCTTATTAATACTACTACTAGTAGTATATATTGAAAAGAAACTGATTCCGGTTGTGGTTGACGTAGGAATTACATCATCTTCTGTTCTTGTGTCTCTCGGAGTCTTACGGGACGGCTTCTCTCCCTTTCGTACTGAAACCATGATCATATATCATCATCTTTTTTTTTCTTAATATTAAACCAAGTGTGATTTTTTTTTTTCTAAGAAAAACCAAGTGTATTTTTTTTTTATCATGATCGAACCAATTTTCAATTCTAATTTTTGAATAATTCACCGATTTGGGATTTATATTTTTATACAGCTACTATAAGTAAGTACTACTATAAAAATGAAATATGCGGGAGCTTATATCCGTTTTTTTATTGGATTTGGTAATTTTATGTACACAAATGTCGCTCTCGACTCAAACCTACGTCATCATGATGTGTTGCATAATAATAATGCGTATCCTACGACGGTATGACCTTTATTTCTCACTTTGGGAGCTTACAAACTGTTTTTATTAAAAAAAAAAGCAGAATTTTATTTCTTGTATTAGACGACCTCCTGAAGAATAAAGTTAAAATGATGATGATGATGATGATAAGAGCAATATCATAAGCTAATACACCAACACGACATTACAACACAGGGACGGGAAAAATTCTTAGCATATCTAGTTTAAACGAACTCTGTGGACAACTTAACTAGTAGTAGATTATTCTTGGTATGTCTAGAAAATTAGATTTTTTTTCATAGTTACCATACTTGATAGGTTTTGAAGTAGGACCTTGATTTTAGGGCATCATTTAACCTCTAAAAAATTAGATTATTTCTTATTTATTAGTTATTTCGTATTTTGTAGTTTAAATTTTAATGTAATTTATTTACCGTATTAGTAGTTGAATATTTATTATCAGTATAATTATGGTAGTCTTTTCTGACCATTATAATTAGATATTCTAATTAGCATAAGATTATTAATTTCCTTTAAGTTATCTTCTCAACTCTATTTGTGGACCCATCTTTATCTTCTTTCTCTAAAACAAACATATAATCTAACTTTTATGATACTTTACATGTTTCAGAATTTAAATTATCGGTAAATTTATTTGAGATCGAACTCATAAAATCTAAACAAAATACACTAAAAAATGATGTAATAAGTGCGAATTATAAGTCTCATACCTCCAGATTTAAGTTATTTTCAAGAGGAAGCAAGTTATCTAACAAAAATAATAGTAAATTTTATTTTACTTTTTTAAAGTGTATGGCTCATTTTGGTCAACCGGGTTATCCAATAAATCTACATTGTTCACATCTGATTTGAATATCCATTTTATAAATTAAACAATATTTATACTAATATATATAATTTTTATATTAATTCAGATAATTAATATATTACTTGAATAACCTTTAAACTTAAATAAATATCTGGGTTGCTATTAGCAGTACAAAATTACTAATCACCGCAGTACAAATTTTTTTAATTCATATTGACGTTGTACACATGTAATGATTGTCGCTGTGTTTTGTTTTTTTTTCCAAAAATGATATCTGTAAGTAAATTTACCGAAGTAGTTTGTAGTTGATTAGTAGCGAATTTTACTAGTTACTTTTTTGTTGGAATCAATACAGGAACATCTTTTTTGTAAAAAAAAGTGTTGGATTACATTTTTATGTGTTTATATTACATTTTTATGTGTTTATATTATTATTTTGACTTAAAATTAATTTGTACTGCGAATAGCAAATACTTTACTATTCGCAGTACAAATTTTTTTTTCACCAAACTTAGTTGAATAAGTTTGAATGTTACGGGGAGACACTTTTTTTCAAATAATAGATGTTTGAATAACCAAATTTAAGTCAATATGAGTAAAACAACAACTAAGTTAAAGAGAAACTAAGTTACAACAACTAATTTATAGAAAAACTAAGTTACAACCACTAAGTTAAAGAAAGACTAAGTTACAACAACTAAGTTAAAGAAAAACTAAGGTACAACGTTGATCCAACTATCTAACCTAGATTGTAATTGATGAATCCAAGGTCCGACAGTGTTTGGATCTCTATAAGCGAACCACTGCGGATAGACAGGGGGAGTGGGGAGTCATGAACCATGCCGAACCTTATGAAATGACCCTGGGGCAAATTCCTATGTGGATCTCTCCTCTTGGCCTATCACGATCGGTAATTTATCGAGCGGAAGGTATGTGGCACTTGCCGCACCCCCATAGAAAGTAGAGTAGAAAACTACTATCGAAGTGTACCTTGTCGCGATCGCCAACCCCATTTCCGTGTGCATCCATTTCTGTGGAGGTGCTGGCTCTCCTGAATTCCAATGAAGCGCTCTTAACATGCCGTTGTACGGTCCTTCGTTAAAAATGGCCTTGTATAGTCCATTTGTCGGTGCTTGATTCTTCATGTGATTGTACACGGACATCTTTCCACCTCTCTTCGTTTGAATATAGGTAGTCAGCAATGACCCTGAAACCACAATTCTCATCTCCACGAACATCAATATACCCAGTCATATATTGATATAGGTTGGGGTTGAAATCCTGGTAGTATGGGAAGTTGTCAAGGGGCTGGAATCGACTCGGATTTGATGATCCTCTGTTACGTGATCTTCTATTTGATGGCGCTCTTCTGACTGGCCTGCCCTTGGTCGGTTACGCTCCCAAGACGAAGGTTCCCGTCGGTTTGGTCTTGAGGGCCCGGTAGGTCTGCCAATCCCAACCTGTTCCAATGACTCTCCTAATTGGCACACCATATCTGGGTGAAGGAAGTTTTGGATTTGACTGTAACATTTCGCCATCAGAGTAGGATCATCTGACTGTGCTACCTCAGAAGCTATGTCTCGCCATCTATTCTGTTCTTCCTCCATGTAGGATACCATATCAATTGTCGATTCATGTTTCTCCCAGCTTAGGGTATACCAGAAACGATGTATATCCCTCTTCGAGCATAGTATCCCACTATCCAGCATGTAGTTTAATTTACAAGCGCAAGGTAATCCATGAGAGGTTACCTTGTCACATCCACAGATTGAGCTGTCCATTTGCACATAATTCGCCCTTCCAAGCTCCTTGACTAGCTCATCTAAGCAAAGGGTACTAACCTTCCCGATCAGGTCACGATTGGAACCCTCATGTGCTCTCTTCTTCTGTGTTTTGTCCTGGCTGCCTCAAAATCCTTTTTTAACTCCCGGATGCTTGTATTCACATGATCGTTAATCTTTGGAAAGATTACATCCAAAGTGTGTCTAGCACTCCTTAATCTCGCCTTTAGAGAAGAATGTGCGCTCTCCACCCTATCACATGTTTAAGTAAGTTTTATAGATCTATAACAATCACTGTATTATCTTAAACATTACAAGATTAACAATTTTACCTATTTGTCGATGTGTTGCCGAAGCCTCCACAAATTTTTCCTTGTATTTCTCCCAGACTGATGCAACATACGTAATGAAACGTGGGTAGCTTTGGTATGTATTCTTGAAATATCGTGTAACGACCCAAACACCACCCTAGGAGTTAGGGACGTTACACCGCCGCGTATCTATTACCTAATACGCAAGGCTCTAACATACGATACCCAAAACAAAACAAAGTACACTTTTATTAACTGAAAATAGATTACAAGGTCCATCTGACATTACATGCAAAGCAAACTACATTACGTCACATAATCAAATCACAAAGGGCCTTAAGCCACAACTACAAATACAAAGCGAAGGACGAGGCAGAAAGAAGAGCGGGAGTCTTCAAGGAAACTTAAACCTGCAAATCAGACGGAAATAGGGGTGAGCCAAACTATAGCTCAGCAGGTGATAAACTTCATCAGCTGAGCATGCTCAAAACATATACTGAACATAATCATATACTAATACATAAGCTTAGCAAATCAGACTAGAAGTTGTAACATAAATCAGATAGAGAATGAAGCTTTCTCAAATAGAGGAGTGACAAGCCAGAACCGAAATAGAAGTTTGTCAAATCAGAGCAAAGAAAGCAGAGGAACTGAGCAAACCGAACAGAAGTCTTAAATCAAACAAAGCAAACCACAAACTCAGAAGTTCATAACAGAAGCTCAATCAAAACAGAGGTGGGACACTAGACACCAGCTGACACATCAGAAGGCTTCACATAACGTCCCTATGGATCCGAAGATCCCACAACAGAACCGTAGAGACAGCTATGGACCCGTCGTTCACTACACTAAACATCCAAGGGACCCTGAGAGATAGAACAGAAGGGAACCCAAGGGAATAACAGAAGGAATTCCTGCGCATGCTACGGGACAGCCGGACCCGACTATCCAAGGCTCAGAAGCTAAACATCTAGGTCCCAAAACAGAGGCTTTACAAAACAACACAGAAGCCTTAACATAACAGAACGGAGGCCGAAGCACATCATACAGATCATAAGCCCTTATCAAAACAAAAGTCATACACTGACTATCAAACCCGAAAACAAAACAGAGCGTAGAAGCTCAACACTCTTCTAGAGCAAATCAAAGTTCCAGGCTTGTTGAGAACTTTCAAATTAAGTTACACATATACATGTGCTAAAACATATCATAACAGATAGTACTCGAAAAGAGGAATCCAACGCCGCAAACGGCACTCAAAACGGAGCTCAGACGAAGAAGTTATGCTAAAACAAAGGCCGGTCCGAACATGCGTCCGACCTTGCATGTTCGGACCTAATTCGAGAGTCTGAAAATCCTCCGGCGTATGATGTCCGAACTTCAATGTTCGGACACATGTTAGGACATACCAAAAACTGCAAAATCACTTACGGAAATCAGCCAGAACCAAGCCACAAATCCCCCACAAACATACATAACTTATTGTAGCAAATTAACCAATCGAAAACACATTTCCATGGGGTTTTAACGCATCAAACGCACATCAAAATCAACCAAAAACATCACCAATCAAAGAGTTAAAACAATCATATATGAAGAACAAACAAAATCAGAAATCCCCATGGTCGAACACACACAACCGAATCCATTCACCACCTACCTCACATCCGACGCTAAGCCATCTCTGTAGACTCTACAATCTGCTCCACTCGAATTACATCCCGAATCACAAATGCTCGCACAAATCGAAGAGGGCCAACAGCGAAGGAAGAAGCAAGGAACTTGACCGACGAACAACAACGCACACTCGGACTCTACAGATTGGAATCATCAATGCAGAAGCTAGACATCAGGCTAATTAATTTGCAAGATTGAGGAATTGTGAAGAAGAGAGCAAGGGAGGGAAGTTTCTGCAGAACGGAGTTGAGAGGAAAGGAAGAAAATTGTCGAGAGGGATGATCGAGAAAAAATGAGAGAGAATAAAAACAAGAGTTAGGATATCTAAAATGAATTTAGTTTTCTAACTCTCCAACTCCCTAATTAGTAAGAAGACTAAAAGGACAAGATTAACCCTCCTTCCTTCTAACTTAGGAATTATATTGTTGACGATATAATCCCACTAAAATAAGATTAGAAAGTTATAAAGCTCCCTTGCGAATTTGAAACAAGCTGAAATAAAATAGAAAAAAAACTGGGGCATAACAATGCGTACCTCTCGTTGTAGTCCTGCTCTGTGCTCGAGTAGACAATCGAAGTCCACATTCGGACTGCAGCCGCCGCCCTTCCTCTATCACCCATATAAGTCTCGGCTTTCCCCTGAACGTTCCTACTTATGTGCCACCGACATAGTAGATGATGAGATTCAGGAAATACCTCTTCTAAGGCATTCATCAGGGCCAGACATATGTCGGTGATAAATGTAGAGGTTGTAGTCCGCCCGAGGAGGTCCCTTAATTGTTGAAGTGCCCACACATACATGTCTGTTGATTCTGATACAAGAAAGGCGAAGGCAATGCTGAAGTTTTTGCCTATACTCGTCATCCCGATGAACTGAACCAAAGGCATTTTTGCTATGTTTTTTTATAGGTAGCATCAATGCCTATGACATACGGGAACGCATGGAGCAGTAATCTAGATGTAGGGTGTGCAAAGAAGATGGACCCAAGTCGTGTTTGATCCCCTAAATTGTGAAATATAATCATGTTATCTATCAAATTAATATGAAACCTAAATGATTGAAGTTATTTGAGACATACTAAGTTGACTTACTTGGATATGTAGTGTAATCGTAGTAGTAGTTTTTTTTTGTCTAGCTCACTCAGCAGAGTCTGCACCATAGATCGACCATCTCGATTTACTAGTTTTGTTTTTTGTATCCGGTTGTATATGTATTTCCTTGTTGCTGACGTTTCTGGGTTGATTGTTGTGAGCTCGGATAAATTGCACAAGGGGGCACACCGACTCTGGTTCTCTGGTCGATCATAATCTCCTCCGCCTCAGTCAGGCGTTTTCCTACAAAATGACCCTCTGCCCACTCTACGAGATCATGGTTATGCCATCCTTTACCCACTTGCAAGAAACACCCGTAGTTTGTGTAATACCCCTTAATTTTAAAAGGACAACCCACATTTCTTGGAACCAGATGATCTGCGCCGTTGATGACACCAGGTCGTGACGTCCTTCGTGGTTTCCAATACCTCTCGCATGTTATGTGGAAATCTTGGCCCGACCGAGAACTTTGAATTATGGTGTAGATATGGTTGGGATGGCCAACACTATCTACCCAAGCTTTCGCTTCTTCTTTACCCCTAAAGGCCTGGTTTGTTTGAAATAAGTAACCTGTGTCCACCACCGGAGCTCGATTATACATCTCTTGCATGTAGTCATCCATCTGTGCATTATGATCTGGAACGCCTTCATCAAGTTCATCCCAATCTGAATCAGTGGTTGAGTCACTTTCCTGCAATAAGGGTCGAGAGAATGTTTATGAATATTGAAATATGGAATATTAGTGCAATATGATTAACAAAGACAATGAACTAAATACTTACAGGGCTTGATATTGGAATATACTCATGATCGGACTCTACAGATTGACTCATGTTTAGAGAGAGAGCTTGCACATTTTACGAAATTATTTTTGGAAGAGAGTAAGGAAATAGAGAGCTTCGAGAATATGGAGAGAGTGTGTGTGAAGATGAAATGGAGGAGGCATCCCTTATATAGAGGTTGGTCATGAACTAGCCACAAGGTTACAAGTTAAAAAAACGGTAACCTGGTACGTGTACAGTGACCTGGTACGTGTACCTTTCCTGACAAAAGTAATTACCTATGGTAACTTTGAATTCACTTTGTACTGCAAACGGTAACCTGGTACGTGTACAGTGACCTGGTACGTGTACCTTTCCTGACAAAAGTAATTACTTATGGTAAATTTGAATTCACTTTGTACTGCAAACGGTAACCTGGTACGTGTACAGCGACCTGGTACGTGTACCTTACCTGACAAAAGTAATTACCTAAGGTAACTTGAATTCACTTTGTACCGTGTACAGTGACCTGGTACGTGTACCTTTCCTGACAAAAGTAATTACCTATGGTAACTTTGAATTCACTTTGTACTGCAAACGGTAACCTGGTACGTGTACAGTGACCTGGTACGTGTACCTTTCCTGACAAAAGTAATTACTTATGGTATATTTGAATTCACTTTGTACTGCAAACGGTAACCTGGTACGTGTACAGCGACCTGGTATGTGTACCTTACCTGACAAAAGTAATTACCTAAGGTAACTTTGAATTCACTTTGTACTACAAACGGTAACCTGGTACGTGTACCTTTCCTGACAAAAGTAATTACCTATGGTAACTTTGAATTCACTTTGTACTGCAAACGGTAACCTGGTACGTGTACCTTTCCTGACAAAAGTAATTTCCTATGGTAACTTTGAATTCACTTTGTACTACAAATGGTTACCTGGTACGTGTACCTTTCCTGACAAAAGTAATTACCTATGGTAACTTTGAATTCACTTTGTACTGCAAACGGTAACCTGGTACGTGTACAGCGACCTGGTACGTGTACCTTACCTGACAAAAGTAATTACCTAAGGTAACTTTGAATTCACTTTGTATTGCAAACGGTAACCTGGTACGTGTACCTTTCCTGACAAAAGTAATTACCTATGGTAAATTTGAATTCACTTTGTACTGCAAACGGTAACCTGGTACGTGTACAGCGACCTGGTACGTGTACCTTACCTGACAAAAGTAATTACCTAAGGTAACTTTGAATTCACTTTGTACTACAAACGGTAACCTGGTACGTGTACCTTTCCTGACAAAAGTAATTACCTATGGTAAATTTGAATTCACTTTGTACTGCAAACGGTAACCTGGTACGTGTACAGCGACCTGGTACGTGTACCTTACCTGACAGCGACCAGGCATGTATGGCTCATTCAATCCCAAAACCTGTATGTTACCTCTATACCATGTACGCCCTCCATGAACATTAACATTATCTCGACCGTAGGGCAACCAATCAATCTACAATGAACATTAATAGTAAAATGTAACCAACAACGAAAGACAAAAATAATAATGGTTCAATGTGTTAGCAACTACAACACTTACATTTAGAGCAGTCAAAGCATCTAGATGCTCACGATATCCTTGCAGTGAACGATGATCCTGCACTTGAGAGGTAGATCTCACCCATCTTAGAGCCCAAGGTCTATCATCATTAGCGCGCCAGTCCGGGCTAATCGCTGGTCTTGATGTAGGGAAGTACGCATAAATCCAGCACTGTGCATATAAAACACTAGAATGATTAAGCAGTACCAATTATTAATACTCAGTGAGTTATCATATACTAGATGCACATTAGGACCATACCTCAAGTAACGTCATAGAACCACCTATCCCACTGGAGCCGGCACGAGATGCTATCCCTAGCTGGCGATATAACCATGCAAGAGTACCAGCTCCCCATGCATATTTACGAAGCTTGGTACCTTTCTTCACAGGAGCTACTAAACTGAACAGTTGTGGACTCAGACGACCATTTGATTTTCCAGCTAATATGGTGGTACCAATCAGATGATACAACCAACCACATGCCTGCTTCATTGCCTCTTCATTTTCATCCCTACATTGCTGCAACAAGCTCGAAATTGATACACCACCGGTATTCCACAGTGCCTCTGTCATACTCTCAACATCTGCCCAAAATTAAGACAATCAGCCATTACCTCCTTAGACTCAGTGGTGGATGGATCCCCTATCAATGGATGACCGACGATGGGGATTTGCAGTATCATCCACACATCATGCAGGGTAATCGTCATCTCACCAAACGGCATATGGAATGAGTTTGTATCAGGCTGCCACCTCTCCACAAAAGCACTGATGAGGGACATATATTTGTTGTATGGCATCGTAATATCCTGTAGGTGCTCTATACCAGAATACTCAAGCATCTTCCTTGTTCTTGGTTTGGAAATTTGATCTTTTGGCCAGCAGGTAAGCATCACCCTACGGGATTTGAAACTCAAAACCCCACGATCCTACATAATGACCAATATTTAACACTTACAAAACGTAGTATGATATTAAATGATCAAATACCGGAGAAGATAGAGAACATACCTTAGTCGAGGTCCATAAGTCAAGCGCTACATGACCCCCGAAGCTAGTGATAACACTAGTGAGTAGTGGACCCCAGGAACTGGCACCTCTGTCAACTTCCAAGAGGTAGGAATAACTGGAACCATCGCTAGCGCTGCTTCCTCGTCAGTGTCATCCTCCTTATCCATGACTTCATCATCTTCCTTATCCTGCTCCTCATCCACGTCGGGTGAGTCCTCATCATCAGCACCACCACGACCATCGTCATCAGCATGTGGCGAACGCTCAGTCATCACATGGTCCTCAACAGCACGGGCAGGAGATGGGCGTGGTGGACGTGATGAACTACCACCGCCTGACGGAGCAGTCTGGTGGCTTGATTCCCCCGAGATATTGTAGCTAGAGCTGTGCAGTGATCTGTCAGAAAAAGCACTACTGGATGATGACAACACTGGCATGCGTCTCCTCGGTATATTGAACACCGCCGAGTCATCCTCCGCTACCATTGGTGGTGTTGGTACTGGTAAAAGCCCGGGTCGTTGAAAGATTGACCCGGATGGAAAGATGAATGGGTGCTGCTTCCATGCGTGGGCCGAATTACTCGGCCCTTCACCAGGAGCATGTGCACGACGACGGTACGAGGCCGTCATAGCCTGCTGCGCACCCCGGTCTTTCTTCTTCTCTTCGTGACATGTCTCACTTCTTTGTTCAGACGATCCATCACTGCAATACGAATATCACACATATCACGTATATTCCTCATCTCATAATATAAAAATTCAAACATTTATCATCATCATTGACAACAATTCAAAAAAAAAATTCAAACATTTATAAATCATTCACAATATTAGTTAAAAAAATCCTTCACAATATTACACAATTCAAAAAAAATTCAAATATTTATAAATCATTCACAATATTGTTAGAATTCAAAAAATAACAATAAAACATTTAAAAATCATTCACAATTATAATAAAATACACAATTAAAACATTTAAAAAACATTCAACATATTAAATTTTTTTTTCAAAAATACTGGGTCGAGTAGCGCTGCTACTCGCCCGTCTCCAACCCGAGGACCACCACTCCTCTACTTCTCCGCGGCGATACTCCCGGTCCTCGCCTATCTCCTCTCCGAGCATCCCAGCTACTCGCGCCCCCTGTGTCGTTGGAGAACCGAAGTCGCGAGCCCTAGTACTCCTCCCTGCCCTGGTGTCGACCGAGTTCCGCCGCTCCTCCGCTTTCCTTCCCTGCGAGCAGCGCCGGTCCTCGCTGCAGCCCCACCCGAGTCGCCCTGCTCCTCGCCTCGCTACAGGTCGAGCACCACCAGGGCTCGCCCCTGTATTTTTTTTTCAAAATTTTCAAGTTTCCTCCGAATTTTTCATGCTAGATCTAGCTCAAATGATGTTGAATTTCAAAAAACTAACACCAAATTCATACTCAGGACACCCAAATCTATAAGTTGCAAAAAAAAGAAAATTGAAAAACTCACCGGAAAATTTTTCCGGCGGTGGTTGGTGGCGGCAGGTGGCGGCTCCGGCAGACAGAAGAGAGCTTGTTAAGGAAGAGAGATAGATGAGAGAGAGTGAGGAAGTGAGAAATGAATAATCCAAGGAAGGTTAGGCTATAATAGTACGAGCGTTTTTTTACCCGAAATTGACGTTTTCAACTGCGATTTCAATACAACGTTCTGAAAGTGTACAATGTTTGTAATTTAGTCAAACAACATAAAATGTCATTAACTAATGTGGAGTCACAATTAACAACGTTTAAATGCGATTAAAAAGGTTTTACGTCTTTTATACGGGTTTATAATGTTTTGTAATAATCAGAGTGTTTTTTACTGTTTACGCTCAAGAAATTATTTTTTAAAAAAACAAGAGTTACAACACGACATTATTACATGTGTACAACGTCAATATGAATTAAAAAAATTTTGTACTGCGGTGATTAGTAATTTTATACTGCGAATAGCAACCCCCAATAAATATATAGCTCTTATGGAACAGTTTTTGGGTGGCTTCTAAGACAATTGCTCTAACAGTTTTTTTTTTTTTTTTACTATCTGTATTACTTTAGTAATAGCTGTTATTTTCAGAATAAAATTGTTATTAATGTTTTTAAAATTAATTGATTCATATTCTTAACACTTTTGTGTATATGGGCATAATTTATTCTGGAGCTAAAATGTCTGAACAGATATCTGCTAGTAATTATTTTCTTTTTTTAAAAATAACTGCTAGTAATCATTTTCACTAAAGTTTGTATCTCTACTTTTTGTTTAACCAGACATCTCTTTTATATCAAATGTCACTTAATGACGATAGATACTTTTTTTTTTTTTTAAGAAATAGATACTTATTGGAATAGACCGACGTGCAAAAACGTTTTAAATCTTTTTCCTAACCTTATTCATCTACTCGCTCCCTTTCACGGTCCCCCTCTTGTTTTATCGTATGATTTTCTGTCTTAATATCTAATATATATAATAAAATAATTTTATAAATTTAATGGTAGATTTATTAATAGACTTATTTTTATATAATAATAGACTTAATGTTATACAATTACTTTATCTTATTTATATATAATTATTATATCAAACAAATGTAACTCAGACGGAGTAAGTATTTTTGTTAAGAAAACAGAACTTGAAGAATAGGAAAAAACTTATAACTATTTAAAAAACCAATTTGGCAAGGCGGTTGAGAAATCGTCGAATTCTCATTGTAGTATTTCTCTGCATTGGTTTGGTTGTCCTTTGAGGATACCGAGAAGACATTATAGATGACATAATAAATTATAAGCGTGAAGCGGCGTCGTCTATCTATCCTCGTGTTGGACGGTGGTGCTCCTTTCTGGTCCCCACTTTCTCCGTCCACAGATCCCCTTCATTGCGTTGGGTTGACTTTTCTAGCTTTCCAGAGCCCCGGGCCTTGGAGTTTAATTTTAGGGAAAATTCATGAGAGATTTCTCTGTTTTCTTTCGTAATTCACAATACTACCTCCGTCCTGAATTGACCGTCCTGTTTACTATTTGGATATGTCGTTTGACTTTAATTTTTAACATAGAAGATAAAATAATTTTTAAAATTTAAGTTTTGCATATGATTCCTACATGTTAAACTATATATTACAAAAATTTAGTTTTATAAAATTATTTTATCTATATGCTTAATATTGAAGTGGAAAAACGCCATAAGCAAACAGGACGGTCAATTCAGGACGGAGGGAGTATATCTCTGTGATTTTAGTAATTTAACTATAAACATGCTTAAATGTTGTCCAAAATTGATGAAACTTTACATGGACGATGCTAAAGTGTTTATTTTGGTCCAATATCAAATTTGAAGTTTTTTAAGCTCACATGTGATCTGTGGGACCCAATGAACAGTCACATATTCATTGGGTCCCACAGGTCACAAGTGAGTTTAAAAAGCTTCAAATTTGATATTGGACCAAAATATATCACTTTAGCATCGTCTATGTAAAGTTTCATCAATTTTGGACAACATTTAAACATGTTTAAAGTTAAATTATTAAAATCACAGGGATATATTGTGAATAATGAAAAAAAACAGGGGTATATCGTGAATTGTGTGCTGGCACAAATATTTTAGATAGGCACGGATATTTTAAAATTTAAAGTGGGTCTTCTTATTGATAACACACCCCATTCATTTAAATCATAGCTATACCGATTTTATCCATTAGCATATTTTTAATTTATATCCAGGAAAATTCCATACAGACAGACTGGCGGGTAACATATGAGCACATACATGACGTACCAAGTCGACATATTCTGTCGTTCGATCTGATTCGCCCATGGATATTGAAAATTTGATATCATACGACATGAGCCTGACGCAAGGGTATGGGTTTTAGGTGATGAAATGTAATACACATTGCGCAGTTGTTTACGTTACATTATATTATATCATAGTCCAATTCTTTACTGTTGTAAATAAAAAAACATCCAATTATTATTCTCAAATAAAATACAACGTCATTGTTTGATTTTATAGGATTTCATTAGATGTATATACTCAGCAATACATACATAATATTGGTAAGTGATATACTAGTATACTACTCCTAGTATATAATTTAATCTTCTGGTGATGTATGTTATGTCGTCATACGAGATCCCGGCCCGCATGTAGCTATCTAATCAAATCTATGAAGTGTCACTCTTGATGTAAGCTTGGATAGTTTCTTTCGTTATCGAAAAATAAATAAGGCATTTTTACCGTAATGGATAATAAAAGCTATATTTGTATGTTCGGTAGTGATGTAAAAATGTACGGAAATAAATATCTATGTATCTATCACTTTTTTTTTTTTTTGAAAGGAAGTTGTTACATACTTTATTTATATGCAAAAGGGGCTACACCTTCTAGCCTATTACAACGTTTTGGAGCATAAGAGTTTAGCGTCTCGACTTCAAGCATACAAGCTTGGATAATACTAGGAGGAGCATTAGAACCATTCCAAGTTTTCCAATCAAAATACATGTTTGTGCATCTACTAACTTGATCAGCCAGAAAATTAGTAAAATACATATTACATACTCGCACGGTAATTGACAAGTTACAAAATTCATCAGTAATCTTGTAGGTGTGTAGACTCTCTTCTTCAGGTCTGTAATGATTTTGTTGTAACCTTTCCAGCACTTTGAAGTTATTGACAAGCACCATAGTATTCACCTTTCTGCCCAAGTTGTTTAGGTATTGCAACCCGAACTTAATAGCCTCCAATTCAGCCACTTCATCTGCAACATAGCTCCTTGATTTCCTGTTAAAAGCTAGTTCCAAGTTACCAGAGTGATGTACTATATATGTATCTATCACTTTTTGTTGTGTTTGCTATTGATGGGGTAAAAATCTAACGACAGACAAGTGTACTGGTCAATTCTAGCAAATTTTAATCTTAAAGTATTCCCTAAATATCGAACAAGAGGAGGCGATGTCTAGTTTAAATCTTTACTAAATTAAATAAAATAAGAAAACTAATAACATATAAAAAACAGGAAATTGGGGGTTTTGGTTTGATGTAAATAAATGCTGTAAACGAGATTGAAAAACAGTAAATAGTAGAAAAATAATTGATTCGAATCTGATTTGGGAAGGAAATTCCGGTTCACTACTTCTCCCTAGATCTGTAATTCCTTTCCCTAAGTGATTTCCAACACAATTCTGAATAACACCCTAGAACAATGGTAATTTACCTCCGGTCTCCCGTTCAGCAAATTCTAATTAGTAAAGACCGAACCCTAACTTTCGTTATGAACCCACTGTTTGCTAATTGCTTTAAGAATAATCTAGACTATTGTCAGTTAGCAATTTAGAGGAATTACCATCTCTATACTAACCGGTTCTTTTCCTGTATTCAACTGAAAACTGCAGTTGTCACTTATAAGCTATCAAAATAGTAATCTCAATAATTGGCCAGATTAAAGAACATTAAGAAAATTCAGTAAAGAAAAGAACTTTATTCAATCGAATCGTAGAAAATCACAAAGGTAAAGGAATAATCAATCTAGGGATACATAATTAAAACGGACTACTCAGACATAGTCATGATAACAATGCTCGTATTGAATAGAAAAGACTTAGGGAAGGAAGAACTAGAAGAAACTCTGATTTCGGAAGCCGTCATGAATTCTCTGCCCTTAACCTTCAGTCTTCTCTTCGTTGTTCAACAGTCTCCAAGATTCTCCTCCGCCTAGCCTCTCTCTCTCTCTTTTGTGTTGTGTGTATTCTCTGTCGTCTGTGTTGTGTGTTATCCGACGTCCAAAATCCTCCCTTTTTATCTTCAATTTCTTCCTTTCCGTATCTTACTAGCCGTGATTTATCTGTTTGGTCCGGGACCTTAGTCATTATCTGTTTGGTTTGGGACTTAGTCCATGTCTAAGGTCCCGGACCGTCCTTTAAAAACAGCCTAGAAATTGTCTTTAAGTGTGGTCCAGGACTTAAGGTATGTATAAAGTCCCAGACCAGTCTTCAGAATTAGTCGAGATCCAGGCTTTGTTATGGTCTGGGACCTAGAGTATGTATGAAGTCCTGGACCAATCTTCTATGTTTGTCGAGAGTCTACTTAAGGGTTGGTCCGGGACTTAGGACCTGTGTAAGGTCCCGGACCTAACCTAAAATTGATGAATAATGCATGTCTTCACTCTATTCACTTGTTTGACAATCCAAAATAATGCTACAATGATAGGGAGTGTGTTTTCTTGAGATTTTTACCTGAAATAACACAAAACCCCATCATAGAAGATAATTGCAAAATAAAACACAAATAAAACCATAAGGTGGGAATTTAGTAATAAATAACAACGAATTAGGCACAATTAAGTCACATAAAAATAGGTAAATTCCTGACTTATCAACTTTCTCACACTTAACCTTTGCTTGCCCTCAAGCAAATACTGCAATAAGAATATACCGGATTTCAGAAGAGGGGAATCATCAGATCAGGAAAAATGTGCAAGGAAATCTAATACCGAACAACAGTCTTAAGTCACAATGATTAGTACTATAGGTTTTCATAAACAATGAAACGAGAATGTTGTTAAATGCCTGAGACAACTATCATAACCGTTCAGTCCAGATTTCACTTAGGGCTTTACTTTCCATTTACTTTCCACAATCCAATGGACGACAAGGGGCAAGAAGTAATGTCATATTCCACATTACCTTTCATTGCCACGTACTCATAATCAAGGAAGAATTTGCAATTAACTATTTAGAATGAAAGTACGTTTCTCCCAATTTTTCTGAGTTAACATAATTTGTTTCATCCCCCCAAACTTTTCTCCCCATCCATGTAGCGGTGTTGGGCCTTCTATCCCAGATCAGACGATCTTAGGTAGATGAGTGATGAGGCACTCCTATGACTTACAGATGGGAGAGGTCTATTCCAGTTCAAAATAGATTAGAGGAGTACCTTGCCTTTGTCCTTTCCTTCCTTTCACTCCATAACTTTCCAAAGCCCCAAGTTTGTCCAAACAAAAATAGTCACAAAATATTCTCACCTTTTATTGAAGGAAATAGATAAAAATTTAAACAAAAACTGTACATACAAGCAGTATAACTAAAGTGTCTATGACCGAAGTCCAGATTCAATTTCAGAATAAGTGTTACTTGTACGGTATTCCCAACTGACTCATCCAACCACAATTTAAAACCAAGTATGTCAGTACAGAAAATTTTTGTTGAGGGTCAGCAAAAGTCAGCAATAAGGAAATAAATAATGTCAAGAGTCAAAGAAAAATAAGCAAATTCATTTTTAGAAAACAAAAGCAAGTGCAAACCCCCCTTTCTCACACTTTAGAAATAAGCAATGCTCACATTGGTTCCTTAACAAAAGCAAGTGCAAACCCCCTTTCCCACACTTTAGAAATAAGCAGTGCCCATATTGCTTTCTTAATAAAAACAAAGTGCAAAAGGAGGAACAAAACTCCCCTGAAAAATTGGTGAATAGATCGTCTCCCCACATCAAGAAAAAGAATGGTCTGTTGAGGGAATTCTGAAAAGAATTGGGCAGAGTCTCCTTTGTTTTTTATTCGGAACTAACACAACATTGGCAAGCCTGTAGGAATATCAAGGAACAACAAACAATGCTTTGCAACAGAATAAGGGACCATAATCCACCGAGTGCAAATAGCAGAATTAGCAAAGTTATTAATTACATCCCAATCATAAAAGAAAATTTAACGAAAATGATAACTAAAAATCTATAAAAACATTAAAATAGCGAAAATAAAGAAATAAAAGAAAATAGAAAATTAAAATTAAAATGATAGAGATTCTTAAAAGAAAATAAACCAGAAAATGAGCTACTGAGGTGGAGGATGATCGTGAGGGAAACACCAGGATTCCAGCTGAGCAAAGCGGGCATCATAATCAGCAAAACGTGCCTCCTGTCTAGCTTGATACTCTGCCTAGCGAGCCTCCAACGCAGAAATGCGTGCTCCATAATCATAAAGGCTAGAAATCATCTCCTCCAATCAAGTATCCACCCGCGTCATGAAAGCATCAAAACTGGCAAACCGAGTTGTGGCCATCCCCCTTTTAATCAAAAAACTGTGTGAGTAACTCCTCATAACCCGGGTCGGATCGGCAGCCATCAGTACAGCAGGAGCCTCACCACCAGCAGCAGCAGGTTGAGCCTCATCGGCTCCAGCAGGTCAGGGGCCTCGCGCACCTGGTAGAGCGTGACGACGCTTCACCCACTGATCCCCGGTCTTCTCCCACTGAAAGAATTTCATCATAGTCATGTCGAGACTGGATCGAGGGAACTGTGGCTGCTCATCTGAAAAATCCACCTGAGCATCAACAAACATAGACTGAGGAGGTGTGGGAATGGCAAGGAAGCATGACTGTTCGTGTCAATCACCCGGACCATGGCCAAAAAAATGATCCCATGCAAAGAAAACGGGAGCACTGCCCGGGCAAACTCATCATCCAGAATGTAGCACAAGAAACAACAATCAATAGAATTCAAATCTACGCACTCCCAGGGATGAACATTATACATTAATATCCCCAAAATAAAACGCCCAACTGGGTAGGCAGCTTATCCCCAGTAACCACCTGCTTATCCCAGGTGTTTCACTTCTAACGGTTCTAGACCTCGGGATCATTAACAATCAAATTTATAGTGTGTTCCTTAGCCTGACACCCATGTAATGTCTGATTCTCCCTCTCCTCTTGCGTCGGTATCCGAGGCAGTAAATTCAAAAGTCTCATAATCCTTAAAGCATCTATCCTAATGTGCTTCCCCTTAACCACAGACAGAATCGCACCACCATTCTCACCCATATTAGCATTCACGTAAAGCAATTTCACCAGCCTCGGGTAATATCTACCACCCCGATTCAACAGACATAACCAATTTCGAGCTCCAAACAACCGTTCCAAATCAAATTCAACAATTAGAGTCGGGCAAACTGACCTTTCCACAAAAATTTTGCGTTCTCGCGCATGGAACCATTGGGTAGTAGCTTCAGTGATGAATTCAGAATTGTCTGTCTCCCGTACCTGAAGTGGAGCAGCTTCCAAAGATGAGGAAGCACCGGGGTGGAAATGCGGCGGGCACGCTTTGGAGCCATGGTGGTGACTAGAATTGGTAGTGGTAATGAGTGAAGGCAATGGAAGCGGGAATTGTGGTGTGTGGTGGTTGGGTGAGGAGCGGCGAATCCGGCGGTGAGGTGGTGTTGGGTAAGTGATGGTTCTGTAGGTGGGTGCGACAGGAGGTGGTGAGCAATGGAGATGCTGGGTGATGAAGGTGGCGAATGGGTGAGGCGGTGGATTTGGTGTGGTGCTGGGTGGTTGATGTGTAGTGGTCGGGTGGAAGTAGAGTGAAGGGAGGTGGCTAGGCTGGGCGAAGGCGAAGTGGGTCGGTGACAGACTGGGCTTGAATACGGGGCGACGGGAGGAGTGGGTGGTGGTGGCGGAAGATGAAAACGGAGGCGGTGACTAGGTGTTGGCTGAGTGAAGATGGTGGCGACGGAGGTAAGTGTGGAGCTGGGTGGTATCAGGTGGCTGGAGTGCGCAGGCTAGGGTATCAAATTGGGGAAGTTGGTGGGTGACTGGATATTGAAGACGACGCGGACTGAGTTTTTTTTTCGGTACTGTAATTGGTCCAGGACTTAGGTCTTGGGTAGGGTCCCGGACCACTTTGTAAAATAGGTCGAGAATCAGCAACACATTTGGTCTGGGACTTAGGATATGGGTAAGGTCCCGGACCGGCTTGAAATTTCCACTGAAAGTCTGTTGTGCAAGGGTCCGGGACTTAGGGTCTGTAACAGGTCCCGGACCACCTCTAAATTCCACACGAGAGTTCTGACTTCACTCAGTCCGGGACTCAGGATCAAGACAATGTCTCAGACCACATTGAGAATTCTTCCTCTGGACTTCCACCTTTGGACTTCGCATTACCACCCTTCATAGCTATAACAAACTAACAAACCTAAACATGAAAAACAAACTAAAAGAAACATTATAACATTTAAAAGCAATAAACAAGCGAAAAAATAGAAAGAAAAAGAGAGAACATGAATGAAAAATTGGGTTGCCTCTCAACTAGCTGCCCATCTTTTCGGTCTTTGGCTAGACCTTACAGCTGCGTATTCAGTATGGAGGGTTGTGAACAGTGATCACTGAATGAACCTCGACAATGTCACCACCCAAATAATGCTTCAGTTGGGATCCGTTGACTTTGAATGTCTCCTCTTCTGCGTTGATTAAACCGATTACTCCATAAGGCGAGACACTCGTCACCGTGAATGGACCGGACCAACGAGATTTTAACTTTTCTGGGAATAGTTTCAAACAGGAGTTGAATAGCAGGACCTTATCCCAAATGCAAAACTCTATCTTGACCAGTAGCTTATCATGCCATCTCTTTGTCCTCTCCTTGTAAATCTTGGCATTCTCATAAGCCTCATCTCTAAATTCTTCCAAATCACACAACTGCAATTTGCGCTTCTCACCAGCCTTTTGTAGATCAAAATTTAATGCTTTGATGGCCCAAAAAAGACTTATGCTCTAGCTCTACAGGCAAGTGGCAAGCCTTGCCATAAACCAACTTGTGTGGAGACATACCTAAGGGTGTTTTGAATGTAGTGCGATATGCCCATAAGGCATCATCTAGCTTGAGCGACCAATCTTGCCTAGAAGATGTTACAAATTTTTGAAGGATCCACTTAATTTCTCTATTTGTTATCTTGGCTTGCCTGTTAGTTTGTGGATGATATGGCAAGGAAACCTTGTGCCTTACTCCATACTTCTACAAAAGGGCTTCAAATTGCTTGTTGTAAAAGTGGGTTCCTCCATCACTAATGATTGCTCGCGGAATGCCAAAATGAGTGAATATGTTCTTCTTCAAAAACTTCAGCTCCACTCTTGCATCATTGGTAGGAGCTGCCATCGCTTCAGCCCACTTTGTAACATAATCGACCACTACTAGAATGTAGAGGTTGGCCTGAGATGATGGAAACAGTCCCATGAAATCTATGCCCCAAAGATCGAACGGCTCAACTTCCAAAATAGAGTTCAAAGGCATCTCGTGGCGTCTAGATAAATTTCCCTGCCTTTGACACTAGTCACATGTGGAAACAAACTGATAACAATCCTTATTCAAAGTTTTCCAAAAGAAGTCAGCCTCTAATACTTTCGCGGTTGTCCTAGCCGGACCAAAATGACCTCTTGCTTCTCTAGAGTGACAATGTGAAAGGATGTCTCTAGCTTCAGCCTCAGCAACACACCTACTAATTATCCCGTCTGCACATACCTTGAATAGAAAAGGGTCGTCCCAACGATAATGCTTAACAGTGGAGAAAAACTTCTTCCTATACTGGTATGTCAATTCAAGAGGAACCACTCCCTTAGCTAAGAAGTTCGCGATATTAGCATACCAAGGGTCCGTTGAACATCCCACCATATAAACATACTCATCAGGGAAATACTCATTGATTGGTTTACCATCATCTGGAACTTCCATACAGGACAAATGATCAGCTACGCCATTCTACGCTCCTTGTTTATCTCTGATGTCAATGTCAAATTCCTACAAAAGCAAAATCCACCTAATTAGACGAGGTTTAGCATCAACCTTTTCAAAGAGATACTTGAGAGCGGAGTGGTCGGTGTGCACTATGACTCTGCTCCCAATGATATAAGGTCGAAACTTGTCACAAGCGAAAACAATTGCCAGCAACTCCTTTTCTATGGTTGTATAGTTTTTCTGCGCATCATTCATGGTCTTACTGGCATAAAAGATGATCCTCAAAACTTTGTCGTGCCTCTGACCCAAAGCTGCTCCCAAAGCATAATCACTAGCATCACACATAATCTCGAAAGGTAATGACCAATCAGGAGCAACAATTACAGGAGCAGACACCAGTTTAGCCTTAAGCAAACTGAATGCATCTAAACACTCTTTTGTAAACTCAAATTTAGCATCGTTTATTAGCAAATCACAAAGAGGCTTAGATATCTTAGAAGAATTCTTAACAAAACGCCTATAAAAACCTACATGACCGAGAAAACTCTGGACATCCTTTACCGATGATGGTGGTGGTAGTTGCTCTATTACCTCAACCTTAGCCTTGTTTACCTCAATCCCCTTCTTAGAAATCTTATGTCCAAGCACGATGCCTTCCTAAACCATGAAGTGGCACTTCTCCCAATTAAGCACCATGTTAGTTTCCCTGCACCTTGTTAATATTAAATCCAAGTCTTTCAAACAAGAATCAAACGTTAATCTAAACACAGAAAAATCAACCATAAAGATTTCAATGCACTTTTCAATAAAATCAGTAAAGATAGCAGTCCTGCACCGTTGAAAAGTAGCTGGAGCGTTACATAAACCAAAAGGCATGCGCCGATAGGCATAAATACCATACGGACACGTAAAAGTGGTTTTCTCTTGATCTTCCTTAGCAATTGGATTTTAAAAATAGCCGGAGTAACCATCTAAAAGCAATAGTATTCTTGTCCTGCTAGCCTTTCCAACATTTAATCAATAAAGGGAAGGTAAAATAATCTTTCCTAGTGGCAGCATTCAATTTCCGACAATCTATACAAATTCTATGCCCAGTAATAGTATATTAAGGAACTAACTCACCCTTATCATTAGGTACCACAGTTAAACCTCCCTTCTTAGGTACTACTTGTGTAGGATTGACCCATTCATTGTTAGAAATTGGATAGATAATACCTGCATCCAAGAGCTTGATAACTTCCTTCTTAACTACCTCCCTTCGTAGAGTACGACGAAGAGTACGCCCGATTAATCAAGTCGGACAAATGTAAACATCCTTTTACAGTCTATTTAGAGACCACGTGGTTATGTGAGCATGAAAATTTGTTGATTCACGAGTCAAGAGAGTCAGACACTTCGACAACACATCAACAAAATGTTGTTTAAGAATTTGTCAATGTGTAAGTGTTCACTTTTGTTATGGTCTAATATCTTTCCAATTAGTAATTTCTTCGAGCACATGGTCAAGAGCACGCATTCAACCTTAAAATGTTGACTTCACTATTGGGTAAAAACCTAACGGTAAATTGTTTTGTTGGGGGTTTAACCTAACGGCAAGTATACCAGTCGATTGTAGCAAGTTTACCTAGAAGAATCCCTCCAGGTTATCGAATCCAAGGGAGGCAGCGTTTTAGTTTAATTAATATCAAAAAATGAACTAATAAATCGGTTTACTCAAGTAACAGGGAGGTTTTGTTTGTTGAATTACTAAATTACGAAACAAGAATGTAAATAAGAGCAAGAGTAATAAATGCAAGACAGTGAGCAAAATAATGATATTCTTGAATTAATAAAAAGGGAAATTCCGGTTTACTAATCCTCCAATTTCTCCGGTTCCTTTCTCAATGTGTTTACCAAAATCTAGACTAAAATCCTAGATCAGAATTATTCCACGTTCGGTCTCTCCGCTCGGTGGAATCTAATTAACAGCTAATAAATTTTAACTCTCGTTACAAATTTTCTAATTGCTAACAGCTTTAAGAAAAATCTAGTTTATTGATCAGTTAATATCCTAGAGGAATTACCATCTCTAAATTAACCGGTACCATTCCTGTGTCTATTATCTACCACAGTTCTCACTTATAAGTAGATAAACTGTTAAAATCCAGTAATTGGCCAAGTCACAAGATTAATAAAAATAGATAAGGAACAAGCACTTTAATCTATTTAAAATGGTAAATCACAAAGATAATGGAACCTTGAATTTGGATTACATAGCAAACCGAAATTTATAAAAACTACTCAGCCATGGAAATAAAAGTACTGTCAAAATATGTAAATAACATTAAAGAGGAAGAGCAAGAAGAAACTCTGATTTAAGATTCTTTGATGGAGTCTCTGTGTAGAATCAGCACTTTCTTCTGCTCAATCTCCTGAAGATACGGTGAATTCTTCAATTACAATTTCATGCACTTCAGAACTCTGTGAATGTGTGTAGGTATGAAGGTGTATAGTGAGGTGGATGATATTTTATGTGTAGGATGTGTGTGAATTATGGATGATGGAGTGTGTAAAATGGTATGAGAGTGGGGAATGGAATTATGTACGTGTGTGAGGAGATGTTATCTGCTGGAGATATTGTGTGTTTTAGAAGAGAGTTGAGAATGGTTATTTATAGTGTGAATGGGTGAGGTTTATAGTGGAGATAATGGTGGTGAGTACGCTGGAATGATTCAGAGAAGATGGTGGTGTGGTTGGCAAGATTTGGAAGGTAATTAGATTAGTGGGATTAGAGGATGGAAAGTAGTAGCAGTGGTAATGGATAAAAAACGATTGTGGAGGACAAGGCTGGAGAATATGGGGCGGCCATATAAAAAAAACTCATTATTCTCCTTTTGCGCTGTAGATATGTCGGCCTAATCCCACTTGGTCCGGGACTTGGGCTGGGTATGAGGTCCCGGACCATGCGTTTTGAGAAACTGTTTTAAATCATCGTCTGTGTGGTCCGGGACTTAAGCCGTGTATCAAGTCCCGGACCATACCTGAAGACTTCGAGATTTATACTGCAATTGTGGTCCGGGACTTAGGCCATGTAATAAGGTCCTGGACCATGCTTGAAATCAGGTCGAGAGAGCTGCCACATGTGGTCCGGGACTTAGGCCGTGTATCAAGTCCCGGACCATGCCTGAAATTAAGTCAAGGGTTTTGCCACAATGTGGTCCGGGACTTAAGCCATGTAAGAAGTCCCGGACCATGCCTGAAATTGATTCGAGAGTTGAGTCACAATGTGGTCCGGGACTTAGCTCCATAATCAAGTCCCGGACCATGCTTGAATTTAGGTCAAGAATTGTTTGTCTTGACTCAAATCAGCTTGTTTGATTTGCCATGGGTTCCAACAATGATAGGAATGTGTTTCCTTGAGATTAAAAACCTGAAAAAGCACATAAAAACCATAAAAGAAGACAATTGCAACAAGAAACACAAAAATACTCATAAGACCAGGAATTTAGCAGTAAAAAAACGAATTAGGTATCAAAAGACCCTGTAGAAATAGGTAAATTCCTGACTTATCAACTTCCCCACACTTAATCTTTGCTCGTCCTCAAGCAATTACTGCAATCAAAATGTACCAGAGTTCAAAAGTGGGGATTTATCAGGTCTGAAAATGTACAAGGAAATCTAATGCCGAAAAACAGTCATAAGAAACAACGATTAGTACTGCAAGTTTTCTTAAACAGTGAAGCTAGGGTGTTTGACAAATGCATGTGACAATCATCATAACTATTTAGTCCAAACTTTACTCAGGGCTTTACTTTCCGTTTGCTTTCCACAATTCAGTTGGACGACAAGGGGCAAGAAGTAATGTCATATTCCACATTACCTTTCATTGCCACATACTCATAATCAGGGAAGAATTTGCAATAAACTGTTTAGCATGAAAGAACTTTCCTTCCTATTTTTCTGAGTAAGCATTATTCATTTCATCCCCTAGACTTTTTCTCCCCATCCTTGTAGCGGTGTTGGGCCTTCTATCCCAGATCAGATGATCTTAGGTAGATAAGTGATGAGGCACTCCATGGGCTTAATTACCGAATGTGAGAGGTCTGTTCCGGTTCAGAATAGATTAGCGGAGTACCTTGCCTTTGTCCTTTCCTTCCATTCATTCCAAAACTTTCCAAAGCCCCAAGTTAGTACAAACAAAATAGTCACAAAATGGTCTCACCTTTTATTTAAGGAAATAGATAAAAAATTTAACCAAAACTGACAATACAAGCAGTATAACCAAAGTTCTTATGACCGAAGTTTCAGGTTAAATCTCAGAAATATTCGCTACTTGTACGTTATTCCCGACTGATGCATCTGACCACAAATGAAAGCCAAGTATGTCGAATTAAAAATTTTGTGGAGGGTCATCAAAGGTTAATGAAGTGAGAATTAGTAGTGTCAGGCCACAGAAAAAGGAAAATAAACGGACATCCCCCTTACTACTAACTTCCCCACACTTAGAAAATAGCACATGCCCTCATTGCTGCTGCATATGATCATAGTGCGAAAGAAAGAATAGAACTCCCCTGAAAATTGGGTGAAGATGACGGCCCCACACTCATGAAAGGGAACGGGCGAGGTGTGGAGTGTTGAAAAAAATTCGGCAGAGTCTCCTTTGTATTTTGTCGATATCGTACACAAATATGGCAATCCTGTTTGAATGAAGCAGTCGCAGAGAATAGGTTACAATAAAATCAATGAACATAACCAAGTAGTGGAAGTAGCAAAAGTACCCAAGTAACAAAAACAATCCAAAAAGAAAACGAAAGGTACCAGAAGAAGCAACCTAACAAGCTAAAAAACATAAAAACAACCAGAGTTAGAAAATCCAAAATAGCAATAACAAGATAGAGAGTCTGAAAATAAAAGATCATAAACCAGCATAAGATCTACTGAGGTGGTGGGTGATCCCGAGGCAGACGCCAGGACTCCAGCTGAGCGAAGCAGGCATCATAATCAGTGAAACATGCCTCATAGCGAGCCGCATACTCCGCAAACCGTGCGTCCTGCCTAGCTTCATAGTCCCTCTGTCGGGCCTCCAAAGCTGAGATCCGTGCTCCATAATCATGTAGGCTCATACTCATCCCGTCTAAACGAGTGTCCATCTGAGTCATATGAGCAGCAAGACCATTGACCCGTGCAGTGGTCATCCCCTACGAAACAGAAAACTGACGAAGTAACTCGTCATATCCTGGTGTAGGAGCAGTGGTCATCGGAACGTCGGGGATGTCACCACTAGCGGCAACAGCAGGGGGCTCATCCTCAGCGGCTTCATCAGGTCTGGGAGCTCGGGCACCCGGCTGTGCGCGTCGGCGCTTCACCCACTGATCATCTATCTTCTCCCACTGATAGAAGCGCATCATCGTCATGTCTATGGGAGACCGGGGGTACTGGGGCTGCTCATCCAAGAAGTCTACCCAGCATCGATGAAGAAGGACTGCAGGAGGTGCGGGAAGGGAAGAGAGGAGCTACTGTCTACGTCAATCACTCGGAGCATTGAGTGAAAAATTATTCCATGCAAGGCAATGGGGAACGCTGTCCGTGCAAGCTCGTCATCCAGGAGATAGCGCAAAACATAGCAGCCAATTGAATTCAGGTCCGCACACTCCCGGGGTCGGACATTGTACATTAAAATCCCCAAGATCAGACGCTCAAGCGGTGTGGGCAGTTTATCACCGGTAACCACCTGCTTATCCTGGTGGTTGCGCCTCTGGCGGTTCTGAACAGTAGGATCATTCATGATCAAATTAATATAATGCTCCTTAGCCTGTCTCTCACAGAGTTCTTGATTCTCCCGTTCCTCCGTAGTCGGGATCCTAGCCCGAATAGGGATATGTAGAGCATGTCAATACGGGTGTAATCGATTAGAATATCCTTCCCCTTAACCTTTGACTGAATTTCCATACCATTATCACGCACTGTAGCATTAGCATAGAACATTTTAACTAGTCGCGGGTAAAATGTACCACCTCGGTTCAGCAGACATACCCAACCCCTGTTGCTAAATATCCGCTCTAAATCGAATTCAGATATCAAAGTGGGACATACTGACCTCTCTAGAATTATCTTGCGCTCCTTAGCTTGGAACCAATCCCAAGCAGCGTCAGTGATGAATTATGAACGGTCCGTCTCGCGTATCCGAAGTGGGGGAGCGTCGGAAGAGGAAGAGGCGCCAGCAGTGGTGGAGCGGCGTGATCATTTGGGTGCCATCAGAATTTTGGGTTAAGGATCGGTAGTGTTATTAGTGTGTGGTGTGGGTTGATTGGGGTCGGGTGAAGGTGTGGTGTTGGGTTGAATTGGGAGCAGGCGTGGGGGTGGGTTTGTTGACGGTTGAACGCGGTGGTTTTGCTGACAGATTGAGGTTGAATGGTTGCTTGGCTTCGAACGGAACAGGGTGAGGGAGAGGGTGTGGTCGGAGTGGAATCGGGTGTGTGGGTGTGTCTGTGTCAAATTTGAGTGAGGGAGAGGTGAGTGTTGTCGAATGCGGCGGTGGGTTTAACAGGACAGGGAGGGACTTGGGTTGGTGGCTGGTGTTTGCAGGCGAGGTCGGGTGTAGAGGAACGGTGAGTGGTGGTACAGGGTGGGCGCGAGAAGCAGGGCGGCGTTGGGTGTGGTGTGGTGTGGTGTAGGGATAACAGAGAGAGGTTGGGTGTGGTATGGTGCGGTGTAGGGATAACAGAGAGAGGTTGGGTGTGGTATGGTGCGGCGAGGGGGATGTGCTTGGAGAGGAGCGCCGATTCGCAAGTTTAGGGTTGCAGAAGACGGAGGTAGAAGACGATGCAAATCGTTATATTTTTTTTTCTGGCTGAATAGGTCCGGGACCTAGGGTATGGTTAAGGTCCCGGACCCCCCATACAAATTAGTTCGAGAGTTAACAGCAATAGATGGTCCGGGACTTAGGGTATGGTTGAAGTCCCGAACCAAGGTATAAAACGGGCCGAGAATTTTCAGTGATAACGGTTCGGGACTTAGGCTGGGTATGAGGTCCCGGACCATGCTTAATTTTGGGTCGAGAGTTTGCATCACATGTGGTCCGGGACTTAGGGTCTGTATAAGGTCCCGGACCACCCCTATTTTTGTTTCGAGATTTTTTCTTCGAATGTGGTCCGGGACTTAAGGTCTGTGTAAGGTCCCGGACCACCCCTATTTTTTGTTTCGAGAGTTGCTGCTTGTATTGGTCCGGGACTTAGTATATGTAACAGGTCCCGGACCATGTGGTGAATACTTCTCCTCTGTATTTTTGCAGTCTCCTCCTTCACATCTCCTTCAAATGCGTGTTCCCTTGCAATCTGTAGGTACACGTCTCAGTAGCTCCTGGATAAAATCAAAAATACCAAAGAAAACACAACTAAAAGAAAACATTAGCACCAAGAAAACTGTAAACTGAAGAAACTAAAAGAAAGTAAACTCATGCATTTGGGTTGCCTCCCAATCAGCTGCCCGTCTTTTTACGGTCTTTGGCTAGACCGTTCAATTGTGTACTCAGCACGGCGGGTTGTGAACAGTGATCACCGAGTGAACTTCGGCACTGTTACTACTCAAATAATGTTTTAGCTGGGATCCGTTGACTTTGAATGTCTCACCTTCTGTGTTGATTAGATCAATGGCTCCATAAGGTGAGACACATGTTACTGTGAATGGGCCGGACCAACGAGATTTTAACTTTCCTGGAAATAGTTTCAGGTGGGAGTTGAATAGAAGAACCTTATCCCCCACGTGAAACTCACGCTTGACCAACAGCTTATCATGCCACCTCTTCGTCTTCTCCTTATAAATCTTGGCGTTTTCATAAGCTGCCTCTCTAAACTCCTCCAGATCACATAGTTGTAGCTTACGCTTCTCACCAGCCTTTTGGAGATCAAAATTCAATGCCTTAATTGCCCAAAAAGATTTGTGCTCCAGCTCCACAGGTAAGTGACACGCCTTGCCATAAACCATCTTATATGGGGACATACCTAAAGGTGTTTTAAAGGCAGTACGGTATGCCCACAAGGCGTCATCTCTTGAGCGACCAATCGCGTCTAGAGGATGTGACAGATTTATGAAGGATCCACTTGATTTCTCTGTTTGTAATCTCGGCTTGCCCGTTTGTTTGTGGATGATACGGTAGAGAAACCTTATGCCGTACGCCATACATCTGTAGAAGAGCTTCAAACTGTTTGTTGCAGAAGTGGGTACCTCCATCACTAATGATTGCTCGCGGAACACCAAAACGAGTGAATATATTCCGCTTCAAAAATTTCAGCACTACTTTTGCATCATTAGTTGGTGCTGCTATTGCTTCAGCCCATTTTGTAACGTAGTCCACTGCGACCAAGATGTAGAGGTTGTAATGGTATGAAATATACCATGGCTAAAAGACCACAGTGTTTACCGGAGACCTACCAGCGGAAGGCCTGCTATCGGAGACCTACCAGCGGAAGGCCTGCTATCGGAGACCTACCAGCGGAAGGCCTGCTATCGGAGACCTACCGGCGGAAGGCCTGCTATCGGAGACCTACTAGCGGAAGGCCACAAAGTTTACCGGAGACTAATTGTCGGAAGGCCTATGTTCGGAAGGCCTGCAACCTAAAGGATCGCTACCGATAGAATTAAGGATTATTACTGAAAAGATGGTCCGGAAGAGTTAGTCCGATACGGAAGCGGTATTCCAGTCTGGAGAGACTACCCGTAAAAGGACTGATAGCTATATTTATGTAATACTATCTCATGTATAGGGGCTTAAGGGTAAACCTGGCCATAGAAAGTCTATAAATAGGAGTAGAGGGGCTCATTTGTAAGGGACTCAAGTTAGAAAAGAGAGAGCTCACCCCAAAAGGCTCTCTAGTGTTGTAAACCGAAGGATGAATAATAGCTCTGTCTAGAAGTGGACGTAGGCCGCATTATTGGCCGAACCACTATACTTCTCCGTGTTCCATAGATAGAGCGAGTTCATACCGTTTCATTTGGCGCCGTCTGTGGGAAACGAACAACAACCACGATCTACAACCCACGGTTCCAAGGAAATTCGTTGAGATAGTGAGTTCGTGTGTTTCGTCGATAACAGATTACGAGGTTCATGGCAGTAAAACTTTAGAAGATCTTCATTATGGAGAAAGAAGATCTGTGAGATCCAGTTCGGCAGTAAGGAGTAATCCTTTCTCAAACGTATGACAGCGGTAACATATAGATCGATCGACGAAGCGTTCGAGAAATATTGAATGGATCGGGCGAAGTTGATACAACCAAGAATTAAACGTAAAGCATACAATCGAGTTTTCGGCTGGAGATCTACAAGAAGCAGTACTCCAGCAAATTAGTGGTGGAGATCGGAGGTGATGAAGAGATCGATTCAACTAGTCACAACCTAATTCGTCGGAAGCAGAAAATGCTGGGGCTAGACGCAACCCCAACTTCAAAGATTTGCAACGAGAGGCTAACTACGACAAGAATCAAGATGAATTAGATCGAACTAAAAAGTTTTACGATCTCAAAAGATGGAAGAAGAAGATCGATATTCCCAATCGATGTTCGAACTCGAAGGTTACTTGTGAAATCTATAAGGGAAACGACTCAGAAAAAACAACGCGAGTGGAATCAAGTAGCTCGAAGCCGCAAAGTTAAAGAGATAGTGCACTTTCCGTTTGATCCTCAAACAGCAAAGCATCGCAAGGATGACACCTAAAACAGAAAGATGGAGCTCTTTCTCGGTCGATCGGGTGTGATAAAAGATCAAGATCGGGAATTCGGAAACTTAGCTTACATTCCAGATTCCAGTTACATCGACTACAGGGAGAATCACTAAACCTACTCTTTTTATAGTTTTGAAAGCGGAGAGTTAAGTACAAAAGTTACGTTTCGATTCAAACTAAGTTAATGTTCGTTTCTGAAAAAAAATGCAGAAGGGAGAAAGATTTGCAAATCTCGTATAAAAGGAGCGATGCGCCCAATCAAGAAGGAATGGATGGCAAAGAATCGAAGCTGCCATTTTTGTAGCCTTCCCTCTATTCAAAGCCAAAACGAGCGACGTCTTCCTTCCAGACCAACCTGAGGTCTCAAATTTGAGCTCAAACACAAATTCTTCAATACTCCGGCAATCGACAAAGGTTTAAAAGGAACATCTGAAGCTAATTACTAAGATAAGTTCATTAATCCCTGAATCAATAGCCTAATATCTGCGTATGGTCAAGTATGATTATCTTCTGTCATGTCTTGCGCTTTCAGATCCCTATAGGTGCAATACAATTACTTTCTGCTTGCTCAAAATCTCCTCTATCGCTAATATAAAAATTCAACCAAATGTTAGTTGTTCGTGGCATAAAAGAGGAGATAACTTTCATCTTTTAACTTTCAAAGATTGATTCAAAGATTCCTTTTGCTGTAATTTTTGCTTCATTTGGACATTAGATCGAGCCCTATTGAATTGTGAGAAGTTTGTTCTAAACTACCTTTTGTTACTTAGAGACAGCGATTTCTTTTTTTCCTGGTTGCTTCGTCTATATATCAGTTTTTTATAAAACATCTTTAGAAAATACTACTACGGCATCATTCAACTAACTTCTCCAGTAAAATCTTTTACTTTGATTTATTTATGTTATAACATGATAGCTGCCTATACGAGCTGGACTGCTGAGATATATAGTAGAAAAGAAAAGAGTACAAAGTGTAAATTTTATCTTCCTTTTATAAGTTCCACTTTTTAGTGTTAAAAAGTAGAACTTGTGGGACTGATGTAATGGTATGAAATATACCATGGCTAAAAGACCACAGTGTTTACCGGAGACCTACCAGCGGAAGGCCAGCTATCGGAGACCTACCAGCGGAAGGCCTGCTATCGGAGACCTACCGGCGGAAGGCCTGCTATCGGAGACTTACTAGCGGAAGGCCACAAAGTCTACCGAAGACTAATTGTCGGAAGGCCTATTGTCGGAAGGCCTGCTACCTAAAGGATCGCTACCGGTAGAATTACTACCGGAAGGATTATTACTGAAAAGATGGTCCGGAAGAGTTAGTCCGATACGGAAGCGGTATTCCAGTCTGGCGAGACTACCCGTAAAAGGACTGATAGCTATATTTATGTAATACTATCTCATGTATAGGGGCTTAAGGGTAAACCTGGCCATAGAAAGTCTATAAATAGGAGTAGAGGGGCTCATTTGTAAGGGACTCAAGTTAGAAAGAGAGAGCTCACCCCAAAAGGCTCTCTAGTGTTGTAAACCGAAGGATGAAACAGCTCTGTCTAGAAGTGGACGTAGGCCGCATTATTGGCCGAACCACTATACTTCTCCGTGTTCCATAGATAGAGCGAGTTCATACCGTTTCAGAGGTTACCTTGAGATGATGGAAACGGTCCCATGAAATCAATGCCCCAAAGGTCGAATGGTTCAACTTCCAAGATCGAATTCAATGGCATCTCGTGGCGTCTAGATAAATTCCCTTGCCTTTGACATTGATCACAAGTGGAAACAAATTGATAGCAATCCTTGTTCATGCTCTTCCAGAAGAAGCCAGCCTCCAAAACTTTCACGGCTGTCCTAGCCGGACCAAAATGACCCCCTGCTTCTCTAGAATGGCAATGCGTCAGGATGTCTCTAGCTTCATTCTCATATACACAACGACGAATCATACCATCTGCACAGACCTTAAATAGAAACGGGTCGTCCCAAAGGTAATGCTTGACCGTGGAGAAGAACTTCTTCTTTTGCTGATATGACAACTCTGGAGGAACAATGCCCTTGGCTAGGTAATTTGCAATATCAGCATACCAAGGGTCCGTGGAATGACCGATCATGTAGACATACTCATCAGGGAAATACTCATTGATCAGCCTGCCATCATCTGGAACTTCCATACGGGATAAGTGATCCGCTACTCCGTTCTGCGCTCCAGGTTTGTCTCTAATCTCAATGTCAAATTCCTGCAAAAGCAAAATCCATCTGATCAAACGAGGTTTAGCGTCAACCTTTCCAAAGAGATACCTGAGAGCGGAGTGGTCAGTGTGCACGATGACTTTGCTGCCAATGATGTACGGTCGAAACTTATCACAGCAAAAACAATTGCCAGCAACTCCTTCTCCGTCGTGGCGTAGTTCTTCTGTGCCTCATTCATAGTCTTACTAGCATAGTAGACTATCCTCAATACCTTGTCATGCCTCTACCCAAAGCTGCTCCCAATGCGTAATCGCTGGCATCACACATAATCTCGAAAGGCAACGACCAATCAGGAGCGACAATAATAGGTGCAGAAACCAACTTAGCTTTAAGCAAATTAAATGCATCTAAGCACTCTTTTGTAAACTCAAATTTAGCATCCTTGAGTAATAAATAGCAAAGAGGCTTAGAGATCTTAGAAAAATCCTTAACAAAACGCCTATAAAAACCTGCGTGACCGAGAAAACTTCGGACATCCTTTACCGACGATGGTGGTGGCAGCTGCTCTATTACTTCAATCTTTGATTTGTCTACCTCGATCCCTTTCTTAGAAATCTTATGTCCGAGCACGATGCCTTCCTGCACCATGAAGTGGCACTTCTCCCAATTGAGCACCAAGTTAGTTTCCCTGCATCTAGCTAAGATTAAATCCAAGTCTCTCAAACATGAATCAAAAGTCAGTCCAAAGACAGAAAAATCATCCATTAAGATTTTGATGCATTTTTCAATAAAATCAGCAAAGATAGCAGTCATGCATCGTTGAAATGTAGCTGGTGCATTACACAAACCAAAGGGCATGCGTTAAGCATAAGTACCATACGGACATGTAAAAGTGGTTTTCTCTTGGTCTTCCTTAGCAATTGGAATCTGAAAATAACTGGAGTAACCATCTAAGAAACAGTAATATTCTTGTCCTGCAAGCCTCTCCAGCATCTGGTCAATAAAAGGAAGGGGGAAATGGTCTTTCCTAGTGGCGGCATTTAATTTCCTATAATCAATGCAAACTCTATGCCCGGTAATAGTACGCTGAGGAATTAATTCACCTTTATCATTAGGCACCACGGTTAAACCTCCTTTCTTAGGTACTACCTGTGTAGGACTTACCCATTCGCTGTCAGAAATTGGGTAGATGATACCTGCATCCAAGAGCTTGATAACCTCCTTCTTAACCACCTCTTTCATGTGCGGGTTCAGTCTTCGCTGAGGCTGGCTCGTTGGTTTGTATTCTCCTCAAGGTAAATGCGGTGAGTGTAGAACGTAGGGGCAATGCCTTTGATATCAGCAATGGACCACCCTAGTGCCTCTTTGTTCCTCTTTAGAACCTGCAACAAAGCTTCCTCATGTTCATCGGTTAAGCTATTAGAAATAATGATAGGCAAATCAGATGGAGGAACTAAGAAAACATATTTTAGGTGACTAGGAAGAGGTTTAAGTTCAAGAGAAGGTGGTGAGTCCACAAAAGGAGCTAGCGTGTTTGGCACTCGGTCCAGCGGTTCCTCCTCGATTCTGTGGTTCTTCCTATATGGCCTCCCAGCAGCAAGCTGAAATGCTGCAGCGGAAATCTCAGAATCATCGTTAGTAGTTTCTATGGAATCTACCAAGCACTTCTCCAATGCATCCAGCTCCGTGGGGCTGTAAGAATAATCCTGCATCAAGGTGTCAATACAATCTAAACTGAAACAAGCATGAGCATCAGAAGGGTGGGTAGTAGCCTTGGTCATATCAAATACAAGCTGCTCATCATGTAACCGCAGTATAATCTTCCCTCCTTCAACATCAATGAGGGTCCTTGCTGTACGCATGAATGGTCGACCTAAAATAAGCGGTACTACCTTGTCCTCCTCCATGTCTAAAATAACAAAGTCAGCAGTGAAAGCAAAAGTACCAACCGAAACAACTAAATCCCTTACCACCCCTCTAGGTAGGATGATTGACCTATCAGCTAATTGTAGAGTAATTCGGGTAGGTTCACATTCTCCTAAACCAAGCTTCAAATACATTGATAAGGGCATTAGATTAATACTCGCACCTAAATCACATAAACCCTTACCACAATTTACATTACCTATCGTGCAAGGTATGACTGGAGTACCTGGATCATCAAGCTTAGGTGGAAGCTTCTTTGAAAGAACAGCTGAAACACTCTCGGTAAGCTGCACAGTATCCTTCTCTACTAAAGACCGTCTATTGGACAGGATGTCCTTCATAAACTTCGCATAAATCGGCATCTGCTTCAAAGCTTCAGAAAAGGGAATGTTAATGGTTAGTTTCTTAAAGATAATTAAAAACTTACCAAACTGCTCATCCAAGTCTCTCTTCTTTAAACGGTTTGGAAAAGGCACCGGTGCTTCAGCAACTGCACGTCGTGGAGGTGTGGAAGTCGTAGGAGTCTTGCTAATCATCACCTCCTTTTCAGCTGGTTCCTCCTGAGAACCTGTTGGTGCAGTTTCTTCATTCTGCTCCACATTAGGAAGAGGGGCCTCATCTTTAGGGACCACCGGGTCAAGCTGTGTACCACTCTTCAACGTGATTGCCTTGGCATGCTCTCTCGGGTTCTGCTCTGACTGACTGGGCAAAGAACCCAAAGGACGCTGAGCCAACTGCTGCGATATCTGAGACAGCTGAGTCTCGATGTTCCTGTTGAAAGTCCTCTGATCATTGTTGAATGTTCTCTGCTCTTGATTGAATGTGTCTAGCTCCGAAAATTTCTTTGTATTTATAGTGATAAAATCATTCATTCTGGCCAGTACTTCTTCCATGTTCGAGGATGTTCCGGCACCGGAACTCTGTGGCTGCTGGTTCTGGATTGGTTTCTGGTATGTTTGATTATACTGCTGTGGCGGTCTCTGATTGAAGTTGGTGTTGCCACTAGCTTGATAACGATTCTGTTGTTGAGAATGGTAACCAGGGTTGCCTTGATTCCCAAAATAATTACCCGGTCTGTTACCAACATAGTTTGATGCCTCTTCTTGCGGTGGAACACATTGGCACATGTTAGAACCACTACCACAATATTCACAAGGTGGGTACACCTCAGGAGCAGCTGCTGCATTTGACTGCGGGTTCATCACTGCGCACATACGCTCAAACTGCTTCGACATTGCTTCTATCTTGGCAGCCAGAAAAGTATTCGAATCCACTTCATAAACTCCAGCAGTTTTCTTCGGTGCAGCTTCTCCGGTTCTCGCACCTCCCCACTGATTAGATGCATTGGCAATGGTCTCCAACAATTCCTTGATTCTAGCTATTGGTAACTCCATGAGGCTACCTCCTGCACAAGTGTCTACCAACTAACGGCTTGAATGATCCAAATCCTTGTAAAAGGACTGCAAAATTACCTCCTCTCCCAAGCCATGGTGTGGTACTCTACGTACGATCCCTTTGAAACGCTCCCAAGCCTTAGATAATGTCTCACCGGTGAACTGCTTGAAGTTGGTAATCTCTCCTCTCATAGTCAGCATTCGAGAAGGAGGGAAATACTTCGCCAAGAATGCATTTGCTAACTCCGTCCAGGTAGCGATACTGTTGGGCGTCAATGAGTTTAACCATTCCGCAGCTCTATCCCTCAGGGAGAATGGGAAGAGAGTCAATCTAGCAACCTCTTGTGAAGCTGGTGTAGAACATGCTTCTACCAATCTCAAGAAAGTAGTGAGATGGACATTGGGATCTTCGGTGACTGATCCGCTGAACTGAGCTGCATTCATGACCATAGTAACATAGTGTGTCTTGAACTGCCACTGCACTTCTGCTGGTAACGCAGGAATTACTATCGGTGAAATAAGCCCTTCGACGCTTGGGCGGGTATAATCCCTCATGTGCCTCTCCGGATTCGAATTTTCCATATTGGTTTCTGAGGGGTTGTTTAGAATCTCTTCTTCAACTAGTAACTTAGAAACAATCTCCTCTACTGGTGAATCTTTTAGAGGCACCTCCTGCTCAATTAGAGGATCCAGCACTAACCTTTTTCGAATCCTTCTTGTTACTCTGTCTATTTCTGGTTCAATTTCGAATTCAGGGTTTTCTTCAAAACGAGTTTTAACCATAAACCAAAATCAGAGAACTGACAGTAATGTAGTTGTAAAAGTAAACTCAATCGGATATTACCATAACCGATAATAAGAAACAATTCGCACAAAGCTAACAAAATGAACAAAATAACATAAAACAAGGATAAGCTAAAAAGAACAAAACCAAAACAAAATCAAATAAAAATAAAAAATAAACTAAGCAACCGTGCCTCCCCGGCAACGGCGCCATTAACTTGTTGGGTAAAAACCTAACGGTAAATTGTTTGTTGGGGGTTTAACCTAACGACAAGTATACCGGTCGATTGTAGCAAGTATACCTAGAAGAATCCCTCCAGGTTATCGAATCCAAGGGAGGCAGCGTTTTAGTTTAATTAATATCAAAAAATGAACTAATAAATCGGTTTACTCAAGTAACAGGGAGGTTTTGTTTGTTGAATTACTAAATTACAAAACAAGAATGTAAATAAGAGCAAGAGTAATAAATGCAAGACAGTGGGCAAAATAATGATATTCTTGAATTAATAAAAAGGGGAAATTCCGGTTTACTAATCCTCCAATTTCTTCGGTTCCTTTCTCAATGTGTTTACCAAAATCCAGACTAAAATCCTAGATCAGAATTATTCCACGTTCGGTCTCCCGCTCGGTGGAATCTAATTAACAGCTAATAAATTTTAACTCTCGTTACAAATTTACTAATTGCTAACAGCTTTAAGAAAAATCCAGTTTATTGATCAGTTAATATCCTAGAGGAATTACCATCTCTAAATTAACCGGTACCGTTCCTGTGTCTATTATCTACCACACTTCTCACTTATAAGCAGATAAACTGTTAAAATCCAGTAATTGGCCAAGTCACAATATTGATTAAAATAGATAAGGAACAAGCACTTTAATCTATTTAAAATGGTAAATCACAAAGATAATGGAACCTTGAATTTGGATTACATAGCAAACCGAAATTTATAAAAACTACTCAGCCATGGAAATAAAAGTACTGTCAAAATATGTAAATAACATTAAAGAGGAAGAGCAAGAAGAAACTCTGATTTAAGATTCTTTGATGGAGTCTCTGTGTAGAATCAGCACTTTCTTCTGCTCAATCTCCAGAAGATACGGTGAATTCTTCAATTACAATTTCATGCACTTCAGAACTCTGTGAATGTGTGTAGGTATGAAGGTGTATAGTGAGGTGGATGATATTTTATGTGGAGGATGTGTGTGAATTATGGATGATGGAGTGTGTAAAATGGTATGAGAGTGGGGAATGGAATTGTGTACGTGTGTGAGGAGATGTTATCTGCTGGAGATATTGTGTGTTTTAGAAGAGCGATGAGAATGGTTATTTATAGTGTGAATGGGTGAGGTTTATATGGTGGTGAGTACGCTGGAACGATTCAGAGAAGATGGTGGTGTGGTTAGCAAGATTTGGAAGGTAATTAGATTAGTGGGATTAGAGGATGGAAAGTAGTAGCAGTGGCAATGGATAAAAAACGATTGTGGAGGACAAGGCTGGAGAATATGGGGCGGCCATATAAAAAAAAACTCATTATTCTCCTTTTGCGCTGCAGATATGTCGGCCTAATCCCACTTGGTCCGGGACTTGGGATGGGTATGAGGTCCCGGACCATGCGTTTTGAGAAACTGTTTTAAATCATCGTCTGTGTGGTCCGGGACTTAGGCCGTGTATCAAGTCCCGGACCATACCTGAAGACTTCGAGATTTATACTGCAATTGTGGTCCGGGACTTATGCCATGTAATAAGGTCCCGGACCATGCTTGAAATCAGGTCGAGAGAGCTGCCACATGTGGTTCGGGACTTAGGCCGTGTATCAAGTCCCGGACCATGCCTGAAATTAAGTCGAGGGTTTTGCCACAATGTGGTCTGGGACTTAAGCCATGTAAGAAGTCCCGGACCATGCCTGAAATTGATTCGAGAGTTGAGTCACAATGTGGTCCGGGACTTAGCTCCATAATCAAGTCCCAGACCATGCTTGAATTTAGGTCGAGAATTGTTTGTCTTGACTCAAATCAGCTTGTTTGACTTGCCATGGGTTCCAACAATGATAGGAATGTGTTTCCTTGAGATTAAAAACCTGAAAAAGCACATAAAAACCGTAAAAGAAGACAATTGCAACAAGAAACACAAAAATACTCATAAGACAGGAATTTAGCAGTAAAAAGCAACGAACTAGGTATCAAAAGACCCTGTAGAAATAGGTAAATTCCTGACTTATCATTCACACATCCACTAGATTACTGGACACCACATTTTACAATATGCATAGGATTTTCGAGGGACAACTGAAATACCCCAAACTTATTAAACATGGATTAAATATCTAATCACATTAATTAAGGCCTAAACATGCCTTAAAAGTCAACTGAGAACAACAGTGGTCAACACAAAGCAAAATATTGCACCCTTTGACTGTTTAGGGTAAATAAATACCCAAATGAACTTATTAGGACCTAAAACTTTGTCCTAATCTTATTAACACATTACTAAACATATTACAATCGTTGGACAACACTCCAACACAAAGAACAAGCATTTACATGCTTCAAGGTCAAGAAGGGCAAAAATGTGCTCTAAGAAAACCTTAAAGGTCTAATGACCTCTAAATGATATAAAATTGGATTCCATGATCAAATATCATGTAAGGAACACATCAAAACCGTTGTCAAAGAAAACCAAGCTCAGAAACACCCTGCGACACAAAATGTGCACTAAAACTCCTTAAAGCACGTTTTTGTGAAATTGCCTTCTAAATTGGTTTTTAATGGGCTTAAAGGTCAAAATTACCTTTAAATATGATAATACATCATATTATATCATGTTAGGAATTTAATTCCAGAAATTTACAAATTTTTACAAATTTAATATTAAAATATTAATAAAACCCTAAAAGGGGGCCCGTTTGGGTCAACATTGACTAAGTTGGTCAATGTTGACCATTGACCACGAATTGGACCACATAAAATCGGTTTAGTGTGGCTCCTAACAGACCATGTGACAATTCCCATGTGACAATTAAATATACCTCATTACTTTTACATAAAATAAGAAAAAGTATACTTTAACATATTAAACATAAAGTTGTCTACCACTTGCTTACCTTACCCATGTGAAGCCTGCCGATTGAGAGCCTCCCTTCTCCTCATTATACGGTGGCTCCAAGCTAGCCAAGGCAATGCTTGGTGACTCATCTTTCACTAATTGATTAAAGTCACATTATTACTCCATTATTGAATCAATTAGGAATCAATCACCACCACCTTTCTCCACTCATGGCCGGCTGCCTATGGCCTTTGTCTCCATTGAATAATCAACACCAATCAGTCCTTGATGAGTCATCAAAACAATAAGAACATAAAATAAGCAAAAAATGACTTTAAGGACAATTTAGGTTACTCTTCTCCATTTGCTTCATTCCAGCTGAGAGTGCTCCAGCCATAAGCTCTCTTTGGCTCCTCCATGACCGTAGGTAAGCAGCCAAGTTCAATTGGTGAGAGCTCATGCTCTAGGTAAGCTTCTAAGGCATAAGAATGTCCATTTTCTTCATCTTTCTTTCCTTTTTCCATTGATCTAGACTCCAACCATTTCTATACATTTATGTAGAGTGTTTTGGAGGTTAAAAGAAGGATTATTTTCGGCTGTAACAAGATCTAAGGAGAAAAGTTCAAGTTTTGACCATTTAAGGTAAAACTGTGCTTTAAGCACATATCTCTTCTTCCTTGTGAATTTCGGTTGTAAACCTTGGTTCCCTAGCCTTATTTTCTTCTCCTTTTCATGTGGATTCAGTTGGTATACCAAGATCTACAAGGAGTAGCTAGATCCATGCCAAAACACCATTTTTGACATCTTAAACAAGGTAAATGTAACACCCCTACTATTAATTCAACCATTACAGTCCAATCTCCTCGTGCTTCCCGAGTCACGCAGCGGATACATACTTACATACATCGGGTGATACAATGCCGTTAGTCACCCACGTGACTAACAAGGCTACTACTGCTACGTACAGCATCGGTCTGATGGACCGGAATATCCGAGTACTACTTAATACAATACATACTCTCATTACATACTGATTACTACAATACTCCATTCGATACAATACTTCACAACTCCGTACAGGATAATACACTACGCATACCGAGTTCACTAGGTTCCAAATCAATACAATACTTCTCCCAAATTCATACATACTCACTAGGAGTCAACTACTACCCATTCCTCACAACTAGATACTTCTAATTACAAGGCGCATCACCGGTCTCTTACCTTGACCGTATTCGCTCCGGGTACCTGCACACTAAAAATGTTCCCCCGAGGGGGTCAGCTTACGCTGAATATGATAACCGCATACCCCGCGTACTAGCGAGGGTACGCTGACCATTTGGTCGTATACATGCAATTCATTTACAATACATACATTCATACATACATACATACATGCTTTCATTCACGATACTACAATACTACACAAGATATACATACATACGCACAGTACAATACATGCTTGGAAGACAATACAAGTCAACCAATGCTTACTTACCATTTTCCAGAATACACATACACAATACATACTCATTACATACTCAATACGCAATACGGAGATACAATTCTCCAATACATACGAAGGTCCAGTTAGCTTCATTACACACCCGGGTTAATCGGGTGTTCGATACTCTTTTACTTCCGGTCAATGACTTACAATAGTCAAGACCAATACACATACAATACTTACTTCTTACATACTTTACTTCCAGTTAAGCCGGTATGACCTCCGGGCAGGGATTACTACATCCCACCACCGGGCTTTAGGGTGGCCCACTAATCCAGGATGCTACCCATTCAAGGGAATTGGTCCATGGAAAAGATTACAGCCAGGATTCGGATCCAACCTCTTGTGTTTCCTTATCCTCACGCGTGGCCGAAACTATATCGGACTTCTACTCATTCCATTTACTCATTACTCAAGTTAGGAGTTAGAAGGTTAGGAATTAGTAGAAGTCAATACTCCATTTCCATACATACATACAATACTCAAGTACACGATACTTACACATACTTCTCAATTCCATTCATTCATTTCATGAATTATACAAACTAATTGTTCAAGAAGATACAACAAGAACAAAATAGTTCAAACACAAATAAGTGCAGTATAAGTCCGATTCGTGCATTTATCTTATCGGTGATCACATAAGCACACAAATCGGGGTAACCAGGTTAGGATACAGAGCATGAAGAAATCATACCGTTCACCGTTGTATCCGCACTACCGGTTCCTTGGAGATCAACTTTTTGATTCCTATACATACATGGAGTAGCATGATCAACGAACTATTATTGATCTATCTTACTCCTTCATTGATACTTTCAATGTATACTTACTACTTCATTACTTTCTTACTTGGTTATAAAACCACGTTTTTCCTTACTACTTCTTAGGTTTGCTTCCTTACTTATTTACTTACTTTCTTACCATTACTACTTCATTAGTGGTGTATTACTACATACATATGCATATGTGTATATAGGCATATATACATGTATATATGATTACTATAATCATATAATTAAATTTTTTTTTTGACTCGACCGGACTTGCGACCGACCTTGCAAGTCCGGTCCATTCCAGTTGGCTACATCGTGTGAAAATTCCAGGGCCGACCGACCTTGCAAGTCCGGTCCCAAGGTCGGTCCATTCCAGTAAGTTTCGTATTTGAAAATTTTAGCCCGACCGACCTTGCAAGTCCGGTCGCAAGGTCGGTCCATTCCAGTAGCTTGCATTACGGGAATTTTTCTGGCCGACCGAACTTGCAAGTCCGGTCGCAAGTTCGGTCCATTCCAGAAGGTTTCTGACGGGAGAAATTTCTGGTCCGACCGAACTTGCAAGTCCGGTCGCAAGGTCGGTCGACTCCAGAAGGTTTCCCGTCTTTGTAAATCTGGGCTCGACCGACCTTGCAAGTTCGGTCCTAAGGTCGGTCCGGCCCAGTACTTCAGTTTTAAAATCTGTTTTGGGTGTTTTCTTTACCCATTGTTTCCCCAATCTTTACCAATACGTTCCTACATGTTTACCACTCATTTAGATGTTCCAAATCACCTTAATTCATCCACCAAACTTGCTACTCAATTCCTCCACAACTTACACCAATCCTCATCCTCTCAATTCAACACTTATACTAGTTCCCTTTTTACCAATGCTATAGATTTTGCTCTTCCCTCAAATGCTACAGATTTTCAACCTAACCTTTACCATTCAATACTCTTACTGCCAATACCACTACCAATATCCTCATTACATTACCTTCCACTCGATCCTTCCCATTATCTAGCTCCTTTCAAAATCTGTTACAAAGTGGTTTACTTCACACTTTAGGCTCTCCATGCACACCTAGTTTCTCCTAGTTCCTCCAATGCATTATACTACTTCTTGTTACAGATTTTACACTTTCACATACTCATTCTACAAGTACCAATCCATAGTTACTAAATATCTCCACTAACTTCTATACACACTTGGTTCTCCTATTCACCAAGTCATCCATAACTGTACATATTCCAACCAAAATTTTGCCATAGCTCAACTACTTTCCTTACTTAACCACACATACACCTTCTCACCAAATTCATGCCTATTCTAGCCATACCCATACAAGGGTTCTACCAGCACACATACAAAATCCCAATACACCAATATTTCCTCAATCCACAGTACAATACTCATGTACAATTATTTGGCTCTAAGGCCTACAATCCACATGCTTGCTCTTAAATACTCAAACTTCACAATTCTCACAATCCTGTTTACACAATACACTATACTCACATATTATCACTACTACAACAACAACAACAAAATTCCTGCACACTTACACATTCAATACCCCATGTTGTCCCGAGTTTTAAACATCATTTAAAACTTCAAAAACTGTTGCATTATCTTCTCCAATACTTTACTACATTACTACTACTCATACTACATACATTCCTCATTGTTAGATACTTAAAATCTGTTACAATGAAATACACAAACTAACCCAAGGTAAGAGCATTACCTTGACTTACTAGTTTTTTTTTCTTTCTTTCCTTTCCTTCTCTTCTTTTCCTCTTTCCTTCTTCCCTTGTTCTCGGTTTTTGTTCAAGAATGGCAATGCTACAGCAAGCCATACATACCCGTACTAGTTTAGCACCTTAACTTAAACTAACCCTAGAATTTAGATGTTTTAGGGTTTAGAAAAAGAGTATTACCTTCCAACCAATGTGTGGAGTCCTTGTCTAGCAAGTGAACAAGATTCCTAGCCCAAATGAGTAGCCAAAATCGGCTGGAATACAAGGAGTAAAACAAGTCTCACTTAAATTTTCGTTTTGCATATAAGGGCTAGAAAAAGGTAGGTTTTCAAGAATATTTTTACCTCAAAGTGACAAGGAGGTGAAGGTGCTTCTAATGGTGGTACTCAAGCTCCAAATGGAGAATACCCATAAAAACGAAAATGGAGTTTTTGGGTTTTTGAAAGGATGAAAATGTTCTCCTTGGCAAGGGGATTACATTGGTGTAATTTTTATTGGATTTGGAGAAGGTTTGGGTATTCAAAGAGAGGAGAGAAGTGGAGAGTTTTGTGGGGGCTTCATTTCTCCATTGCCATCGCCCAAGGAGGAAGAAGGGATACTAGAGAGAATAGAGAGGTGAGAGAAATCGTAAGAGAGAGGAGTGGGGATAGGAGAGAGAGTTTTTATTTTGTTTTTTACTTATTTCTTTTGTCCTCTAGTGTATTAGGAACAATAAAGAGATAAATAAAGAGAGTGGGGGTGAGGAGTCCATCGGTCACACACTCCCTTCTCTAAAGATTTTTGACTTTTATTTTCAAAGTGGACACGCTAAGTTTGTTTATTTGCATTCTCGCGCCACAACTTCCCGGTTGTTACAGTTTTTACTAACCGGTACCCGTTTTCCGGAAATTTTCTCTTTTAATTAATTTTATTGGTTCTACAGCTCCACTAATATTTATTAATGAATATTTAGTTGACCAAAGCTGTTACGAGCCTATTTGACCCGCTTAAAGTCGCGTTTTCCCGGTTTCCTCGAAAAACGCGCTTTAAGGTTCGTTTACGCTTTTAATACATTATTTGGATCCGTTTTCTTCGGGAGTTGTTCCCATATATTATTTAGGTCTTATTAAACCTTTAGAATCCATATAATATGCTAACCGAGGTCTCATGCCTCCCATGGTTATTTAACGCTTATTTAGCGTTCTCCGCTTGTAAAGCGTTTATTTATTTCTTTTGGATTTATTTTTCCTTACCAATATTACTCTAGCATTATTAGGCTCTTAAATACGGATTAGAATTATCTTAATCACTATATTTAAGTTTGGGGTATTTCAGTAAATCTTAGCCATCTTCCAAGCTAGCTACCCACGGTTTTGTACCTTGTTTTTAGGAGTGTTTTGATACTCTTTCTTTCTGGAAAAAATAGGGCCGAGGTAGATCTCCAACAAACTTGAAGATCTAAGGTAAAAATCCATGATTTTCATGACTTAAATTACTTCCCATGGTTAGCTCATGTTTGGAGTTTAATCATGTCTTGTTTTCTACATGAAGACAAGTAAATCAAGCTGTGGAGAAATTCTCCTTAAGGTGGCGAGACCAAACAAGGTCTTAACCTTGCTAAATCAAGGTATAAATCACTTAAATCTACACTTGGTATATTAATGTGTGTTTATACATATTTATACATATATGCCGTGAGTGAATGAGTATATTAAGGTCTTATTTTGACCTTAGGTGATTAAGGAATTGTTTAATAAATTTTATAACTAATTAAACAAGCATAATTGTCAAATTTAAGACATTATGTGGAAGTTTGGTAATTAAATGAAAAATACATGGTGAGGCCGAGACTAATAAGTATTTTTGGGACATTTATGTGTAATTTATTTTGTAAGCCAATGTTTGTAATAAGGTCATGTACTTTAGGCCATTTTATTTATGCATTTATAAGCTTTTAATTAAGTTTAGGTGCTAAATATGCATTACCGCATATTATTGGGGTCTTAGGTGTAATTAAATTAAATTTGGGGGCTATATAATAATTAAGCCGAAAATTAGAGGTTAAAAGGAGTTTAAATAGAAATTATAAGATTTTATAAAGTTTTGGGGTTAAATGGTAATTTCTGAAAAGTATGGGTACAAACCGTGAATTATGGAAATTAATGGTCAAGGAAATATTAAGGAGGTCAACCTTGACCATATGGTAGGTTTTGACCAAATTAGATAAGTTAAATAACTTATTTAAGGTTTTATAATAAAATAAGTATTTTATTGTAACAATTTTATAACATATGTGGTGAATATGTTATTTCTGAAAATAAAGGGTGTATAATGGTATTATAAACACCCATGGGCTATTAGGAATTTTTAGGAATTTATTGGGTTGATTTTGGAATTAAGATGAACTATATATGTATAATATATAGTTATTATGTCATTATGACACTTTGGAGAAATATAGGTGGTGGAATTATAAATACCGAAAGTATATGGGTTAATAGGGATATTTATAACCCTTTGGAGAAATTTGGTGATTTTTAGAATTATATAAGAGTATTTACTAAGATATATGTATAATATATAGTTTTAATGATATTATAAAACTATATGTTATAAATAGGGCCAAATGGCAATTATAGAACAGTTTGGGGTCTGTTCGGAATTTACAAAAATATGACCATATGTTATACTTTTTTTATAGGTTAGAAATGTTATATTAAATGGTATATATAACATGGTATAAATAATGGGGTGATTTTGTAAATAAAGGACACTATGGTTTATGGAAAAGAATAAGGTTTAATATATGTGCCCATGCGGCAATAATAAATAGTTTTGTATTAAAACTATAGGTTATAAGTTAAAGGGATAAAAATATCATATTATATGATATTAGTATATGGTAAAACATTACATAATGTTATGTGGTCAAAATAGAATTTAAATAAACTCAAGGGCTGTACCGAATTATATAAGGTTGGAAAATGAATTTTAGACTAAGGTCTATAATGTTATAAATGTTATAACAATTATATGGTTTAGGGGGAATTAAAATGAGTAAGGATATTCACATTAAATAATGTGACAAACTATAAATAAATAAGATTTATAAACTAAGGTATTCATGGAATAAACCTTGGGAGTTGTAAATAAACAACATAAATGTTACATAATATTAGGATAACAATCTTAATATAAGTTGTACAATATAATACAACTAATGGGAATAATCATCTAAAATAAGATGATAAAAGGTAACATATAATATAAGAGTTTAATAACTCATGGAAATTACCTACGTGGTAAATATATACATACACAAGAATAATGTATATGAGGATGGATATATATTATGGTTGGAAACCATATAATATAATGGTGGTGGTTATTACATGAAAAATAGTTACGAACTATAAGGTATAAGTTTTGGATGCAATATTATTTGCTAAAGATAAAGGAGTATATAATACAATGTATTATAATGGATGGTGGGAAAAATAATACGATATAATATAATCATGCATGCATACATGCAACTATAGGTTATGTACCTAAACTAGATGGTGGATAAGGTTAAAAGAAATATAATGAATTAAACTTAACAGTCGAAATGTTTAGACATAAGAGTTTTAGTAACAAAGCCGACCGGTTTAGATAAACCCGTAACAAATAACTGTAGAAAACAGGGATGAACTGTCGGGGTTACTTGTTATTCGGAAATACCGGATATAGTTAGTCATGGAGACTGACTTATAGTTTATTACCGTTTAGATCATACTTCAGACAAGGACGTTTGACGAGCTAGTGGACTACACTGCGCATCCTAGGTCTTGGTGAACGATATGTAAAGGGGTTTGATCCGAGTTGTCCTAAGGAAGCTCCTTGGGCTCGGATTTGGTTGATATAACTTGTGTGTTATGTGTGTGGATACATGTATGTGATTAAGTGTTACTGCATTATTTTATTTATGCACGAGCGTCCCACGGGACTAACACTACGTCGACTATAGATCGACTTATATAAACATACATATACGTTAATGTGATAACATGACGGTTACTTGATATAATACCATAGTATTAATATTAAGTATATGGCAACCTAAGTAAAACACTTAGGTATGAGTCACGACATTGTCGGTCTCTAGAGCATGGATCTCGAACATGAATATAACCTAGATTACTTCTAGGTATGCGTGAGACCCATTGGGCAGCTAATTAATAATTATTCTCCATAAGACTAAGAGCATATCTTAAACATTATGAGAGAGAGATGGTATGAGTTGAGGTGAGGAATCCCGGTGGTTTACGAACTACTTGGTTGCGCATTTGTGATCACTGAGGGGTTTCCGATTGGATTCCGCTCCAGGTTTATACCCAACGAGCCCAAACTGGATCGTGGGTCAGGTGGCTACGGCCTTTATATGGACGTCTTACGAGACATAAGAGAGTCAGGGGCCTCCGGACCTCTGGCGAAATGAGCACCTTTGTGTGTACGGGAGGACTACTGTCCATGGTGAGGTTATCGGGTTGTCCTAACATGACGCCCAATTGGTATTAATAATTAAACATGGTTTGGATGGGGCCTTGAAGGCCAAATTAAATTAAACTAATAAAGGATGGTATACGCTACGACGATCGTACATTGTACATTAAATTGTTATTACTCGATATGTTCGATATACAAATGTTGTTTGAGATATTAAATGAATGTTTGGATTGGATGGATGGTTAAATGTTTATGAATATTTGGATGGATGATTATGTATATTATACATGTTTATTACAGTACTGGTTATAACTGTAAAATGGTAAAGCATGAAACCGATCTAATAATAAGATGGTTAAAATGACAAGTGACCATTAGGGTCCAGGCCCGGCATACTCAGCGTCTATCGCTGATACTACACCATTGCAGGTTGTTGATTATTGTCGAAGCCGAAGCGCGGGAACAGGGTAATTAGAGTTTACTTTAATTACCGCACATGGAGTTGTATTATGGTAAGGTTATGTATATTCAGGATTGGGTAGACGCTCACTTGTCGATGTTTATGATTTATGGACTTAGTATGATGTATAGGAGTTTCTCGTTATCACAGCGGTTAGCAGTTTGTTTATGTTGGAAGTTGGATATAGTTTGGCTTCGTTGCTCGCATGGGCGAGTAATGGCCGTGACACCCGAGTAAGTATTGTTACTGTTATTAATTCTTCCGCTGTAAGACGTTTTATTTATTGCTACGTGAGAGATTATTACGTGATTATGGAGAGGGGTGTTACAAAAGTGGTATCAGAGCGGAGTACCTGTAACACCCCTACAACGCCCCTATCAACTACCAAAATCGCAGCGGAATTAACCAGCTAAACAATAACTAAACGCTTCGGTGTTACAACGCCGTTAACCACCCACGTGGTTAACTAGGCAGAATAAATACAAGTGTATCGGTCTGATGATCAGACTCCCGAGCATAGGTCCTAACATCCACATATATACATAACCAACAATACCGAGTTTTTACTTTACATCACAACTACCAACTGTAATCATCCACCACTGTTATCGAACAGTACCAAAATATAACGCCTCGGGAGCACAGGCGCATCCCGGGCTCAACATCCAAAAACAACCAAGAGTATATCAACGACCTAGGATCTAGAGCCACTCCGCTTCTTCGATCCTCATCCTGTAAATAAACAGAGCCCCCAGAGGGGGTCAGCAACCTTTGCTGGTAAGGTTAACGCGCAGCCCATCGGCTACCGGGATACGCACAACCAATTGTCATGATAACATGGCATTCATTTTAATCATCCAACATATATATATACCAAAGCATAGCAAGGGAAATTGCATAGCACAACAACAATACATAACACCATAAAATCGGTTCACACAAGGAACCTTCCTCCATAGTTAGTATACATAGTGAGCCTAGAGATTATTGCCAATCTCATGCTAAGCTCGTTACCAACCTCGTTACCATCCAGTTATATCGAACGGTTAACTTAAACCCAAGGTGTGTCAGATATAGTAATCCCAAGCACACCGAAATAACATTTGTATGCCCCTGTGGCCCGACGTGAGTCAGTAAACTAGCTTTGGATAAGCTAAGGGAAGGTTGAAACCAAATTGGAATACAACCTATACATACACCAAGAGAGCCGAACCGGATATGACATCGACTCCCGTCCTCACACGCGTGGCCGGAACATGACCGGACTCCTCACTCCCCCGGTTAGCACTTGTTAGTGATCACACAATGTTTTGTTAAGTCACACACAAACAAGTGTTTAGGTCTTGTTAGACACACCAAGGGAAGGGAGTCACAATAATACAACATCATAATATATAACAACCGTAAACTCTTTTCATGCCTTAATCTTACAAGGTCGTTAACAATCAGAAAAGCAATCAACACACAAGCCGGTGTAAACCGGTAGACAACAGACTGCAAGAAAACCATACCTCGGTCCTTGCCTCGACTGGTTTCCACCTTGAGAGAATCCTAAACACATTTAGTAACGTCGGTTAATTAACGCACTAGTCCATTATTAACATTAACTACTTCACATTTCTAGTTATCTCACTTCCACACTTGTCTTAACTTCTCATCTTTTAAAATGTCATTATAACACTCCTAACATGCCTTATATAACCTTATAATATCATTACTAACTTATTACCATTTTTAGATAACATTTTCCATCTTAAAACAACATTTTTGGTCCATATTGTGGCCTGTCCGAACTTGTGTCCGAACCTCCAAGTTCGGACGCAAGCCGTGACTTTGAACTGAAAACAGACACACGTCCGAACTTGTGTCCGGACTTCGGAAGTTCGGACGTGAGTCGAGAATCTCTTAATGCGGAAATCCATGCGTCCGAACATGTGTCCGGACTTCCCAAGTTCGGACACAGGTTCGAGTGTGCAAAATTCTTACCCAACAGAGCCTGTCCGAACTTCCATGTCCGGACGGAAGTTCGGACAAGGCAAAATGCTCAATTTCCAAGCCTTTAAACACTTAGCCAAATTCCTCCAAAGCCTCCAACACTTATAGTATCTACTCCCTAGGTTCTTAAGTGATGTTTCATGCCTATTCTAACCATTATACCAAGACATATCTTCCACACAAACATCATCATCCAAACATCCTTTCTTACAAATTAAAACTCCTTATGTCATTCTTACAATTCCTTTTTCCAAGCTTACACTTTCTCCTCAATTTACCAAAGTTTGCCTAAGTCTTTACCTAAGTCCAAAATGACTTTGGTACATACTAAAACCTCAAGATCATGCCTAAGTCCTTATTACACTCTAGAACACTTCCTAGTTCATCAAAATTCCTTTAAAACATCTTGAACTCCTTATGCATTTCCTAAATTTCGACATAGGTTCTCCTAGCATTTTGTTACACCAAAGCACATTGTTTTCACCATTAAACACCCAAGAACACTAAGAACACTCTCATACACAAAACTTCACTCAAATCTCACTACATTAAAATATAATGCATAACTTAAATTGCATGGCACTTAGGCCCTTAAAATGCATGGCTCTTAGGCCCTTAAAGTGCTTAAATCATAAACACTGAATTTCCACAATATATATGCCTTTGACCTGCAAATACATACAACAAGACATATGTTCTTTTACTAGTCTCCTTGAGAACATTTACTAGGTCATTCACCTTTTGCTCTTTAGGTAATTTTAACAAGCATTATAAGCTCATTTCTCCTAAGGCATTAAAACAACATTAGGTTAGTATATTTACCTCTTTTCCGAACAACTTCTTTCTTGTTTCCTTATAAAACCGGTAAGGTATTTGATTCCTTGTCAAGTTCTAAACATTGTACAAACAACATAATGAGTATTCAAGCTATAAGCTTCATCTCAATGTAAACCCTAGATTTACATTGTTTCAAAAACATTAATGTAGTTGTTTTACCTTGGTCTTTGAAGAGAGTTTGAATATCTATGAAGAGAGGACTCCACCTAGTCCATGAAAGGTTGGAATGAAGCTAGAACAAAGTCACACAAAGAGCACCATTAATGTGCATTTTCGGTCAAGGTAAAAAACATGGAAGAAACTTGATTTTTCTTTGAGATTCCTTACCTAGAAGCAAAGGAGATCAATAATATGTAGAAACACAAGCTCAAGCTCCTTCAATGGTGGAACTCCATGGCACCGAAATGGGGCTCTTGAAGTTTTGAGAAGATAGGAATGAGGAGCTTGATGAGAGGAAGAAGATGGTGGTATTTGTTTTTGATTTGGTTAAGTGAGCTATGAAATATAGGTGGTCCAAGGTGATGAAATGGTGGTGGTGCTGTAGCTTGTCCGAAAATGAGAGCAAGAAGGAAGGAGATGGAGTTGGAGACGGTGGGAACATGAAAGAAATGAAGAGGATGAAGTTTAAGTTGCTTTTGTAAGATATTTTAGCTAAAGTAAATAGTAACCTTATGAGTCATCTTTATTTACTTAATAAGCTAACATGTTTGGTGACTCACTAATACAAAAACCGGCCCCCTTTATATTACTAAGGGTGTTTTAGTCTTTATTTGTCAATTTAATTACTTATGATAACATATGTTACAAACTAGCTTATAAAAATCACTATTCATAAAAACAAGGCACATAGAAGTGAAATTTTTGATTTCCTATTGATATGGCCACCCAAATGTGATACTAAATAGTACACATATATATTTAAGAGTAATGATGGACATTTAGCCACTCAAAACTCATTTACAAGACAATTTTTCAAAAATGTGCTTTAAGACTTCTTAAAGCACATTTTGTGTTTTAACTTGTTTTCAAGCTTGGTTTTCTTTGGTAATTGATTTAATATGTTCATTAATATATAAATAAGGTCTTGGTAAGTTCATTAGGTCTTACCCCAGCTTATTCCAAGCTTAGAGTACATTTTAGCCCTTATTGACCTTAAGGTATTTAATTGTGTTCTTTATGGTTTAAATTGTTTACTATTGTTTCTAAGACATTTTCTTGTCTTAACAAATCATGTTTTAATGTTTAAACAACATTCTAAGGTTTGGGGTATTTCAGTACCGCTCTGATGACGAGGAAGTAGGTTAAGACAGTGAGCTTAGGACTTGGGAAATTAAGGGAAACGTTTGTGAGGTATGAGACGATTCGTCTTAGAAAGATATTGTGTCTAGTAACGCAAATTGCGTGACATAGTAGCCTATAAGACAATTCAATATCTACTGGTTGTGTACGGTAATATACCGAACATTTATGTGACATACTGTACTACAGATGTCTGGGGGAACTAGAGGGCGTGGTACTGGAAGAGGTGGAGGCGGTGACCCCGTCATTCCAGGAGTTGCAGAGACGATTGCTGCCGTACTCACACAGCTTGGTACTCAGATAGGAGGAGCACCAGCCCACCCGCCACAGCCCAGGGAAACGAACTGACTGAAGTCGGTTAGCGAGACCCGACCACCTACATATTCAGGGGAACCAGACCCCGTAGCTTTGGAGCGATTCATAGTTGAACATGAGAAGGCCTACGAGGCTTTACAGGTACTGCCAACCAGAAGGTTGTCATTGCTGCTTTCCATCTGAAGGATGCAGCCAACACTTGGTAGAGGTTGGTCAAGGACCATCACCTGGCTACGCCCGACTTTTCGTGGGCTGCCTTTGTAGAGTTGCTGAGGGGGAAGTACTACCCAACACATCTTAAACAGAAGAAGCGCCATGAGAGTTTAATAACTAATGGGAATAATCATCTAAAATAAGATGATAAAAGGTAACATATAATATAAGAGTTTAATAACTCATGGAAATTACCTACGTGGTAAATATATACATACACAAGAATAATGTATATGAGGATGGATATATATTATGGTTGGAAACCATATAATATAACGGTGGTGGTTATTACATGAAAAATAGTTACAAACTATAAGGTATAAGTTTTGGATGCAATATTATTTGCTAAAGATAAAGGAGTATATAATACAATGTATTATAATGGATGGTGGGAAAAATAATACGATATAATATAATCATGCATGCATACATGCAACTATAGGTTATGTACCTAAACTAGATGGTGGATAAGGTTAAAAGAAATATAATGAATTAAACTTAACAGTCGAAATGTTTTGACATACGAGTTTTAGTAACAAAGCCGACCGGTTTAGATAAACCCGTAACAAATAACTGTAGAAAACAGGGATGAACTGTCGGGGTTACTTGTTATTCGGAAATACCGGATGTAGTTAGTCATGGAGACTGACTTATAGTTTATTACCGTTTAGATCATACTTCAGACAAGGACGCTTGACGAGCTAGTGGACTACACTGCGCATCCTAGGTCTTGGTGAACGGTATGTAAAGGGGTTTGATCCGAGTTGTCCTAAGGAAGCTCCTTGGGCTCGGATTTGGTTGATATAACTTGTGTGTTATGTGTATGGATACATGTATGTGATTAAGTGTTACTGCATTATTTTATTTATGCACGAGCGTCCCACGGGACTAACACTACGTCGACTATAGATCGACTTATATAAACATACATATACGTTAATGTGATAACATGATGGTTACTTGATATAATACCATAGTATTAATATTAAGTATATGGCAACCTAAGTAAAACACTTAGGTATGAGTCACGACATTGTCGGTCTCTAGAGCATGGATCTCGAACATGAATATAACCTAGATTACTTCTAGGTATGCGTGAGACCCATTGGGCAGCTAATTAATAATTATTCTCCATAAGACTAAGAGCATATCTTAAACATTATGAGAGAGAGATGGTATGAGTTGAGGTGAGGAATCCCGGTGGTTTACGAACTACTTGGTTGCGCATTTGTGATCACTGAGGGGTTTCCGATTGGATTCCGCTCCAGGTTTATACCCAACGAGCCCAAACTGGATCGTGGGTCAGGTGGCTACGGCCTTTATATGGACGTCTTACGAGACATAAGAGAGTCAGGGGCCTCCGGACCTCTGGAGAAATGAGCACCTTTGGTGTACGGGAGGACTACTGTCCATGGTGAGGTTATCGGGTTGTCCTAACATGACGCCCAATTGGTATTAATAATTAAACATGGTTTGGATGGGGCCTTGAAGGCCAAATTAAATTAAACTAAAAAGGATGGTTACGCTACGACGATCGAATGTACATTAAATTGTTATTATTCGATACGTTCGATATACAAATGTTGTTTGAGATATTAAATGAATGTTGGATTGGATGGATGGTTAAATGTTATGAATATTTGGATGGATGATTATGTATAGTATACAGGTTTATTACAGTACTGGTTATAACGTAAAATGGTAAAGCATGAAACCGATTACTATAAGATGGTTAAAATGACAAGTGACCATTAGGGTCCAGGCCCGGCATACTCAGCGTCTATGATACTACACCATTGCAGGTTGTTGATTATTGTCGAAGCCGAAGCGCGGGAACAGGGTAATTAGAGTTACTTTAATTACCGCACATGGAGTGTTATTATGGTAAGGTTATGTATATTCAGGATTGGGTAGACGCTCACTTGTCGATGTTATGATTTATGGACTTAGTATGATGTATAGGAGTTTCTCGTTATCACAGCGGTTAGCAGTTTGTTTATGTTGGAAGTTGGATATAGTTTGGCTTCGTTGCTCGCATGGGCGAGTAATGGCCGGTGACACCCGAGTGAGTATTGTTACTGTTATTAATTCTTCCACTGTAAGACGTTTTATTTATTGCTACGTGAGAGATTATTACGTGATTATGGAGAGGGTGTTACAAAAGTGGTATCAGAGAGGAGTACCTGTAACACCCCTACAACGCCCCTATCAACTACCAAAATCGCAGCGGAATTAACCAGCTAAACAATAACTAAACGCTTCGGTGTTACAACGCCGTTAACCACCCACGTGGTTAACTAGGCAGAATAAATACAAGTGTATCGGTCTGATGATCAGACTCCCGAGCATAGGTCCTAACATCCAATATACATAACCAACAATACGAGTTTTTATTTACCACAACTACCAACTGTAATCATCCACCACTGTTATCGAACAGTACCAAATATAACGCCTCGGGAGCACAGGCGATCCCGGGCTCAACATCCAAAACAACCAAAGTAGTATATCAACGACCTAGGATCTAGAGCCACTCGCTTCTTCGATCCTCTCCTGTAAATAAACAGAGCCCCCAGAGGGGGTCAGCAACCTTTGCTGGTATGGTTAACGCGCAGCCCATCGGCTACCGGGATACGCACAACCAATTGTCATGATAACATGGCATTCATTTTAAACATCCAACATATATATACCAAAGCATAGCAAGGGAAATTGCATAGCACAACAACAATACATAACACATAAAATCGGTTCACACAAGGAACCTTCCTCCATAGTAGTATACATAGTGAGCCTAGAGATTATTGCCAATTCATGCTAGCTCGTTACCAACCTCGTTACCGTCCAGTTATATCGAACGGTTAACTTAAACCCAAGGTGTGTCAGATATAGTAATCCCAAGCACACCGAAATAACATTTGTATGCCCCTGTGGCCCGACGTGAGTCAGTAAACTAGCTTTGGATAAGCTAAGGGAAGGTTGAAACCAAATTGGAATACAACCTATACATACACCAAGAGACCGAACCGGATATGACATCGATCCCGTCCTCACACGCATGGCCGGAACATGACGGACTCCTCCCCCCCGGTTAGCATTGTTAGTGATCACACAATGTTTTGTTAAGTCACACACAAACAAGTGTTTAGGTCTTGTTAGACACACCAAGGGAAGGGAACAATAATACAAACATAATATATAACAACCGTAAACTCTTTTCATGCCTTAATCTTACAAGGTCGTTAACAATCAGAAAGCAATCAACACACAAGCCGGTGTAAAACCGGTAGACAACAGACTGCAGAAAAACCATACCTCGGTCCTTGCCTCGACTGGTTTCCACCTTGAGAGAATCCTAAACACATTTAGTAACGTCGGTTAATTACCGCACTAGTCCATTATAACATTAACTACTTCACATTTCTAGTTATCTCACTTCCACACTTGTCTTAACTTCTCATCTTTTAAAATGTCATTATAACCCTAACATGCCTTATATAACCTTATAATATCATTACTAACTTATTACCATTTTTAGATAACATTTTCCATCTTAAAACAACATTTTTGGTCCATATTGTGGCCTGTCCGAACTTGTGTCCGAACCTCCAAGTTCGGACGCAAGCCGTGACTTTGAACTGAAAACAGACACACGTCCGAACTTGTGTCCGGACTTCGGAAGTTCGGACGTGAGTCGAGAATCCTTAATGCGGAAATCCATGCGTCCGAACATGTGTCCGGACTTCCCAAGTTCGGACACAGGTTCGAGTGTGCAAAATTCTTACCCAACAGAGCCTGTCCGAACTTCCATGTCCGGACGGAAGTTCGGACAAGGCAAAATGCTCAATTTCCAAGCCTTTAAACACTTAGCCAAATTCCTCCAAAGCCTCCAACACTTAGTATCTACTCCCTAGGTTCTTAAGTGATGTTTCATGCCTATTCTAACCATTATACCAAGACATATCTTCCACACAAACATCATCATCCAAACATCCTTCTTACAAATTAAAACTCCTTATGTCATTCTTACAATTCCTTTTTCCAAGCTTACACTTTCTCCTCAATTTACCAAAGTTTGCCTAAGTCTTTACCTAAGTCCAAAATGATTGGTACATACTAAAACCTCAAGATCATGCCTAAGTCCTATTACACTCTAGAACACTTCCTAGTTCATCAAAATTCCTTTAAAACATCTTGAACTCCTTATGCATTTCCTAAATTTCGACATAGGTTCTCCTAGCATTTTGTTACACCAAAGCACATTGTTTTCACCATTAAACACCCAAGAACACTAAGAACACTCTCATACACAAAACTTCACTCAAATCTCACTACATTAAAATATATGCATAACTTAAATTGCATGGCACTTAGGCCCTTAAAATGCATGGCTCTTAGGCCCTTAAAGTGCTTAAATCATAAACACTGAATTTCCACAATATATATGCCTTTGACCTGCAAATACACACAAGACATATGTTCTTTTACTAGTCTCCTTGAGAACATTACTAGGTCATTCACCTTTTGCTCTTTAGGTAATTTTAACAAGCATTATAAGCTCATTTCTCCTAAGGCATTAAAACAACATTAGGTTAGTATATTTACCTCTTTTCGAACAACTTCTTTCTTGTTTCCTTATAAAAACCGGTAAGGTATTTGATTCCTTGTCAAGTCTAAACATTGTACAAACAACATAATGAGTATTCAAGCTATAAGCTTCATCTCAATGTAAACCCTAGATTTACATTGTTTCAAAAACATTAATGTAGTTGTTTTACCTTGGTCTTTGAAGAGAGTTTGAATATCTATGAAGAGAGGACTCCACCTAGTCCATGAAAGGTTGGAATGAAGCTAGAACAAAGTCACACAAAGAGCACCATTAATGTGCATTTTCGGTCAAGGTAAAAAACATGGAAGAAACTTGATTTTTCTTTGAGATTCCTTACCTAGAAGCAAAGGAGATCAATAATATGTAGAAACACAAGCTCAAGCTCCTTCAATGGTGGAACTCCATGGCACCGAAATGGGGCTCTTGAAGTTTTGAGAAGATAGGAATGAGGAGCTTGATGAGAGGAAGAAGATGGTGGTATTTGTTTTTGATTTGGTTAAGTGAGCTATGAAATATAGGTGGTCCAAGGTGATGAAATGGTGGTGGTGCTGTAGCTTGTCCGAAAATGAGAGCAAGAAGGAAGGAGATGGAGTTGGAGACGGTGGGAACATGAAAGAAATGAAGAGGATGAAGTTTAAGTTGCTTTTGTAAGATATTTTAGCTAAGTAAATAGTAACCTTGAGTCATCTTTATTTACTTATAAGCTAACTGTTGGTGGTGACTCACTACTACAAAAACCGGCCCCCTTATATCTAAGGGTGTTTTAGTCTTTATTTTCAATTTAATTACTTATGATACATATGTTACAAACTAGCTTATAAAATCACTATTCATAAAAACAAGGCACATAGAAGTGAAATTTTTGATTTCCTATTGATATGGCCACCCAATGTGATACTATATAGTACACAATATATTTAAGAGTAATGATGGACATTTAGCCACTCAAACTCATTTACAAGACAATTTTTCAAAAATGTGCTTAAGACTTCTTAAAGCACATTTTGTTTTAACTTGTTTTCAAGCTTGGTTTTCTTTGGTAATTGATTTAATATGTTCATTAATATATAAATAAGGTCTTGGTAAGTTCATTAGGTCTTACCCCAGCTTATTCCAAGCTTAGAGTACATTTTAGCCCTTATTGACCTTAAGGTATTTAATTGTGTTCTTTATGGTTTAAATTGTTTATTGTTTCTAAGACATTTTTCTTGTCTTAACAAATCATGTTTTAATGTTTAAACAACATTCTAAGGTTTGGGGTATTTCAGTACCGCTCTGATGACGAGGAAGTAGGTTAAGACAGTGAGCTTAGGACTTGGGAAATTAAGGGAAACGTTTGTGAGGTATGAGACGATTCGTCTTAGAAAGATATTGTGTCTAGTAACGCAAATTGCGTGACATAGTAGCCTATAAGACAATTCAATATCTACTGGTTGTGTACGGTAATATACCGAACATTATGTGACATACTGTACTACAGATGTCTGGGGGAACTAGAGGGCGTGGTACTGGAAGAGGTGGAGGCGGTGACCCCGTCATTCCAGGAGTTGCAGAGACGATTGCTGCCGTACTCACACAGCTTGGTACTCAGATAGGAGGAGCACCAGCCCACCCCCACAGCCCAGGGAAACGAACTGACTGAAGTCGGTTAGCGAGACCCGACCACCTACATATTCAGGGAACCAGACCCCGTAGCTTTGGAGCGATTCATAGTTGAACATGAAGGCCTACGAGGCTTTACAGGTACCTGCCACCAGAAGGTTGTCATTGCATTGCTGCTTTCCATCTGAAGGATGCAGCCAACACTTGGTAGAGGTTGGTCAAGGACCATCACCTGGCTACGCCCGACTTTCGTGGGCTTGCCTTTTAGAGTTGCTGAGGGGAAGTACTACCCAACACATCTTAAACAGAAGAAGCGCCATGAGAGTTTAATAACTAATGGGAATAATCATCTAAAATAAGATGATAAAAGGTAACATAAATATAAGAGTTTAATAACTCATGGAAATTACCTACGTGGTAAATAATACATACACAAGAATAATGTATATGAGGATGGATATATATTATGTTGGAACCATATAATAACGGTGGTGGTTATTACATGAAAATAGTTACAAACTATAAGGTATAAGTTTTGGATGCATATTATTTGCTAAAGATAAAGGAGTATATAATACAAGTATTATAATGGATGGTGGGAAAAATAATACGATATAATATAATCATGCATGCATACATGCACTATAGGTATGTACCTAAACTAGATGGTGGATAAGGTTAAAAAGAAATATAATGAATTAAACTTAACAGTCGAAATGTTTTGACATACGAGTTTTAGTAACAAAGCCGACCGGTTTGATAAACCCGTAACAAATAACTGTAGAAACAGGGATGAACTGTCGGGGTTACTTGTTATTCGGAAATACCGGATGTAGTTAGTCATGGAGACTGACTATAGTTTATTACCGTTAGATCATACTTCAGACAAGGACGCTTGACGAGCTAGTGGACTACACTGCGCATCCTAGGTCTTGGTGAACGGTATGTAAAGGGGTTTGATCCGAGTTGTCCTAAGGAAGCTCCTTGGGCTCGGATTTGGTTGATATAACTTGTGTGTTATGTGTATGGATACATGTATGTGATTAAGTGTTACTGCATTATTTTATTTATGCACGAGCGTCCCACGGGACTAACACTACGTCGACTATAGATCGACTTATATAAACATACATAATACGTTAATGTGATAACATGATGGTTACTTGATATAATACCATAGTATTAATATTAAGTATATGGCAACCTAAGTAAAACACTTAGGTATGAGTCACGACATTGTCGGTCTCTAGAGCATGGATCTCGAACATGAATATAACCTAGATTACTTCTAGGTATGCGTGAGACCCATTGGGCAGCTAATTAATAATTATTCTCCATATAACTAAGAGCATATCTTAAACATTATGAGAGAGAGATGGTATGAGTTGAGGTGAGGAATCCCGTGGTTTACGAACTACTTGGTTGCGCATTTGTGATCACTGAGGGGTTTCCGATTGGATTCCGTCTCCAGGTTTATACCCAACGAGCCCAAACTGGATCGTGGGTCAGGTGGCTACGGCCTTTATATGGACGTCTTACGAGACATAAGAGAGTCAGGGGCCTCCGGACCTCTGGCGAAATGAGCACCTTTGTGTACGGAGGACTACTGTCCATGGTGAGGTTATCGGGTTGTCCTAACATGACGCCCAATTGGTATTAATAAACATGGTTTGGATGGGCCTTGAAGGCCAAATTAAATTAAACTAATAAAGGATGGTATACGCTACGACGATCGTACATTGTACATTAAATTGTTATTTTTCTATACGTTCGATCTACAATGTGTTTGAGATATTAAATGAATGTTTGGATTGGATGGTGGTTAATGTTTATGAATATTTGGATGGATGATTATTTATATTATACATGTTTATTACAGTACTGGTTATAACTGTAAAATGGTAAAGCATGAAACCGATCTAATAATAAGATGGTTAAAATGACAAGTGACCATTAGGGTCCAGGTCCGGCATACTCAGCGTCTATCGCTGATACTACACCATTGCAGGTTGTTGATTATTGTCGAAGCCGAAGCGCGGGAACAGGGTAATTAGAGTTTACTTTAATTACCGCACATGGAGTTGTATTATGGTAAGGTTATGTATATTCAGGATTGGGTAGACGCTCACTTGTCGATGTTTATGATTTATGGACTTAGTATGATGTATAGGAGTTTCTCGTTATCACGGCGGTTAGCAGTTTGTTTATGTTGGAAGTTGGATATAGTTTGGCTTCGTTGCTCGCATGGGCGAGTAATGGCCGGTGACACCCGAGTGAGTATTGTTATTGTTATTAATTCTTCCGCTGTAAGACGTTTTATTTATTGCTACGTGAGAGATTATTACGTGATTATGGAGAGGGGTGTTACAACAACACTTCAAGATCAAGCAGGACATGTAGTTTTCCCAGGATAGGAGAGTAATGCATGACCAACAAGTGCCTTTTCTCAGTCTGGTGGGCCGTGTGAGTCTTAAGTGTCTAGAATTACTTCAACACGAGCTCTAGTATGACAAATGTAGTAATGATCATACATGTGGATCGGTAGAAGTGTGTTCCATTAATACCAGCACAATGGAATTACTGTGTGCATGTCGTATGTATGAGCTGCTTATGATTGGTCAAAACATTTTTAAATCTAAAATTTTAAAATTTTTATTTTAAATATTATTATATGGAGTATATAATATAATATAATATATATATTTATTTATATTAAATAAAAATATTTAGTATATAACAAAAATAACTAAATGAATCATTGTAAATATTTTATTTGAGATAAAACATCTAACATACATAAATTGTTTACTTTAAATTTTTATTTAATTATATATTACACATAATTTTTAATTATTAAAATATTTATTTAAACTAAACATTGTTTGAAACAACGATGATGATGAGTCACCTGGTAAGAGAGAATGATGGAAAATGAAAGAAAAATAATACTATTCCCCATGATTTTAGGGGGAATGGGTGAGAAGAGAATTGGGGGTTTTATAATCATTAAAAATTAAAAACAAACCATCACAAAATATTAATAAGTAAACTAAATATTATTTAATTAAATGTGAACTAATTTATTTTAGCTAATACCAAAAGATACTGAGAAATATAAAACCAGATATGAACATATAAACAGGCCCGGCTCTAAGCATGTGCAACCGGTGCAATTGCACAGGGCCTCATGCTTTTTAGGGCCCCAAATTTTAAATAACTATTTATCTCTCTTTCTTTATGAAAAATATTAGTAGTGGTGTCCGTTAGCATTATACTGTACTAGAATAGCCTTTTCACTTTCCAATAAAATAATGAATCGTCAGAGACATTGTTGCTTCTGTAGATGTTCTACTCTCGGTCTCTCACAGAACGTCACAATCAATCAGAAAATCACTCATAGTCACAGACAACTTTTTTTTAATTTTTTCTTCAGTGTGAGTGGTATAGCCGAAATGCAGCAGGTACGGGACTTGTTTTTCTTTTCACTAGCTTTTAGTTGTTAATTATTTTTTCCATTAATTTCCGGTAATTTTTATGTTAATTTAATTATTTGTGCTACTTATTTATTAATAATAGAGAATTTCTTTTTATTTTCACACTCTAGCATCAGTGCATCACTAGTTTAGTTGTTAATTATTTTCCCATTAATTTATGGTAATTGTTAACGGCACACACTGATACAATTTTATTTGTGAATTGTCCGTTTTAGCTCACATTTTAAAAAATAAAAATAGTGGATTCAAGATACAATTTTATAATTATGTAAAAGGCCTCATTTTACATATTGAGCACAGGGCCCCAAAATTTTCTAAGACGAATATTAAACATTATCTAATGTATATATTAGATAAATATCTATAATATACTGCAAATATTTTTATAACATAATTTTGATATTATTAATAATTTTTTATTTTGATTAAATTGTTTATATTTTTACTGAATATATAATTAAGATTATTTTTAATTTATATTTTGTTTAACTATCAATATGTTTATGAAATTAATGAACATGGTTGATCATTTTGACATTTGGAAACAAAAATTATTACATTATGTTAACATTAAATAAAACAAGTATAACTTTTTTGTTGAAGACAATGGTGATTCCCTTATGTTCAAAATCAAACAACAACAAAGGAAATGGTGCATAATTCTATTTCGTTTCTAAGTTTAAACCAAACAGTTTTTTTTAATGTAAGAGAATCTCATTACTTTTCTTTGCATACCTTTTGTTGATTCCATTCGTTTCAGTTGGGTAGAATGAAGACATTATATGCCTAACAAAACTAACTGAATCACAGTATACGTTTTATGCTTGGTTAAATTTTCACTTTTTTCATTTTGAGGAAGTATAAATTTCAACTTAATTAAATGTGCCTGTTCAGGTCTTTCACGGATATGGATGCAATCTTGACAATGATTTGTCCCATCTAGCACTAGTAAATACTACTACTCTCCGTTCAACAATAACTGTCATTTTAGAAATTTGCACATTTATTAAGAAAAGTAGGTCAATGACGCATGTGTCCCTACTTTTTAGTTTTCCATTTAGATAATAATTACTTTTATGGAGTATTAAATAGTAAGGGTAAAAGTAGAAAAAAATGTGTCAAAAAGCTAGAATGACAGATATTTTTGAACGAGAATCACATCCTAAAATGACAGATATTAATTAACGGAGGGGTACTACTGCCCCATTTTTTTGTATGAATGATAATCTAGCTGATGTCAGTTGTCAACTGAAAGTTAGAAAAAATAGAGGAGAAAAATAGTTGATATGACAATTGATATATATGACATACAAAGACACTAAACTAACTAATCAAATAAACCCGATGTAAAAGAATAGGCCTAATACTTATCCGAAAATTCAACGCGACGAAGATGATGGAGATGAGATGGGTGGACTGGGGCGTGGTGGGTGTGCTGTGCTGCCGCAACCACGGTCACACGTAAACAAAAATGAAGCAGTAAACACGTTACCGAACAGAAAACATAGGGGCTGGCCGTGCGTCAGAAAGGAGGCTGCGAACATCATATGCGCCTGACATCACACTGTCGGCGGTTGATGCAGTAGTCCTCTTGTTTAAGAACGCCTACTATGGCCATTTTCACGTGTTTTTGGATCCTTCTTGGTCGTCGTCTTGGTCTTGTCTGCCTTAATTATATCCTCCCCTCTTGGCCCATCATGATATCGTTGAAGCGGGGGCTTTGTAATGGACTTCAAATTAAGTTTACGGGCTTGCCTTTGTTTCTCCCTGGGCTTTTATGGCTGGTCCGATCAGTACTGCGTTCGGCGTGAATTTTCTTGTAGTTTTGTAGTTGTTTTGGTTGGTTGTTTTGTGGTAGTTTTGTTGGTTGTTTTGTGCTGGTTGTTTTATGGTTGTTTTGAAAACTAGTGTTCGGCAGGTGACGGTTTCATCTGGTTGTTTTGAATAAGTTAGTTTTGTGGAGTGCGTTTATTGTTTTCGTTTTTACAATTAAAAATTTTATATTACATTTCAAAATATTTTTTTGTTAATAAAGTTAAAATATATATAGATATTCAATTATAGTCTTTAATATTTATTCTTTATTAATATTTTAGTGACAATTAAATTATAATATGTATACGTATTAATTTATAAATAAAATTTTCACATATATTTGAAAAAAAAAAATAAACTATTGTATTTAGAGCAAATATATTAGATGTTATATATAAAAATAAAATTTTATGGATTATAAATTAGTATTTAATATAACATTTCAAATGTATTAATATTTAAGATTATTTTAATTTTTAATGGAATAAATAATATCATTGAAATGAAAAAATAATTCTTTCTAATAATAAAATAATTGACTGTAATATATATAGATAGATATAACTTATTATTTTATTATTATATATTGTTTAATTGTTGATAAAATATTTATTTTAAGCATATATTTGTAGTAAAAATAATATATTCTATTCAATTAAATATTACTTAATGAAATTCAAAAACATAAATTTAAATTTAATACTGGATATGCCAAGAAATGAAAAATAATGTATATTAGCATATAAAATTATTTTTTAATTATTAAGCACGGTATAAAACATATAATAACTTTGATATACTGACAAACCATAATAGTGTGTACAAACAGTTTTGTAATTAATTATTACTTAACAAGTTGAATACTTATAATTAATATTTCTGAAATATACTACAAATATATTGTACTCTAATAATTTTGATATAATTGAAAGTTTACATCATAATTTTTATTAGTTTGCTCTTTTCCTTGTAGAATATTTTAGAATTGATAGATAGTAATAGTTTTAAGAGACTATTTATCCGTATCTGAATAAACAATTTAGAAAACACTACTAGTTTAAAACTATTGTTCTATATTATTTTCATTAATTTATAATTTAGTATACCAATGTTTATAAAAAAACTAAAAAGAAAAAAAAAATAAACTAATTTATAATATATTATCTATAATTCCAATTTTAATTTAATTTTGTGTCAAATTCAATATATAATATCATTTTTAAAACATAATTATAAATATTGAAAATTTAAATTAATTTATTAAAAATTAATTAATATTATTAAAATATTCTTGCCCCCTAATTACAGTTTTTTGGTTCCGCCTCTATTTACGTATTCACATAAATTGTTGGTTGTTTTGTGCTGGTATATTTGTGGCTGTTTTGAAAATTGTTGTTCGGAGGTGGCGGTTTGGCATTTTTTGTCCAAAATGCCAAACTCAAAAATGCTACATTTATACCACATAAAGGACATCTCCGAACGCAGCCCAGATCAAAACTGGCTTGTTCAACTATGCGTTAGAAACAGTCGACCTACCGAAAAGGCAAGAGGATAGTAGTTAGTGATGGTAATGGGTTGGGTTTGGGTCGGTAACGCTTCACTTGATTGGTCACCTGTTTTTCACCTACATCACCTGCTCTGACTCGTCATCCGCAACTTCATCACTCGTTGTCCGTTTCACCTGTCACCCGCGGGTGAAACAGTTGAAACAGGTGAACCTGTCACTAGTTTTATTTTATTTTCCAGCAAGTATTTTTATTTTTTAACACTTTATATAAACTTAATTTTTCAAAAAGTATACTTATATTTGTTCAATAATACATACCACATGTAAATAGTATACTCAAAACATAGAGTATTAACCATAATATTTGTAAAATATCTCAACAAAAAGTATATATATTTTTTACTTAAAATAACATATACGGGTGACAAATTGGGTTAACGGATAACCGAGTAAAAATGTTCACACAACCCGACCTATTTCATCAGTCACCTATTTCACACCAGTTTATTTTGGTTTTTTCACCAATTTTAGCTGGGTGATCGAAATAGTCTCTGTCTTTGGATCAAAAAAAAAATAGTCTCTGTCTGGTGCGAGGAAACCGAACCAATGTCGCAGCACAGAGGACGAATTGTGTCTTCTAACAGCTTCAGCGCCGATTCTTTCCGTTTTTGATATACAAAATTGTCTCCTCAAAAATCGACATTGGGCGATTTATCAGTAAATGGACTCAATTTAACCTCCGAAAAAATCTGTTCGAACAGGTTAGCGTCTCAAGTCTATCCCTCCTTTAGCTTGTTTTTGGTTTAATTAATGCTGGTGATGAATTGAGGTAGCGGTAGTTCCTCCCGATGTGATTAATGACATTCTTTGTGTGAGTCTAGATTCTTCCCCTGAGTACCATTACTGTTTGCGATGGTCAGTCAGTGCTCTGAAATGGTAGTAAGCTGTTAAGTCGCACCTCTATTTCTTTTTTCTTATCGCACCCTTATTTCGATCTTGGATAATGAGCACCGAATCTGTCAAGTGATGTTGTTTTGTTTTTTTTATAACAGCAGCAAATCGTGGGGATGGTTTCGTTGGTTGCTATCTGTCAAGTAAGTGATACAGCGGATGCGATGTGGGTATATAACTGTTATGTTTGGTTTTTGAATATGATGTCTACGACATTGCGAATGTGGCAGCTCAATGTATCGGATAGTAACAGCTAGCGGCGGATGGATGGAACTTGGACGGTGAATAATAGTATCATGTATAATTGAAATTGATTAGATCGAAATCGGAATAATCAAGATTATATTGGAGTAGCACATGGGAAGAATATAATGTACACAGACTCATGAATCAGACAAGAAAACAAAACAAATCAATTATAGATGGAAAAAGCAAAAATGAATAACTTAAAAAAAAGTTAAATTAATCAAGCTAGCATGAAGCTCCCAACGAAGAGTCCAACAATCAAACTCCACAAACTCCCAACCAACAAATGATTCCCATCGTTTTTATCCTTCTCTTCATCACTAGAAGCAGGCTCCGCCGCAGAGCTCTTAGCAGTATTCCCTTTCTTACTACTCGACGTCGATCCCGTATCACTTCAGGTGCAGGTGCAGACGTCTCATACAATTTCTTAGTAATAAGTACAGCTTCAACTTGATAAACAGCAAGTGGGAACTTCTGTCTAAGTGCATTATTAAGCTGAGTAGTGACAACACCGGTGGAAACATTAACTTGTTGTACACCAAATGAAGTAATATCTATACCCCAATTACCACCATTACCTGAAGCTTGTGTTTGGACAGGGTTACTGACGGTTTCAAAGTTATCCCATGAGTAGTATTTAGGGAGGACGTGGTAGAGGACTAGCTGGACTTGTTGTTGAGAAGTGAGGTTGTTGAGTGTTCCGCCTTTAAGTGTGCGGAAAGCGTTGTCGGTTGGAGCGAGGAGTGTTAATCCTTCGGTTGAAGTGTTGAGTTGGTTTGTGATTTGGGATAGGACTTGGGTTGTGTTTAGAAGACGGAGGAATTGAGTGAATGCGCCGTTTTTGACTAGGATGTCGGTGAGGTTTACGGAGGATGGAGATGTTGTGGGGGATGGGGCGGTGGTTGTGGCGGCGGTTGTGTGGTGGATGAGAAGGAGGAGGAGGAGTGGGGTGATGATGAGGAAGGAGGGGGTGGTTGCCATGGTGGTGTGTGATTGAGGAGGAGGAGATGAAGGAGGGATTGTGGTATGGTGTGGATTGTGTGATGGGGGTGATTTGAATTTATGAAGGGGGAAGTTTGGTGTGTGACGAAGATGATTGTAATGGAGAAATGGCTGGCATGAGCTGGATTATTTTGGATTATATAGTTAGGAGGATAATATAATCGGATCGATCTACAATCCACCGCTATTAATTAATTGGAGTTCCAGTCAATTTGATGCATATATCTATCTTGTAACTAACTAATTAAAATATGGCTTCCGAAAAAAACAACTAATTAAAATATGGTATGTAAGTGAGATATATAGACGAACTAAAATTAGCAAATTAATTAATGTAATCTCTTGTTTATGAGTAACCATTTACACTGACGGAGCCGAGTCATTAATCCTATGCGTTATAAGTTGGTGCATGGCTAGTAAAGAACAAGCAAGCAGCTAACTACTACTATATACTTATAACCAGTTGATGTAACGTATGCATAAATTAATAAACAGTCGTACATGTGACTGTCCAGTAGACAAACATTTCAATGGAAGCAGTAAGCACATGATGATGATGATTTGAAATTGATGTCCTACCACACTTCCTCAATTAATACAGTAGCATATTTCAATTTATGCAAATTGGCTAAGCTAGCTGGTGATCACTATCGTCAAATCAGCTGGGACAAGACCGACAGATTATTAAATTAAATATATAATACTACTACTAGTATTTTTGTGCACTTAGGTGTTTATATATAATCAATAAATAATTAGCAGTAGCCGACACATTAGATGGGTTTGTGTGGGTGCAGCAGTCTGGTTTGGATCAAGTACAGTAGCCAACAACATGCAGCATGTTCATATAACGTGATTGTATTCTCAACTTGCATTGCATCAATCTGTTCATCTGCATCACGTTGCCTGGCTGCCACCGATCTGATAGCTACTTCTTTGGTCTTCAGCTACCTTCTATTTTACATGAACATACACAACATCCACACAAACCTCAACACAAAAAGAAAAAATGAAAGTTGGGGTGGACTGGACCATATCGAATATTCAAATCTCCCGACTGGTCAAAAAGGGAAAACTCAAATCTCAAAACTTATACATCTCTTTTCCTTGAATGTGTATATTATGTTAATACTAGCTAGCAAGGGATAACATTCATTTCCTCATTGTTTCTCAACTTGTCGGCATATTGTTGTAAACCGGCCTCATACACGTCTCTACGTATCTCTCTCTAAAAACCAGTCTAACCTGCTAGTAATAATACTGTAATAGAACTACAAGCATCCTAATTTTTATTTAAGAAAATACAAGAGCATCCTAATTCATTAAACTTGCTTGGTTGGTGGTTCCCAGATTTATACCGGTGGGTGGATGGGTTGATATCAACCCATTTAAAATATCATTAATTCAAACCCAACCTAAAAATATATGGGTTGACAAATCATGACCCTAACCTTAACCCGTTGAAAATTCTTAAACCCTAATTCAACTTCACCCAACCCATTTTAAGGCAAACAATATACCTCGTATTACTTTACACAACCATAAATGTCACATTGCATGAGATTAAATTGTTTACATTTAGTACAAATAGCTATCTTGAGGACATCCACAATGGTGTTGAGTGTCTTACCCCATTTATAGGTGCCACATCAACAAAATATATTATTTTATTTATTAAGAAATTGTCATCTCTACAATAGGGGAGTTCCTTAGCATTCTCTCTCCCCTCACCAACTATTTTTATTTTAGCTTTCTGTTAAGAGTTTTTATTTTTTTTATTGTTGCAGTGTTGTAGCCAATAATATTGATTGACGAGTGTTCTTTATTTAAGGAACGATGAGAGAGAAATAAGAGGGAATTCACACCACTACAGTAATTTTTTAGGTTTCTTACTGACACATAAGGGTGGAATCCACACCATTGTGAATGCCCTGATAGACTACTTTTCAAAGTAAAGAAGCCACTTTTCACACCCTTGGATATCATTACATAACATTTTTAATTGATAAAGTCACATCCCATGGATAGCATTTGATAGACCACTTTTCAAAATACGGTAGTTACTTCTAGACCTTAATAGACATAAAGTATTATAATTATCCTAATGTATAATATCATTTACAAATATATATATATCCTACTTTTGTCCACCTTTCTACATCAACTAAACATAGCAGTCGTGTTGCAAAACCAAAAACACATAACGTTCACAAAAAACAAGATCCCGAAGTAATTATCTTCACATCAAAAATTGCATAACTAGTTGAGTCAAATTAAACAAACAAGATGTGAAGTCAAAACTTTCAAAATAATTGTTTGATGTGTAGAGCTGATTGGGCCGTTTGTTTGATTAATATAATGTAGTGTGATATTTTTTAAGATTGGATATAGTCCAACTGGACTTGAATAGATTGATAAAATATTTTTTACTCAAGGTAAGACATAGTTTGGTCTTAAAATAACATATATATGTATATTAATATTTTATTTTTTAATATTGAGAAATATATTTTTGGGTTTTGGGTTGGGTCATGGATTCAGATCTCTACCATAACCCAACCCATAAAATTAGTTGATTACCCTTATCCAACCGAAAAAATAAATGAGTCAATCCCCAACCCGTAAAAATATGGGTTGCATTCAAGTTGGATTTCGGGTTGGGTCAAAATTGTCGGGTCTGTCCGGACTTATAATCACACCAGATCTGGCCTATTTGAAGATTCTAGGCGTTAATTCTTCACACGAGTCAAAATATTTGGACTGGAAAAATAAGCTACGTTGGGCAGTGTGACCTTTTTTACATGGACCTAGGCCCGTGAGTGTACCTACCTTATCAGGGTCTGATATGAATGTTTCTTCTGTTTTGAAATTGGCTACATCTTGTATTATAACTAGGTTTAGCATTTAGTTTGGATATTTTAGATTTATTCAAAAACTAAATTAACTGATTTTATTTTTATAGATTTTTAACCGAATTGAAAATTTCGGTTAACCGAATTATTCTACTTATAATTTGGTTTAGATTTGGTTTTGACTTTATCTAATTCGGTTAACCGAATTATTCAAATTTTCTTTACAAAAGAATATTCTATTTTCTAATTCTAGTGTTTAGTGACAAATAGTTAAACACAAACCCTAAATTTTGGTAAGTTGAAATCCAAACTAGCTAAAATTTGGATTTTAGTTCGAATTTTAGATTCACTTAAAAAAATTTGGATTTCGAATAATTTGGATAATGATTAATTCGGTTTTGGTCTTAATTTAGATAATTTGGTTTTTAACCAAAATATCGTAAATCCAATTTATTTTTACGATTTGGATTTCGGTTAACTGAATTATCACCCCTAATTATAACTATATGAACTTTTCAAATAACTATATGAGAACATGATAACAAGGTCACATTAAGGAAACTACATTGCAACACTCCGAAACTACAATATAAACATGGACATGTAAATATTATGACATTACACATGAATAAGAAGCTTATAGATCTTGATTCAGGCATAACTTTGACCTGCAAAATTATAACTCTCTCTCATGTGACCTCCAACAGCGAGAGAACAACCTCGTTGCCTCAAAACTACGAACAAATAGGTTGCAAAAATTTATTAGGTAACCAACTCACAATAAACTTCTAATCTTCTATTCCCATTCAAAGACGGCTATCTTAAACAAAAATACAACATATAGTTACATAATGTAGAAAGTAGAAACCTTAGTAAAAAAGGATTGTCAAAGAAGGTGGCAATTCATGTCACTCGGTTTGGATTGGTTTCTAGTTAACGTCTGGCTGTGGCTGGGTTAAATTTTTTAATTTAATATTCACTTTGGTTTGGATTGGACCAGTGAATTTTGTTGTTTGGTTATGTGTAACACCTCTACTTCTAATCTTGTATAATTGTCAGTCGTGACATAAATAAAAACGCAAGTCACATCGGAAAACAAATATAACTTCTCTAACTCGGGTGCTACCGCCATCACTCACCTATGTGAGTAATTAATGAAGCGTTCAAATCCACAACACAACTAACCACTGTGATGGCAAAGATAGAAAATGATATACATAAAGTGTTCTTCCTTCATCAAGTCTATACATGTGAGCAATCTAAGCAATTCCCAAAGTTTACAATTGTAAAGTGTAACTTAATACAATTCCAAACGTACAATAATAAGATAAACGTTAGCTACCCAGCATCCCGCACTTCGGCTTCAAGTCTCGATCAATGTCCTGTAATGGGTTGCCGTATAGGCTCAGCAAAAGGCTGAATATGCTAAAGTGTAAACCTAGATCCTTTAGATCACTTAAGTTATTTAGCCATCTGAACATGGATTCATTTCATGCTATTCCGGTTTACAGTTATATAATGAAAACTGTAAATGCTATAAATAAACACTCAGCAGTCCATTAAATATATTCACACAACGTCCTACACACTAACATACAATAAGCAAGTAAACGTAACAACAATACAAAGGTCGTTCTCTTATGAATGGATTTCACTACTTGGCCTCCGAGGCCCTTGTTCGTTAATCAACTTGCGAAGATATCATCGTTTCGCATTAAGGTTTAATTAAATGTTCATTTATTAATTGTTTAACTCTTGGTGTTCGACATGTTGAGCCAACCCCGTTGATATCCATGATTATAATATTTAATTGTGCCAGAGCGCAGCCCATGCCTCTAGCAACAGGTGGATGACACATTCGTTGGGATTTCCTCTCGCATCAGCCGGTGTGGGTAACTGCTGGACCAACGTGCTAATAGAGCCTGTTGGATATTATAATCATAATACACAATAATACCAGAACACAATCCATGCTTCTGGCAATAGGTGGATGACACATTCGTCGGGATCTCCTCCCGCATCAGACATTCTGGGTAACTGCTGGACCAACGATCATATCTGGCTCGTTGGAATTCCACGAGTGGACCGATTCGATCGTCCTCTCTAGTGATCACTATGCGTAACCAAGAACCTCTTGGATTTCCTTTCCACACTTAATTCCTTTCATCATGTGATTAAGTTTCTTAGACCACTTTACCTAAGATCCACTCTTAGGTTGTAATGAGTAAAGTTCTCCATATGATTGCCTTATAGGTCTTTAATGTTCATCTAGAAGTCATCTAGGTTATCCTCATGTTCGAGTATATCTACTCTAGAGAATGGTATTACCGATTATCTACCTAAATTATTTTTGCTTAGGTTGATTAAGAATGCCATGATTTGTCTCTGATCTTTTATAAATGATATTTCTCTTTCCAATTCCCATAACTCGACTCAGATTATATTTGATGTGGCTTAATTCCAAAGCCGTCGCATACAATTAATATCGTGGAATAGTCAGCAATCAAATTCACATGCATACATAATATAGCACACATATCAATCTTATCACACATTAACACATATTTGTCTGAACCCAAGGAAACCCTTAAGACGTTTAGACCACACAGTAACATACCGTTCACCGATGTGCAATGCTAGCGTGACGTATCATGCTCCTCCTCTACTCTCATATAGCTTGTAGCCCGTAACTCTTAGCTCGTATCTCTAGAATATACCGTTAAGTATCAATTTAATATAACTCAAGTTGAGTCGGTATTCCAAATAACCACTAATCCCCTCGGTATTAACCCAGTGATTATTTTATCGTTGTTACTCTAGTTTTCAAATGTATTCAAGATTAGTTTAAACCATGCTTTATTTATGTTGTAAGTAATATGCAGTATTAGTTCACTACTTAGGATTTTAATCCATATGATATTCCATTTATTCATAGGCTATGACCCTTGTACATATATATACACGTATACAGCAATATAGTTTATTACTATATTTTATAATTGACCTCTTAGTGTTTTTAGACTTTAAAGTCTCACTTAGATTATAAGTTGGTCAACTTGACCCTCTTTGGTCAATTAAGTTGATTTGGTCACTTTGGGTTGACTTGGTCAATGTATCCAAGTCAACAAGTTTATATAATTCCTATTATAACCTTTAAATTATATAATTCCTTTGTTGTTCAATTCTTTATTACATGAAATTAGTTATTAAGCGTGATGTTGTATAATTAAGTCCACTCTATATATACTTTATCCCTCTTTATATGATTACTACATCATATTATAAAATTATTCATACTCCATGTATTCTTATAAGTCTATATGAATTATAACACTCATTATATAAATGATATTCCTTATCATTTCATGTGAAACAATTTCTTTTATTTGTGCTATTCTTCACAGTTGAAACATTAAGACCATAGTTTTAAAATTATGTAATGTCATACACTATTTAAATTCCAAACTTTATTTAGTTCCCACCGAATCTTATAATTTCTGTTTCCCAAATTATTCACATTACTTTATGTGAATTATATAACTACTTATCTTATGTTCACTTCCACCATAATGAATATTAACACTTTATAATTAATATAACACCTATATCATTTCCAACCTTATACAAAAATTCCTTTACACTTTAATATACTCTAGTAACAGCCCCCCATATTTTATATAATTTACAAATCTTCCTCACTAAATTTTATAATGTTACCATTTTACTTCTTATATCATATGTTATAATATTTCTACTCTTATTCAATTTTAACCTATGGTTTTCAACCATATTTTATAAAAACAGAGCAGACCCTATTTTGTTACAGTATTATTTCCTTACTCTAGCTTTTCTTTATTTACAATTCGACCCACATTATTTTACAAACCTTTCAATATCATCCTTAAGCTATATATTATACAATCTTATCAATTAAATTCCAAATTTAACCTAAAAAATTCCAGTAAATTCATAACAGCCCCTGGACTGTTTCTAATGTTGTTTATGCCCCCAACTTTCAGAAATTACATTTTGACCCCAATAGTTTTATACTAACCAAATACATAAATTTTAAAGCATAAAAAGCCTTAAATAATACATTAAAATGGGTTAACAAATGGCCTTATTAAAACCTTCAAATATAACATTTTTAAATGACATAAAATACTTATAATAACAAGATAACCATGGCTTTTTTACTGTTATACCTAGAAATTTTCATAATTTGCATTTTAACCCCTTTAATTTATTTTTATGACATTATAAATCATTATTCACCTAGATAACTTAGCCAAACATGTTAGCATCATTTTTAAGTAAATGTTTAGGTTTAATTAGTCCATCCAAACCTTCATGTTCTCGGCCCTATTTGTTTTTACAACAAATATTTCCTTAAAGCTTAAAAATGAGTTTTAAGCTAAACTTACTTGTTTAAGGCTTCAATAACCTCTTTAACCTCCTCCTCTTTTTATCACTATATTAATAATAGGCCTAGGTCATATTTTAGCACTAAACATAAGTTTAAACCATGACTTAAAAGTCTTAAGACTTAATTTAGTGACTTACCCTCCAAAGTTGATTATTATCCACTTGTTTCCACCTCCTTGGCCAAGCTCACTTCCATGGTTTACATGGACCATTTCTGTTCATGTTTTTACAGAAAAAATATTAAGTTAGGGCCTTTTAATGAGCTTAACAAGAATCTAGAGTTTAAAGCATAAAAATGACCTTAAGGGAGACTTTTACCTTGAAGCTCAAGTGTTGGTATTTTTGGATCCCATTTTTGGTCATAACTAAGAAAATAGGCAGATTATTAGACCTTTTACAGATCTCAAGATGAAACGAAGTTTAAGATACTCAAAACCTTAGTTCATGACTTACATTTGAAGGCTTCTTTGAGGTTGTTTTTACTCCAACATTCGGCCGGCCAAAGGGGGGTGGATCGGGATTCATTTTGTGTGAAAAAGAGGAAGAAAATGGGTGTAATCAAGGCCAAATTTTCAGATATATATAGATCTAAGGAAGAGATGGACGTTTAGTGCACATTTTTACCTTTGTGTTGTTGAACCTTGTCTTAATCTTTCCCCACATCTTTGGTATAGATTTTTGAGCTTCAAAATTCATATTTTTAAACATGGAAAGGAGGAATGAGTGAGTGGTTTTGTTTGGTGAAGAAAAGAGAGGATTTAAGGCTTAAAGCACATTTCTTTACCTTTATTTGGATGACTTGGTTAGCCTTCTTTCCTTGTTGTTATTCACGGTTTTTTAGGCCTCCATGCTATGGATTTTTTACTGAAAAATGAAGGGGATGAGTTGGTGGTGTTTTGATGAAGAAATAAGATGATTAAAGAGGTAAAATGAAGGACAATAAGATAGTTCACCATGAGTGTCAGCCTTGGAGCTTGAGGAGGAATAATATGGTGAAGAGAGGCTCATTTTCAGTTGAGAGATGGGGAGAATTAGTGGGTAGCAGCAGCATGGGGCAAAGGAGAACGATGGGAGTAAGAGAGTGTAAGTAAGGTGGTGAGTGTTGGAGTTCTCTAGGTAGTTGACTTAGGAAGCTTCCTTTCAAAAAGAAAAAGCACTTTTGAACTCTCTTTTACCCTCAAAATTGGCATCCTAGATATTTGTGGGTGGCTGATTTTCTCATCTCTTTTTTATTTATAATGTTATGATGTTGATGTTGTACACATGTGACTTATTTCATGTTTGGTTGTGACACATGTTACTTTGTTCTAAGGTGTATTTCTAAGCGATTGTTGCACTGATAAATTATTTGACTACATAAAATGTTGTATATAGTCTCATCACATTGGTAGTGATCTTAACATGTATTAATGTGTTACATGTTACATTAATCTTAGGAGTTGTTTTCTCCTTTTAATTATTCCCACTTTAGTCTAATTCAAAACATTTACATCCCTAAATTTTTCCATTTCATATGATAGATGATGAGGAGAGGAGTGTGTAGGAGTAAACGGAAGTGAAAATGGAGTTGTAACGAAGACTTTTTTAGAGAAAAAAAGTATTTTGATACAAGCTATTCGTGCAGTTCCGGGGGTTCTGGAGTCCGGAACGGTCCGTTCTGGGGGCCGAACAGAACAAAAATTGTAATGCCCAACCGTAAGCCAAAAATTTATGCTCGGAAGCGAGACCCCAAGGGTCGGGTCAAAGACTCAACTAGCCTACTAACTCACTATGGAAAGCCTAGCCATCCACTTAGCCACAAGCAAGAGTCAAGAGTGGACTTAATCCTCCCAACGACAAGTCCCTTCACTGATTCACATTCCCGTGGCCCCAAACACCTCGAAAGAATGCCAGGTTGCAGCTCAGACTGAGTCAACTCCATCCTTATCACTGCAGCCCGAGTACTTGTGCGTCTCTTAATGGGCACACTTGTCCTTCGAACCATCAGGCCTTCAACAGCCCAATATCCAAAGACCCCAACTAGTACGAGTCAGTAAGGTGTGTCAACACGGGCCACGTCGCACCTTGTCTCCGCCCTTATCCAAGACTCAACGCTTGTCGAACCGTAAGACGGCTCTAATGTGCAATGCCTCTTACACCTTTCGTGGCAAGAGTCAAACTATTGGGACAACCCCTAGTTGCGTCGTGTCAGTGGTCACACTAGCACTCGCAACCTAAAGGCTGACATTGAGCACAACGTTCTCATTGCCTCTTGGAGTTGCAACCAAGCCACCCCGGTAGCATGCATGCCCGGTCCTCATCAGGCCCAAACGGATGCCCTCCACAACACCCACGAATTGACCTAAGGGTCAGCACTGAGCACAATGTGCTTATACTATTGGAGTCGCTACCAAGCCACCCTGGCAGCGTGCATGCCCAAGGCATGTCCAGTCCACACCAGGCCCGGACAGATGTCCTTCACAACACTTACTGACTCAGCCCTCGCTCGAGTCACAAGCTAACACCACTCAGCTGGGCCCATTCCAACGTATCGTGCCTTTCAACTGATGCCCATCCCTCGGACCTTCATCCTCAGGGGTCTCAAGGATCATGGAACTTAAGGGACTAGGTCAAAGTGACAATCAAGTATGGGATTGATAAGCAATCCTAACACAAGTCTTAACGGGCACCAATCAAAGGGCAAACTGGCATGGAACTACTTGCCATCAAGCAGCTTTCCAAAAAGGGGCATGACAAACCTCCCCCACCAAAGCTCTTGCCGTCCCTGGTAAGATACAATGACGAGTCTTAGTTCAACTAAGAAGATTTTATCATACTCCGAAAGTTTCCCTACTTTGAAGGTATAACAACCCACAGACATTGTGTTTGACCAACACGCACAGGCAACTTCCTTAAGCCATTAGCCGGTGTATTTCTCGAAGCTCAAATTTTTTTGACTTCTACCACATTCTACTTGGATGGTTATCGGTCTATAGAGCACCACAGCGTTGGTGGCCTATTGTGTCATTTTCTATATGACACATTGCCACTTAGTGCCCTGATGCTCAAACTGTTGTGACGTCCTGGGTCCTTTCATTCGCGACACAACTACACCAAGTGGACAGCGAACACATTGTTACGACATCCTGAGTCCTTCCATTCGTGGCGTGGCAATATTTTGGTGAGGCGGTGCAGTATCGGGTTCCCCATGTCTCTTTAATGTCAATGTCCTTAGTCCTTCAAATCGCATCGACACTCACTACACTACTCATCACCGGCGACATCAGCGTCGACAGGCTGAGTCTTGACTGGCCATGCCTACTCTAGTGTAGAATTTACAGAAGTAACGAAGACTTTGATAGGTCAACATCTGCACGCTAGATGGGTCATTTCCTATTAGGCTACGCCTGGGAAACAACCACCCCAAAGGAACCAAGTAGTTTCAATACTCAGCACCTGACCACAAGATGAAGGGCAACATCGAAGCCATAAGAAGAAACTTCCCACCGGTCCTGGGACATAAGTGCGTCTCCAGCTAAATCCAAGTACCGTTAGAAAATTCCCTAGGTTCCACCTTGGTGAAGCCCTAGGCCAAAGCCACACTTCCACTATAACAATGGGTGTTGTGGAGGACATCCGTCCCCTTCATCCTCGAGAGATGGGCATCAGTTGAAGGGCACGATGTGTTGGTCTTGGCCGAGCTGAGTTGTGTCATCTTGTGACTCGAGCGAGGGCCGAGTCAGCGGGTGTTGTGGAGAACATCCGTCCGGGCCTGGTGTGGACCGGACATGCCTTAGGCATGCACGCTGCCCGGGTGGCTTGGTAGCGACTCCAATAGTATGAGCATGTTGTGCTCAGTGCTGACCCTTAGGTCATTTTATGGGTGTTGTGGAGAGCATCCGTCCGGGCCTGATGAGGACCGGGCATGCCTTTGGGCATGCATGCTACCGAGGTGGCTTGGTAGCAACTCCAAAAGGCAATGAGAACGTTGTGCTCAATGTCGGCCCTTAGGTTGCGAGTGCTAGTGTGACCACTGGCATGAAGCAACTAGGGGTTGTCCCGATAGTTTGACTCTTGCCACAAAAGGTGCAAGGGGCATTGCACATTAGAGCCGTCTTACGGTTCGGCAAGTGTTGAGTCCTGGATAAGGGTAGAGACGAAGTGCAACGTGGCCCGCGTCGGCACACCTTACTGACTCATACTAGTTGGGGTCTTTGGCTATTGGGCTGTTGAAGGCCTTATGGTTCCATCCAAAATGCTCTAACTGTTCCCGACGTCTGACCTGTGGTTCCGGACGTCCGGAACTGACTGCCTGGGGTAATATATGTCCTTTCCGAAGGTCGGAACCTCCTGTTTCAGCAATATTCTCATGGATTTGGTGGTTATAACACTTAGTACACTCCATGACACTCATATGCACTCTCAAGTTATATATTTTTAGTTATATAAATATGTTTAGAGGTTATGTTTAATCCCTTAATTAGTTCCATAAACCTTAGGGGTATTTCAATCTACCCCCTTAAAAGGACTTTGTCTTAAAGTCATCTTTTTAATTACTTGTCTTTGGAATTTATTTCTTGATAGGTCACGTATCTATCCGATGTAACCCTACTAGTGTATATCTATTCGATATTGCTTTCACGTATCATAACATGCTTATACAGCACTAGCCAACATTCGTGGCGTTTACTTAATACATATATGGATATATGTTTATAACTACTATCCCAAGGATGTTCACACATTATCACCAAGTGCATATATGCACATATTACCAAACATCTATATCTACCTATGGGAGAACGGTCTCAATGACGAAGGACTCTACGGTTCACAGCCCCTTAGGTAACCAACGTCTATAACTACCCGCGAGAGATGTCACCCCATTTCCACAATACCTAAGTTCATTATCTATACATATTTGTGTCCACTTGTAGGAAGTTTCAGGAATTTTCCAACCCCGACGTGATCAGCGTCAGTGTTGAACTATCCTTCCACCCCAATTTGTGTTCAGTCTCCTTTGATCTGATCAGGATCAAGTTCAACTTCCCACGTCAAATTTCAACCAACCAATTTGTTTATCAAGTTCTAATCTTATCTACTCTTAATCTTGCCCCCTCTTGTTCAATCGATACACATGTAAAACTAGTTTGATTAATCTAGTCATAGGTACAAGGATTATATTTATCCCATCCCATGGAACTAAGTTTTAATTGACACTCATCTATTTCCTAGAGGATTTAACTTCCCCTTTATTACATATCGGTTTGTTACCGGTTCACATATCAATATTTTCCATACTCGGTTTCATAACGAGTCACAATTCATGATGTCACTGGAGTTTCTACTCCCCCTTTCTTGTATTCTCACATCGGAGCTAACAAGATTGACATTCCATGTGTCTAGTACTCGCATTCTATTGTGCGAAGGTACTCATGATTAAGGTAAGAACATTCTTTCCATTCTCTCTTCCTATTCGCATTCATTGTGTGAACTAATACATATATATATATATATATATATATATATATATATGTGTGTGTGTGTGTGTGTGTGAATATACATACAAAACATCACAAAATTACATCAAGTAATATACTACAATCATATGACTTGTACTATACGCACAATAGTCAATTGTACTATGCATACTATAATAACTTATACTATGCGTACAATGCTACACGTATTTGATACGTACTACATATGTTAGGCGTGCGCGAAATCACTTTAGCCCCCTTAAAAGAGATTACGCCCATGTAATCTACATCATCCTTGAAGCAATAAGCTCAAGATGTTTATCTTATATTCAGTATCCCAACTTCTATGTGGTATTTACCACCATGTGTTCCGACTAGAGGATCCTTGCCCTATCGTGAGCTCTTATCAGAGTCTGCTCCTGTATCCTATTTGTATTAGTTAGCCTCTTAGGCCATGATACCTCTAATGGCTAAAGTATGTATATATTAAATTGCGAGATGTGAAACACATTGTTCTTTCCCCGATTCACTAGGTATGTAGACCTATCATGCCTGGGCCCAGCCGCTCCGTGAAACAGTACAACCCAACGAATTTTTGGTCTTGATTTGCCCTTATCGTTCTTCTGGATGCATTTCTCGTTTCTTTACATCTAGTCATATGTTAACATCAAGTTCTTGCTTATCTCATTCTGATGTGACGGTGTCTTACATGGTCTTTCATATTTGTGGAAATAGAGGTATCTTAATCGGCGCGGTATCCTTGTTGTATGTGCACTCAATTAGAACTAAGTTGTCTATCCAGGTATTCTGAAATTTTGGCGCACATACATGTAATACATTTCCAAGTGTCTCTTTGTCTTCAGTCGCTGACTTTCAGTATGAGTTGGAATGTGACATTGAGCTATAGTCAGTACTTAGTGCCCTTTGTACTTGTCTCTGCAATCTTGATACGTACCAACCTATATGTCCACGGAGATGATCCTTGTCATCCCCTGGCTCCAGGTTGTTTCATCCTAGACTGATTTGTTAGTTTCAGTATTTGCTAGGTACTGATTTGTTGATATCTATTTCGTTTTACGTATGTCGGTATAACAATAATGTTCGTATGGTTCACCTTGCCTTTTGCTAGGAGAAATCCATTCGTAGTGCTCATAGTTCTGTTTTGCATCTTCTAGCATCTAATATGGATCTGCTCTTTAGCAGTTGAGGCATTTGCCCCAAGGTCTATTAGTCCAGTTTCTATGCTGATCCCCTAGGAATGTACTTGTACATTTTATATGTCCCTAGGCGGTGTACAGTGGTGAACATTGTCTTCAGTTGTGTTTTCCATTATTGAGGTTACTCAGACTCTCCTCGTCCAGTTGCCGCTAATATATTTATGTCCAATCGTTGCGTACAATGGCCGCTTGCCTACGCACCACGACCTTGTCGATTAGACGGTTATTTGCTATAGTGACTTGTGTAGAGTACTTGCTCTCCAGCTTGAGGCGTCTACTAGTATACTAGCTTTGCATTCCTTTTATTGCACACTAGTCTCTTTATTTTCAGCGCTATTTGGGAAGAAAGTACCAATGCTCTTAAGGGTGAGCAAACGGTTAAAACAGATATCCATTAACCGAAGTTTAAAATAAAGTACGGTGTTTAGTTATTTCAGTTATAACTGAATTAACCGAATTTAATACTAATATCCATTTTAACCGATAACCATTTTTTATGTTACACTAATAACCGTTAACCACCTGATAACCGAAGTTTCTGAAATAACCAAAATAACCGAACTTCCTAAAATAACCGAAATAACCAAACTGACTAAAATAACCGAAAAAAACAAACTTTCTGAATTAATCGTTATAATCAAAACCTAAACCTAATTGAGTGAATATTAAAATATTAGATAAAATTATTGGGTTAAGAAAAATAATAAAATAATAAAAATATTTTTATAAAAGTTCGGTTATTACGGATAACCGAAGTTTGGATTTTAATATCCGTTAATCGAACCGTACTTTATTACGGATAACTGTTTTAACCAAAATAATTGAACTTTTGTAAAACGGTTAAAAAATATGGTGATCAAATCTGAAAAAAGAACGGTTATTTTGGTTATCCGAAATAACAGCCCCGTTTGCATAGCCCTAAATGCTCTTATGACCTGAGTATGTGGTGATCGTTAGATCATATAATATTGTTGCTACATTTCTAGCGCGTAGAAATATAGTTCTTCTTATGCCCTTTCGTCGGGTAGCAATTATGATATTGTCGCTACATTTAGTAAGTTCCTTCTAGAGTTGCAAGAATTACGCTAATGTAAGCAAATCCTTGATCCTTATAAGTGTTTCACATAATTGTCTGCCCCTTAAATGGGGTTTCATTGTCTTTGTTATTTAGTTGATCGTCGGCTTTCTCGTCTTCGGGAAGTCCCTTAGCACCATTGTTTACTAATCACTTGGAGTTACGACTTTGGTCGTGTTATAGTCAAGATTCTTGGTTCCTCTAGCCTTGTTGGTTTGAATGAGGTTCTTCACGTTAAAATATTCGAGGTAGATGGCTTGCGCTTGCCAAAACTTGCATTACTGACTTTGGCACAGAATTGACTTACTCTCATGTCTTTTACACTCCTTGTTAATATGCATGGGGTATCTTAATGGTACATTACCACTTACTTGTCTAACTTACATATAAGTTTCATCAAGCCCACAAGCTCCTTTGGAGTGCGATCTTCCCACATCTAATTTCTGGTATAGTCTTAGTGTCTGCTCCTAGCGACTGTGGTATTCATAATGTCTGGTAATCTTTGTTGAAGTATTTGTCTAACAACTCATTATAAGATAGTATTGGGATGCCCCAAAGGAATCTCCCAGGTTCCATGGGTCCTTTGCCCATTAGGCATGATTATGTGCCTTCTCTTTGATAGATGTTTGCGACATATACCCTAATGGTGAGGTTTACATTATGCAATGTTATGGGGGTAGTTTTTCCCTTTGTCAAGGGTGTCATTATTGACATTTCTCTCATAAGTGTTTTAAAGGATTTGCGACCACTTGTATTCACAAGTCATGGTTGGTATATGGCTTGACAAGTTCTTTCTTGGAGTTGCTTGTGCATTGGATTCACATGGTTGTGATCTGGCTTTTCATGAGTGAAGCTTAGTGTTTTGCTCACTGTCTCAAGCTCTTGTCCGTCTATAGGTTATTCATGCCGTTTACGGTGCGTGTTTATAGTTCTTGGAACTCTATCCAATCTCTTGGGTTACATCCTTTGGTGTAGTTCCAGATTCCATGGCAAAGGAGCTACTTTATGTTCCCTTTTCTATGAAAGTCTTTTTGCAGTCTGATGTTAATTTGTCATCTTTTATCACCTTGTGTTACACGTAGTGTTACCTTAATGACATCTATTGGAAAGGTTGTTGGAGGCAGTACTTTCGCTCTTCTAGACTTGGGTCCTTTTATGGTATATCAGATAACTTCTCTCGAGATTATGCCTTACGGTATCTAGACTTGATGTCTATTCTGGTGGTTATTGATAAGCCGCAAACTTATCATATTTTATGTGCTAGATTTAGTATTATATTTATCTAAATAAGGTTATATATATGTTATTTGTGCTATATTATGTATTTAAGTGTTTTATTAGTTCAGTCTTATGTTTTTATATGTTTTTATGCAAGGAATGATTTTCTAGGCAAAAGTTCAGTTGATGCCAGACTCAATGCCGGGTTGATCCTGCACGGCATAAACACAGATCAGAAAAGAGGCTTTGCCGGACACAATGCCGGGTAGATCCCATCCGGCATAAGTGAAGAGTCACCACGGTTGACCAAGCGATAGCAGTTATTGACCGTTGGTGATTAGGCTGGTGCTGGGTATGATGCCGGGTATCTGCTACCCGGCATATGCACTGTTTTGCGCGGAATTGGCGGTTTTGACCGTTAACAGTTGGGCACATATTCCACATGTGCCGGCTACTGATGATCCGGCATGACGCCCGACAAGAGACATATTGAACCCTATAAATAGGCCAAGAGTCTACATCATTTGACACACTTCAACATTCATATACACTCCATTCATTACTCCGTTTCCGCCTCCATTCCATGTGTTGGTGTCCAAGGAAGTTCTGCCCGATCATCCACGCGAGGAGAAGGAATCTCCTTTGGGTTAAGGCTATGGCCATTTCCTTAGTCCTTCTGTGTTTTCTTCTTGCATTTGGTGTAGATGGTTGAGTAGGAATTCTTTGTCTTCTCTGGTTAGAAATGGTTCTCTTTGTAAACGTACTATGATCACTCAATAAAAGATATAAGTTTCAACTTGGAATTTTGTGTTTGTTGCAATTGGAATGAAGTTGCTTCACCTTCCATTACTTCAAATTATGACCTTGTTAAGGCAAATAGGTAGGTTGAGGAATTCCAAGTGGTCTTTCCATTTGTCTTTTACAACTTAGAAGATGAAACTTAAGACTTAGAATTAACCATGTTATTCTCCCCTTCTCGGTCCGTTAATTACCTAAATATTGTTAATTTTCGGTAATGATTAGGGAGTGCTTAGTTCGGATTCGAACTGGAGGAGTAATTTGACATTTTGAGAATGCCGGATGGCATGCCGGGTGCAAGACGTCCGGCACATTCAAGATTCTTGTCTTTGCCGGGCGCATCTTGTCCGGCATAATATCTGGTGATGAGTGTCCAAATGAGCATGTTTTAGGGGTGTATTTCATATGTTTAATCAACACTTTTCATGCTCATTTCTCACTCTAGCTTGTTTTCCTCTAGTTTTGTGTTTCATTGATGTTTTACACATTTATTGTTTAAACAGGAGGAGTAACATAGCTAGGAGTAAAGTAGACGAAGAGAGGAACGCGTGGGCGCAAACGGATCCAAAATCGGAGTTAAAACGAAGAAGATACAGCGTTTTGAAGTTAGCCTGACACCGACCGACCTTAGGACCGACCTTGCAAGGTCGGTCGGGTCCAAATTTTGCCCATATTTGCGTTTTGCAAGCTATTGGAATCGACCAACCTTGCAAGGTCGGTCGAACTTAAAAACGTGCCCGAAAATTTCTACTGACTCCGACCAACCCTAGGACCGACCTTACAAGGTCGGTCGGGTCGAAAATTAGCCCAGATCCGCGTTTTTAAATGGGGAATTTTAGGGAAAACTTCCCCATTCTTCATTCAGTCGAGTTCCGCCCCAAAAACAGAGAGGAAGGGCGATTCTAAAGGAGAAAAGAAGAGGAGAAGAGAAGAAGAAGAAGAGAAGAGAAGGGAGGAGAAGAGAAGAGAAGCTCACCTCCTTCCAAGCTCCATTAATGGCTACTTCTATCCCTTGCTCATTTATTTTCTCTCCTATGGCTGTGTAGAATCATTTGTAGCTAGGGATTGGGGATTTTGTCCCAAAATCCCTAAACACCATTGTAGATTCTTGAACTCATTTATGGTTTTATTTTAGTCTTTGAGCTTAATGAAGATGATTATTGAGTGTTTATGACTTCTAAACTTGTTGCTCATGATTTGGGGATTTGTTAAGGGTTTTGCTCAATTTGTCTTCTATGTGTTAAATTGGTTGGTTTGGCCTACCGATTAGTTTAGCATTATTGTGGATTCTATCAAAATGTTATTCAGAGATAGAAACCTAAACTGTTAGAGACTAAAACGGTGTACTCTGATTTCGATAATTTTGAGATTAGACTACATTGCAACCTTAGAGGAACTTGAGCTTAGTGCTATCGATTGACCCGGGGCTTAGCTGAATGAGAAGTCTCAATTAAATTGGTTAGGATTAGTAGGCCTAGATTAGGTTGCTAATTAATTAGCGTTCCCGTGGTTTAGCTATGAGTTCGAGGTTCGACAATCGGTAGTAAGGGGAGGACGGGTGCAAATATCCATCCCGGGCTACACCTATCCTAGATAGTTAGTTTAGTGTTTATTGCTTTTCTTTATTTCACCAATTACAACCCAAAAACCCAAAACCCCTAATTTACATTTATGCACTTTTGTATATATCCTCTAGCACATTTACTAAGCTTATAATTAGCTAGATAGTTACGAAGTCCCTGTGGATACGACCTTGTTGTACTACAATGATTGGGTTCACTGCCCATAGTTAGCAAGATAGTTTCACCACTAATTTGCACAACATCTGGCAGTACCAAAAGTTGGCTAGTTCGGAATTTATTCTTTTCCCTTGGTGTTCATTTGTGTTTTTATGACGTCGCCATTTCGAATCTTGGGTAGATCATTGTAAATACTATTTTAGATTAGGTTTTAGGTAGTTTTTCTTAATTTGTACTTACACACTTACTCTTCCCCCTTGTTATAGAATAGGCTTTTGCCTCTATAAGTTCCTTGGGTTTGATACTCTCGGTCGTAATATATTTACTCTATACTCCGACCGGGTTTTATTTGCTACCCGTAGTAGAGTTGTAGGTTTAGTTTATTATTTTATTCTTTTTATGTATATAGTTTTTCCTACAATTTTCCGATTAGCAAATTGGCGCCGTTGCCGGGGACTTGGAATTAGTCCAAGTCCTAAATTCGGTAAAACGCCCTATTCTTTATTCTTTATTCTTTGATTCTTTAATTTAATCTATTCATTTTGTTTTTAGGTTGAATATGCCGGGTATCCAGTACCCGGCACATTCAACAACACTTATTTACTAATTCTTCTATTCGTTGTTTTATTTGTTGTTGGTTTCCTAGGTTGATCATGCCGTACTAATTGTCGGGTCTCCTACGTCCGGCATCTTGGAGGAAGTCCTACGCCGGATAGGATTTACCCAGCTCACCATCCGACACATTCAACCTTGAACCTCCATTCTTTATTTTCTCTTCAAAGTTAGAGTTGTTTTTAAACATTCCTTTCTATGGCACTCATGTTATCCTTCCCTTTTCCTTCCCATTGTTTTTATTTTTCTCTTCTCGGTTTTTGAACAGGCCGGGCATCAGGCCGGGTAAATTCGACCCGACAATAGTGGAGGAAGTCCACTGCCGGATATAACATGCCTGACACCATGTCCGGCACGTTCAAAATTTTGTTTCTCTTTTAATTTTCATATTTTTAATTATTTCATTGCCTTATTATTTATTACTACAAAATATTATAACTTGTTGTTTTGCTCCTCATGAATATTTAAAAGGTGAATGCTTCTTCGGTCAACGAGTACTCCTAAAATTTAGCCAACTTTGATCCGGAGATCGAGAGAACCCTGCTTCATACTTTAAGGCAACAACGAACCCTACAAGAAGCAGTTCCTACACAAATGGCAGCACCAACCGTCCGAAATATAAACCGGCCTTCCAACCAAGGCCAAACACCAGCAATCGACCTCCCTCACCTTGCACAAAACGAATACGATGAATGGCAAAAACTTAAGCCATATCATCAAATTAGATGCATCAAGGAATTAGGTATGTTCGACGGTACGAATCCGGACGATGCTTTGTTCCACATCACCGAATTTCTACAACACACAAACAGCCTAACCTCCACAAACAATGTCCTCCAATACGCCAGACTTTCCCTCTTCCCCCATAGCCTCACGGGGAACGCCAGCAAGTGGTACCACAGTCTGACCCCCAGTACCATCACAACATGGGAGGACATGGCAACCAAGTTCTATGACAAATTCATGCCTCCAAGTCGCACCCTGGAGATGATCGCCGAGATTTATAACTTCAGACAACCTAGCTTGGAGAACATCTGTGAGACTTGGGACATATTCAAGGGGTTGCTGCACACATGTCCACACCACGGCCTCACCAAGGAACAACTATCTCAGTTTTTTTACAAAGGATTGGTCAATCAATGCAAGACGATGATCTTATCCTCCCTTGGTGCAGACATATTGAAAAAGCCTGGAGATCAATTCCTTAGTGGGGTTGAATCTCTTTGTGAAGAGATTAGGGATTGGGCCACAGGTGGAACCAGGGGTGGTACCGCTGGTTTATATCATGTGGGAGAGGGCGACGCTAAATTTGACAAACTAATGCAAAGTCATGAGCAGTTGTTGGAGAGCAACGCTCAAATGTCCACGAAGGTTAGCGCTCTACAGAAGGTGGTGGAGCGAATAGCAATGAATCAACTTCCTCAACAGGCGAACGTGGTTAGTGCACGACCACACACTCCGAGCCCTGACATGCCAGACTTTTAGAATGTTGAGGAAGTCAATTATGTGAGTGACCAAGGGTATCGGCAGCCATGGCAACAGGGGAACCAACCCCCTCACAACTTCCAGAGTCAAGCCGGCTACCAGGGAGGTCCGAGGCAATACCGACCACCCCACCCTGCATCATCATCAGAGACTGAAATGGCTGAACTTCGTGACATGATGTCAGCCCTGATGAACAAAACCCAGGACGCTAACAACGAGATCTCGACCATTCGCAAGGAGCACAAAACGTTGCAGTTGCAGTTGCAGCAACTTCTGACGCAACCACGTCAACAAGGTCAGCTCCCGTCCCAAACGCAAACCAATCCACGGGAGCATGTGAATTCGGTCACTATCCTACCAAGGATCTCAGATAAAGCCAAGTAGCCTAAAAGGCTAAGTGTAGGGCGGGTCCTCCTCACGCCTTCACTATCAAACAGGGAGCCTTTCTTTCCCTTTAATCTTTCTCTCTTTTTTTTATGTTATTATATTTGTTATTTTATTTTTGTTAAGTGATTCCATTATAATTATTTTTCTACCTTCTTAAAAAAAATCAAATTTCTTTTCATCTTTTGAACACTGGGGACAGTGTTCCTGCCAAGTGTAAGGCAGGGACCCCCCTTTTTAAAAAATAAGTTATAATAATATGCATAATTTGTGCGTTTAATCAATGTTTTACTAAACTTTTTGCATGTTTTTAATTGAGATGAGATTAGGAATGACTAAATTCTTGTTCTCTCAAGAGGTAAGCTTTCTAATGACTCGTAGATTCCTGTTTTTAACTTTTTGATTCTTTTTATTTAACATGAGTACATGATCTTTCTCCTACTTCTTTCCTTTATGTACTTCTGGGTACTATTTCCTTCTCTTTTCAAATTGTGAAAATCTTTTGGGTGAAAATCTTAAATAGAGTTTTTGTGAAAAGAAAGAAGAAAAAAAAAACAAAAAGAAAGAAAAAAAATATTCTTCCAAAGGAAAAGCATTATATTCTTTGAGGTTGCAATGAACTACCTCAGAATAAAAGCAAGAAACGAGAGTTTTTCCTTTTATTTTTCTCCTAAATTCCCCGATCTTCAATGTAGAAAAAATCATGGTTGATTCAGAAACCCTTGCAAAATAGGGCTGAATATAAAAACCATCGATGAGTGTCTTGGTCACATTCAGAAACTCTTGAAAAATAGAGCTGAATGATGGAAACCGGAAAAAGGAGAGATTACAAAAATCCCTTATACAAAATAGCCCAAAAGTGTTGAGCGGTTTTGAAAATTCCTTGCTTTTATACCCATTTGTATATTTCTGATGGAATAAGGAGGTTTAAGTGATACTTGTGGATTGGAGTCAAATAGTTGGGAATATTTATCTAATTGTCATTCTAAAGTTTATCTGTTTTGTGCATAAGTAATTACTCCTTTCTAACCTAATTTTGCTCGAGGACTAGCAAAAGGTAAGTGTAGGGCCTTGATAAGCCAAACTTATCATATTTTATGTGCTAGATTTAGTATTATATTGATCTAAATAAGGTTATATATATGTTATTTGTGCTATATTATGTTTTAAGTGTTTTTATTAGTTTTAGGTCTTATGTTTTTTATGTTTTTTATGCAAGGAATGATTTTCTAGGCAAAAGTTCAGTTGATGCCGGACTCAATGCCGGTTGATCCTGCACGCTTAAACACAGATCAGAAAAGAGGCTTTGCCGGACACAATGCCGGGTAGATCCCATCCGGCATAAGTGAAGAGTCACCACGGTTGACCAAGCGATAGCAGTTATTGACCAGTGGTGATTAGGCTGGTGCCGGGTATGATGTCGGGTATCTGCTACCCGGCATATGCACTGTTTCACACGGAATTGGCAGTTTTGACCGTTAACAGTTGGGCACATTTTCCATGTGTGCCGGCTACTGATGATCCGGCACGACGCCCGGCAAGAGACATATTGAAGCTCTATAAATAGGCCGAGAGTCTACATCATTTGACACACTTCAACATTCATATACACTCCATTCATTACTCCGTTTCCGCCTCCATTCCATGTGTTGGTGTCCAAGGAAGTTCTGCCCGATCATCCACGCGAGGAGAAGGAATCTCCTTTGGGTTAAGGCTATGGCCATTTCCTTAGTCCTTCTGTGTTTTCTTCTTGCATTTGGTGTAGATGGTTGAGTAGGAATTCTTTGTCTTCTCTGGTTAGAAATGGTTCTCTTTGTAAACGTACTATGATCACTCAATAAAAGATATAAGTTTCTACTTGGAATTTTGTGTTTGTTGCAATTGGAATGAAGTTGCTTCTCCTTCCATTTCTTCAAATTCTGACCTTGTTAAGGCAGATAGGTAGGTTGAGGAATTCCAAGTGGTCTTTCCATTTGTCTTTTACAACTTAGAAGATGAAACTTAAGACTTAGAATTAACCATGTTATTCTCCCCTTCTCGGTCCGTTAATTACCTAAATATTGTTAGTTTTCGGTAATGATTAGGGAGTGCTTAGTTCGGATTCGAACTGGAAGAGTAATTTGACATTTTGAGAATTTCGGATGGCATGCGGGTGCAAGACGTCCGGCACATTCAAGATTCTTGTCTTTGCCAGGGCATCTTGTCCGGCATAATATCAGGCAGTACCAAAAGTTGGCTAGTTCGGAATTTATTCTTTTCCCTTGGTGTTCATTTGTGTTTTTATGACGTTGCCATTTCGAATCTTGGGTAGATCATTGTAAATACTATTTTAGATTAGGTTTTAGGTAGTTTTTCTTAATTTGTACTTACACACTTACTTTCCCCCTTGTTATAGATAGGCTTTTGCCCAGATTAGGACTAGTTTTCTATAAGTCCCTTGGGTTCGATACTCTCGGTCGTAATATATTTACTCTATACTCCGACCGGGTTTTATTTGCTACCCATAGTAGAGTTGTAGGTTTAGTTTATTATTTTATTCTTTTTATGTATATAGTTTTTCCTACAATTTTCCGATTAGTAGTTATACATTTTTTTTATCACAACATCTAGCTCAATCCTAGTTGGCTCTAACGCTCATACCAAAGGGTTATGTTAACTAGTGTTGGCGGTTGTAGTCGGTTTAACTAATACTAGCCTTGTGGTATAACATCTTAAATCTGTCCTTGTCATGGTCATAATGTCTCCGACCTCAAGGTAGGTCATTGTTCACGTTCCTTGTCTTTTGCTCTCCTTACTGGAGTTTAGTGGCATCAGTAGTCTCTATCTCGATCCTACCAAGGACTAATGTGTCCACACTCAGGTGCACGCCCCAAATCGACAAAACGTAGCAAAATGAGAAAAATTAATTCTCATTCTTTTTCACGATACTTCAGCCCCGTTCTTCCAGCAGACAAAGGCGACAACGAGAGGGAAATGAAGGAGAAGAAGAGAAGAAGAAGAGAAGAGAGAGGAGACTTCCTCACCTCATTCAAGAGCTCAACCACCAACATTAATGGCTATATTTTTCTCCTTTCTCTCCTTTGTAACTCCCATGCTTGAGTAGACTCATATAGTGCTTTGGGATGGGTTTTTGACCCCAAAACCCTCGAATGTGCTTGTAAATCTTGTTATGCCTTAATATAATTGTTTCGCTCTTGATTATCATTCAATGCTCTTAAATTGATCTCTTAAGTGCATTCTTGGTGAACCCTTTCTACACGTTGATTTTGAGTTAGGGTTTGTGACCAAATTGAGAGAGAACCTTTTATTTACACCCCTAGGGTTAGTGGGTATAAATTGGGGCTTTTATCTAGAACTTGCTTAATGCTATTTAGTGAGTTTAACCCTAATTAGTTTTGAAGGTTAAAATTAACTAAGTAAGATTTAGCCTACCTTTGGTTTAGAGGGTTATTATCATTGTTCGAAAAAGACAACTATGGCATAAGAAGAATTGCTAGTATGTTTAAGAAGTTTGGGAGATTGCCAAATTCTCAAAGTACTCCTCCATTCAATCCATTAAACTATCATCTCTACTTTAGTTTTTGTTCTTTCAATTACTAAATCAAAACAATCACGCTTGCCGCCGACTAAACCCGTATTTACTGTTTTTCTCTCAATTACTAATTACCGAGACTAGGAAGTTAGGACCTATTTCCTTATGGATATGACACTTGTTGTACTACATCAATTAGATGCACTTGCCTATCCCTTGCATTTATTTATATACTTTGTAATATAGTTTTTGCACAACAAGTTTTTGGCGTCGTTGCCGGGAAATTGATTCCATCAATTTCCCTAGTTTCGGTATTTTAGTTTTTGTTTAAGTTTAGTATTTTGTTTTCATTTATTGTGTTTGTGTCTTTGCTAAGCTGTTTGTGTTGGTCGTTCTTGTGATCGATTAGGTACCATTGTATCTTCTATGTATGCCAAGCACAGTTCTAGTGGCTCCTCGCTTGCTAGTCCGAGATCCAAACTTAAGCGCACCTTGAGAAGACGCATTAGAGATCTAAACATGGCGGATCAAGAACCACCAGTAATTGAGGACAATGGGCAGAAGCTATACCGAGCTCTCTCTAATTACCACCAGCCGGACACTGAAGGGAGGCCCTCAGCTATAGTTCTCTCGGTGTTGACACCGGAGGAAAATAGACAATGGATTTTTAAAACTCATTTCATTACTACAGTCCAGGACTTAGGAAAGTTCAATGGAGCGAATCCGGATGACGCCCCGAACCATCTAAGTCTCTTCCTCGTCTTTTGTAACTCCTTCGGGAAAACTGGTGCGGTTAATGAGAGAATCCATTTGCAGCTCTTCCCCCACTCCTTGTCCGATTCTGTATCGCGTTGGTTTAGAAGCCTACCTTCCAGATCAATCCACACATGGGCACAAATGACTCAGAAATTCCTTGCCAAATACTACCCAACCAGTAGGACGAGGCAACTAATTAGAGAAATCAATACATTCTACCAAGAACATGGAGAAACCTTGTATAACACATGGGACCAGTTCAAGGAGATGTTAATGAATTGCTCTCACCATGGGTTGGATGATCAATCGTTATGCCTATCCTTCTTTAATGGGCTTGATGATGGAAACCGATTGCTTGTGAATTCTTCCACAGGTGGCAGCTTCATGACTAAGTCCCCTCAAGAAGGAATGAAATTTCTTGTGACAATGATTAGCAACACGAGGCAATGGGCTAGAAATAAGGGAAGAACTCCAAGGGCGGATGGTCTCCTTCATGTCAAACCGTCCAATCACCTTTCCACCCAAATGTCCTCACTTACGAAGATGGTGGAGAAACTTGCTAAATCCCAAAAAGGTAATATGCAAAATCTGTAGCTTCATTGTCTTCCGCTTTAGCCATAGAGGGTTGTGCTATATGTGTGGGTCCTCATGAGACCCATTTTGTGAAGGAAGAAGTTACATCGAGGAACAAGAAAATGTTAACTTTGTCGGCAACCACCCCGACCACAATTACAACAACAATAATGCCCCATGGAGAAATCATCCAAATTTCTCATGGAGGAATAATGAGTCAACCCAAGGAGGACTGAGTAATACTTCCAACAACTCGATGAGATATAAACTCCAAGGGCCACACCAAGCGAACAACTCTCAAATGCGGTATGGACCTCAAGGTGGCCCACTGGGATTTAACCAGCAACAACCACCATTCTCCTCATCTTCTGATGGTAGCTTAGCTAGGATGGAAGCCATGACGCAAAACATGCAGAGTATGACAATAAACTTCATGTCAACCACCCAAACTAAGTTCACCGAGTAAGAAGCCTTCAATGCCAACTAGTTAACATTTAATCAGAACCTCAAAACTCAACTTGACCAAATCTCAAAACAACTTACTCAGAGGCCACCGGGTACCTTCCCAAGTCAACCAAATCCTAATCCAAGAGAACAAGCCAAGGCGGTGATATTGAGAAGTGGCAGGCTCCAAGAAGAATCCTCTCCCCAAGATGAACATGATGACCAAGAGAAGCAAAGTCAAGAGGAGGACCAAGAGATAATTGAGGAAGTTTAATCTCCACCAAAAGACATTTCCAAGGAGAAGGAGTCTCCCAAATTACCCATCCCTTCCACTCTTGCTAAACATCTTCCTCCACTTCCTTTCCCAAATAGGCTTAAAGAAAAGAATTTAGATGAGCAATTTGGGAAGTTTCTAAATGTTTTCAAGAAATTGACAATTAACATTTCTTTTGCTGATGCTTTGAAACAGATGCCCATCTATGCAAAGTTCATGAAAGACATTCTTACCAATAAGAGATCTTTGCTAGAAGCTTAAACGGTGCATCTCACTGAAGAAATTTCAGCGGTCGTACTGAAGCATCCTCCTCCTAAGCTTGGAGACCCCGGTTTGCCTATCATCCCTTTTTCTATCGGTGATTTTATTTGTGGTAGTGCCTTATGTGATTTAGGAGCTAGTATAAATCTCATGCCACTTTCAACATATAATAAACTTGGGATTGGTGAGTGCACACCTACTTTTATTTAATAACAACTTGTGATAGGTATCTTGTGTTTTTGAAAGGAAAAGTCAAGGATTTAGTAGTGATTGTGGGAACCTTTTTTTCCTACTGATTTTATAGTGATTGATATGAAAGAAGATGTCAAGGTCCTTTTAATTTTAGGTCTTCCAATCTTAAGAACCGCTAGGACCTTGATAGATGTGGAGAAAGGTAAGATTATTTTGTGTTTCCATGATGAAAAGCTTGTGTTTGACATGTCTAAGATAGTGAAGAGACCCAAGCATGCGGAGGCTATTTTTACCATAAATATAGTTGATTCCATTTTGCAAAATAATCCTAACTCCTACAAATTATGATGCTTTAAGTTTTGCTTTGCTCGAGTCTGACGTTGAACTGGAGATGGAACCGGAGGTGAATGAGATGGTAGCTGCTTTGGATAGAGCTCCGAGATACTTTAGAACGCACTACCCACCCCCCAGAACCACTGGAGAGAAGCGAGCAAAGAACACCTCCCCTGGTTGAGAAGCCTCCCACCGTGGAGATGAAACTTCTACCTTCCCACTTAAAATATGTTTATCTGACTGAACCTTGTGATCTACCTGTCATTATCTCCTTCTCCCTCACAGGTGCACAAGAGGACAGTCTGTTGAAGGTACTTCGAAACCACAAGGGGACAATTGGTTGGTAAATCTCGATATAAAGGGTATCAATCCAAACTTCTGCACTCACCGAATCTTCATGGAGGACAGCTTCAAAACCTTAGTACAACCACAGAGAAGGCTAAATCCGAACATGAAAGAGGTGGTAAAAAAGGTAGTGCTGAAATTTATTGACTCTGACATCATCTACTCCATATCAGATAGTAAGTGGGTGAGTCTGGTGCAAGTGGCGCCCAAGAAAGGAGGAACTATGGTAGTCTCCAATGATAAGGGTGAGATGGTCCCTCAGAGGACTACAACTGGGTGGAGAGTGTGCATATATTACAGAAAACTAAACGCAGCCACTCGAAAGGATCATTTCCCCTTACCCTTCATCGATCAAATGCTTGAGAGGCTGGCACGTCAAGACTATTACTGTTTTCTTGATGGATATTCGGGGTACTTCCAAATCCTCATAGCCCCTAAAGATCAAGAAAAGACTATCGTCACCTGCCCATATGGAACATTTGCCTACTTGAGGATGCCTCTTGGTCAATGCAAGACCCCTACTACATTCAAAATATGCATGATGGCCATATTCTATGACTTCTTGGAGAAAAGCATCGAAGTGTTCGTGGATGACTTTTCGGTATTTGGGCTCACATATGAAACCTGCTTGAACAACTTAGATGCCATACTAACCCGGTGTGAAGAGACAAATTTGGTGCTCAATTGGGAGAAGTGCCACTTCATGATTAGAGAGGGGATTGTCCTTGGACACAAGATCTCCTCCAAAGGTATAGAAGTTGACCAAGCCAAGGTAGAAGTTATTGAAAAGCTGCCACCACCGACCATAGTCAAGGACATTAGAAGCTTCTTCAGGCATGTCGGTTTCTACAAGAGGTTCATAAAATATTTCTCAAGAATTTCAAAACCACTATGTGACCTCCTTGCTAAGGATGCCAAATTTGACTTCACCAAGGAGTGCCTTAAATCTTTCAACACTTTAAAGGAATGCCTCATCTCAGCCCCAATGTAGTGTCACTGGAATCTATTGTTCGAAATCATGTGAGATGCTAGTGACTATGCAGTTGGGGCAGCTTTGTGTCAGAAGCGGGACAAGTTTTTGAGGACCATCTACTACGCCAGCAAGACCTCGAATGATGCTCAAAAGAATTATGCCACGACTGAAAAGGAGCTTCTGGCAGTGGTCTTTGCCTTGGACAAGTTCCAGTCCTATCTCCTTGGAAGCAAAGTGATAGTACACACGGACCATTCTGCTTTGAAATACTTGTTCACCAAGGAGAATGCAAAACCAAGGCTCTTAAGATGGATCTTGCTGCTACAAGAGTTTGAGATCGAAGTTAGAGACAAACCGGGTGTGTAAAATGTAGTGGCCGACTACCTCTTTCGCATGGAAGTGCCCGATGAAGGGGCGCCTCCTGGATGAGACTATTTTTGTGATTAAAGAAGCCGATGATCCATGGTATTCTGATTTTGCGAACTACTTGACAAGAGGAGTAGTGCCCCATCAATTGACCTATCAGTAGAAGAAGAAATTCTTCGCTGACTTGAAGCACTACTTCTGGTGCTGCTGGAAAAAAAAGAATAAACAACATTTTTATTTGTCTTTTGGAACATTTTATAAATGTTTTTTATGCCAGTGACGTAAATGGTCGAACCTCTTAAAGAACGTGTTGTAATCGTTTTTTATACATTAATTTAAAGAACACTCATTGCTAAAGCATTTTTTAAGGTGTGTAAGGTGGCAAGAATCTATGAGGCAAAAAGAACACTTTCATCTTGAAGCGTTCTTTATGTCTGACTATAAAAAACACTAGTTTAATATAAGATTTCTTTATGAAGTTTTGTAAAAAACGCTTATATTGATAAGCGTTCTTTATGACATTTGACGCGAGAGTATAAGAAACGCTTATACATATAAGCGTTAAGCGTTCCTTATATGGTCATTTTTTATATTTTTATTTTATACAATTTATTACCCTGAGCTTAACACAAAATTAATTGCACGCTACAGATCCCAAATTGCCATTCACAACCTGTTTGAATTATATATACCAGATCAACCAAACTGGTGAATTTTAGTAGATCAACAGCAGTGCTTTGTTTGCATTAATATTATACCACCGCACATAGGCTTAAGTGTAGTACCGATCAACTACAACATTTGTAACTAGTTAACCAAACTACTAAAAGTGGTTCAAGTTCGATCATAACAATACAACCATTTGAAAAAAAAGAAAAGATAGCTACATGACTCATGACTTCTTCTAATCAATTTAGTGCTTTCAGCACATGTGTGCTCCTTGACAAACTTGAGATCTGCTTGTGAATAAGTATTGAGAAGAAATCAACAAGTTGCACGAGAAAATTAAAAAAGCAATTAAGTACACCATTTAAACTTATCCAAACATGCGAAAAATAGTTAAATCACCAATTCAAACACAAAAGTACTTATAATACGTACCTGAGAGGAAATTTCCAATTCGCTAAGATAGTTGTTACCTCTGTTAAAGATGAAAGTACCGACGATCATGATGATTCTTCTATTGATACAAAAGAGACGGAAGAAGAAAAACATGATACAAAAGAGACAGAGGCAGATACAGATGAAAGGATGAATGAGAACTCAAAAATTGAGTGGTTGAAGAAATTGGCTAAAAAGTAAAGTGAGGCTGCCACGAAGTAGAGTCCGGTGGCGATTAATGAATTACTGGCCCACATCATGACTTTGAATGAAGAAAACGATTTTCCAGAATAGTTATATGATGAGGAGAAGAGGAAAGTTAGTCGATTATATGGTAGCATGGGGGGACTATATGAAGATAAAGTGGTACCAGATCGCCCGGTTGATGAGTTTCATGACTTATGGATGGAGATGGAGATGGAGAAGCTAGACACTTCTCCATCTCCAGTTTTGATTGGATTCGCATCTTCTTTCAGTTTTGAACATCAACAGGTCTGAGAATCTTCAAACACTTGGACATGAATGTCTGTAGATTGCATACAGTCAATTGGAATACTAGCCACACATTGTTGATGTGGGGTGCATCGTACCTTTTAAAAAAAAACTATGATGATCCCTTGGCAATTAAAAAGATTGAGAGATCTCCTAAGTAGGATTCCCCTTGAGTTTCCATGTTAAGCGTCTTTAACAAATGATAGCAATAAGTGACAGCTTTTATGCACAATAAGTGACAGCTTTTATGTTATACTATAACCGTAGTAGAATACTTTCTACTATGGTTATAGTATAACATAAAAGATGTTACTTATTGTGCATAAAAGCTGTCACTTATTGCTATCAAGAAACAAATGATAGCAATAAGTGACAGGTTTTATGCACAATAAGTGACAGCTTTTATGTTATACTATAACCATAGTGCAAAACTTTCTACTATGTTCTACTATGGTTATAGTATAACATAATAGCTGTCACTTATTGTGCATAGAAGCTGTCACTTATTGCTATAATTTGTTTCTTGATAGCAATAAGTGACAGGTTTTATGCACAATAAGTGACAGCTTTTATGTTATACTATAACCATAGTAGAAAGTTTTCTACTACGGTTATAGTATAACATAAAAGATGTCACTTATTGTGCATAAAAGCTGTCACTTATTGCTATCAAGAAACAAATAATAGCAATAAGTGACAGGTTTTATGCACAATAAGTGACAACTTTTATGTTATACTATAACCATAGTAGAACATAGTTTTCTACTACGGTTATAGTATAACATAAAAGTTGTCACTTATTGTGCATAAAAGCTGTCACTTATTGCTATCATTTGTTAAAGACGCTTAACATGCAATCTCAGGGGGAATCCTACTTAGGTGGAATCTCTCAATCTTTTTAATTGCCAAGGGACCTTGATCATCTAGTTTTTTTAAAAGATACGATGCACCCCACATCAATAGTGTGTGGCTAGTATTCCAATTGACTGCACGCAATCTACAGACATTCATGTCCAAGTGTTTGAAGATTCTCAGACCTATTGATGTTCAAAACTAAAATAAGATACAAATCCAATCGAAACTGGAGATGGAGAAGTGCCTAGCTTCTCCATCTCCATCTTCATCCGTAAGTCATGAAACTCATCAACCAGGCAATCTGGTACCACTTTATCTTCATATAGTCCCCCATGCCACCATATAATCGACTAAGTTTCCTCTTCTCCTCATCATATTACTATTCTAGAAAACCGTTTTCTTTATTCAAGATCATGAAGTGGGCCAGTAATTTGTTAATCGCCACCGGAGCCTACTTCGTGGCAGCCTCACTTAACTTTTTAGCCAATTTCTTCAACCTCTCTATTTCTGAGTTCTCATTCATCCTTTCATCTGTATCTGTCTTTATCTCTTTTTTATCATGCTTTTCTTCTTCTGTCTCTTTTGTATCAGTATGAAATACCCCAAACCTTGATATGTGGTTTAAATATTAAACTATGGTATGTAAAGGCTTAAAAGTGCCTTAGGAACATCAGTGTACAATTTTAATCATAGTAAAATGCAATAAAGCATTAAGACACGGTTTGAGCAAAAACATGCTCTAAGCTATGAGTGAACTTGGTTAGGACCCAAAGAGCCTACCAAGACTTAATAATATTCAATTATGATTTAATAAGGCTAAATAAGTCCTTAGGAAACCTTGGTGGGCAGTTAAACCAAATAAAACACAAGAAAATACCTTAAAGTCAATATGAGCAAAAATGTGCTCTAAGCTTGGGATGAATTTGTATAAGACCTAATGGTCATACCTATACCTTATTTATATGTTAATGAACATATTAAATCAATTACTAAAGAAAACCAAGCTTGAAAACAAGTTAAAACACAAAATGTGCTTTAAGGAGTCTTAAAGCACGTTTTTGAAAAATTGTCTTGTAAATGAGTTTTGAGTGGCTAAATGTCCATCATTACTCTTAAATATACATGTGTACTATATAGTATCACATTTGGAAGTCTATATCAATGGGAAATAAAAAATTTCACTTCTATGTGCCTTGTTTTGTGAATAGTGATTTTTTTATAAGCTAGTTTGTAACATATAATGTTATAAGTAATTAAATTGGTCAACAAAGACTATAATACCCTTATGTAATAAAGGGGGCCGGTTTTCTTAAGTGTGGTGACTCACCACTCACTTGTTAACTTGTTAAAGAAATAAAGATGACTAATATAGTTACTATTTGCTTTTTAAGTACAAATATCTTCCAAAAAGCAAAACTTATCTCATTCTCTCATTTCCTTCTTCATTTCCCACGTATCCAAGCTCTCTTCTACCTCTCTTCTCTTGTTCTCACGTTCATACAGCACCACCACCATGGAAGTCCACCTTTGAACCCTTGTAAAACCTAGCTCACTTAACCAAATCAAAAACAAACACCACCATTCTCTTCCTCTCATCAAGCTCTTCATTCCTATCTTCTCAAAATTTCAAGATCACCATTTCGGTGCCATGGAGTTCCACCATTGATGGAGCTTGAGCTTGTCTTTCCACATATTATTGATCTCCTTTGCTCCTAGGTAAGGAATCTCAAAGAAAAATCAAGTTTCCTCCATGTTTTGTGTGTGACCGAAAATATTCATTGATGGAGCTCCTTGTGTTGCTTTGTTCTAGCTCCATTTGAATCTTTCAAGGACTAGGTGGAGTCCTCTCTTCATAGATATTCAAACACCCTTCAAAGATTAAGGTAAAACAACTACATTAATGTTTTGAAATAATGTAAACCTAGGGTTTACAATGAGATGGAGCTTAAAGCTTGAATACTCATTATGTTGTTTGTATAATGTTTAGTAGTTGGCAAGGAACCAAATGCCTTACCGGTTTTGTAAGGAAACAAGAAAGAAATTTGGGAGGAAAAGAGGTAAATATGCTATCTTAAAGTGGTTTAATGCCTTAGGAGAAATAAGCTTATAATGCTTGTTAAAACTACCTAAAGAGCAAATGGTGAATGACCTAGTAAAGTGTTCTCAAGGAGACTAGTAAAGGAACATATGTATTGGTGTATGTATTTGCAGGTCAAAGGCATTATTTATGTGGGAAATTCAGTGTTTAAGGTTATGCAATTTAAGGGCCTAAGAGCCATGTTATTTAAGGGCCTAAGTGCCAAGCAATTTAAGTTATGCACTATATTGTGATGTAGTGCTTAGTGTGTGAAGTTTGTGTGTAAAAATGTTCTTGATGGATTTTAGGTGTTCTTGAATGAAACAAGGTAAAAACCTAAGTGTTTGGATGTGAGTAAATACAAGAGAAGCTATGGCCAAATTTGGGAAATGTGTGAGAAGTTCTAAGTGTTTTAAGAAAGTTTTGGTGAACTAGGAAGTATTAAAGGTGAACAAATGTTTCACTAAGGAAGAAAACGTGCATTAAGGTGTTACAAGGATTTAGGTGCTATCTTGGAAGTTCTAGGAATTTAATGAGTGTTTTAGGATGAAATAAAGTCTTGGAGAAGTTTGTTTAAAGTTGGGTAAAGTTGATGTATAAGGAGGGAATGAGGTTTAGGTAAGGTTTTGAGAAAGGAATCCAAGAAGTTGTGAAAAGAGGATTTGGCTAGTAAGAGGAGATGCTTGGGAGATGATGTTATGAAGGTGAAGAAGCATTTTAGTGTAGTGGTCATTATAGGTGAAATACCACCTAGAAATCTTAAGGAGAAAACATTCCAAGTGCTAGGAACTTTGTAAGAAGTTTGTGAATGATAAAATGGTTTTGGTGAGTGATTTAAAGAGTTTAGCACATGGATAAGGGTGTGTTTGAAGTGCCCAAATGAGGTTAGGGTATACTAGGATATGTGGGGTGAAGTTTGGAGTTGAATGTAAAAAGGAAAACAAAGATCTGGGGCAGACCGGACTTGCGACCGGACTTGCAAGTTCGGTCGGGCCCAGTTTACCCTGTGGGAATTAGTTTCTGGAATGGACCGGACATAGGACCGGACTTACAAGTCCGGTCGGAGTAGAAAAATTTTGACGGAAATGTGTTCTGGAATCGACCGGACTTGGGTAAGTCCGGTCGGCAAGTCCGGTCGGACCAAAAATGTTGTTAAAGGTTATGAAATGATATGTAATGATGGGGATTGATAGGTAATGATGTTATAAGGTTGTTAAGGACATGTTAGGTGAGTTTCAAATGGCAATTAAGTGGGTGAAAAGTTGTATCAAAATGTAAAAGTAAAACAAGTTAAAATGTAAAGTTATGTAACTAAGTTAACGGGGAAAGTTAAGCATTAGACATTAAATAATCAAGCAAACCCCGATGTTAATAAAAACACATGTGATGCTAACAGTTGTTCGAGAATCGCTCGAGGAACATAAGTGGACGTGGTAAAGTGGACTCCGGTGACAGGTATGGTTTTCTTGCAACCTGTCCTGTCTACCGGATTACACCGGCTTGTATGCCAATGTGTTTTTCTGTATGTTTGCCACGTTGTAAGATTAAACATGTAATGAGTTTATAGTAATTCATTTATGTGGCGTGTACAACTCCGATACCATTTAACCCCGGAAGTGTTAACCTTAGTTAACTGAGTCTAGGATCACATGAGAGTTCGGTCGGTATTCGGAGTAAACGACCCGTACCATGGGACGTACTAACCACGGCTATGCGTGTGTTAATTGTGTGATATGTGTAAGTGAATGTAGGGATCTCCCTTGTGTGTAACCCAGTTGTAATACTGTATGGTGTGTAGTCATGATAGACTCCATAGTGGGGTTCTAACTAAAATATAAAGTAAGTATGTACTAACAGTGGTGAGGAATCCGGTTTGGCCGGTCGCGCGTTGTTTGGGAGAGGGTATCCTTCCTAGCCTTACCCTTCTCTTTGTTATGGTTGTTTCCCTCACGGGTTATGATCTCCCATTAGCTTACTCCAAAGCTTAGCTATTCTGACTTATGATCGGTTTAGGGGGAACATGTGTTTGTGTGGTGTGTTCGGGCCTCCAAACCCGAACCGCCTTAACTTAAGTTACTCGTCCAACTATTAGGACGGTAATGAGTGTTGTTGTTATTGTGTAACGAGCTTATCATGAGACTGGCAACATTCTCTAGGCTCACCCGTGTATAAACAATGTTTGGGTTGGTTCCTAAGAGAACCACTCCCGTTATGTTATGTATTTTTGTTGTGATGCAATATCTATTGCGGTATTATGTTGTGCACGTGGAAACGTGCAAAGTGTTGTTAAGTGTTGTATGTAGTGTATGTTGTAGGTTGTATAATGTGGAGTGTGTGGATCATGGATATGATTCCCAGTTTGTGATAAGAGGCGTTTAAGGATAACCCGATTTAAGGGTAAGTGTCGTATTAAGGAAGTAGCTCCATTAGAGGAGGAACACTCTAGGGATAATGAATACCAAGAGTGACTTATTAAGTAAGGACATATTATCCGTTTGTTGAGCCCATTGAGGCGAAATGTTATGTGATGTGTGTTTACTGTTACATGCATGATTTAAATATAATCAACCGCATGTTAAGACGACAATTAGTTGTGCGTGGCCCGGTAGCATGTGGGCTGCGGGATTACCATACCAGCAAAGGTGCTGAGCCCCTTGGGGGCCACCCTTTCTCTTCTTTTCCTATTTCAGGTACGAAGTGCTGGAAGCCGTTCGAGAGTAGGACGGGTAGTCATCGTACATGGGTAATCATTTAAGTGTATGTATACAGTAGGTGTAGTAAGACCGAAACTGTTGTCGGCATCAGTTTATAAATACTCGGTATAGTTGGAAGGAGTGCGTTGTGTTGTTGTTAATGGAAAGGGATAGTAATGTGTAGTCGCTCGGGAATTTAGCCCATCAGACCGGTACAATGTATGTGTATTAGCCTTGTTAGCCACGTGGGTGGTTAACGGCGTGTAACACCAGCGAGTTGAGTTAATTGATGAGTTGTGTATTCCGCTGCAGATTGTTGTTATGTATTTGTTGTTGGATGGGGTGTTACACAGTAGAAGAATCATCATGATCGTCGGTACTTTGATCTTCAACAGAGGCAGCAACTGTCTCCATCGGCCAAATTCACCTGGCTTTTTATCTGATTTTCTCTGTGATGTTTCTGAAGATCAATACCACTCGGTCTTTGCTGATCTCGAAATTCCACATTATTCAGCTGTGTCATCCCCAAAGTTTTCAGTGCTGTCCAGTTCTGATTGTTCGATCTACTGAAGCTTCCATAGCATATATACTAGTCTGAGGTGACTAAAGGAAAAGGAGAGAAGGAATGTCGTGAAGAAAAATAAAGTTGGTGGGCCCGTCTGAGTTCAATTTTTTCTAAAACAGGTTGATGACAATCGAAGGTGCATAGGCGCTAGTCAAAAAATTTAGAGAGATACTAAAATAATAACTACAAGAAATTAAGAAACTGTAAGTAGAGATCTCTAATATGGCAAATGGTGGTCATATAGATTTCCAAAACATTAGAGGGTTAATTGGAATGCCTAGCTTGACCGGATAACAAATCTGAGAAAAATGTGAAGGAACTTAAAAGTTTGATGTTGCTATTGGTAGAAACGTAGATAAACTTCTGGGTGGATGTTAAGGTAAAAGCAATATGGGGAAGGGGACGTCAGGCAAGCTGACCATGCCGTAATGCTATGTCTGTATAATTAATTAATACACCCTATAGTCATCTAATATTTGCACCCTATGTTATACTATAATATAATATAACATTAATACACCCTATAGTCATCTAACCAAATTAATTTTGCCATAACTACGTGGCTATATTTGTATGCATGCCGAAACGCATTATATTTGACGCCTAATAAACACATTAATTCCCAAGTCCATTGTACAACCAGCAAGTAAAAATCAGCACATAGCACAAATAGATGCGCGCAACAGTTTGGTTTGCATGCAAAATTATTCCCAAACACACGTACACTTTTTTTCATGCCTTTAATCCCAAACAAACAGAGTATATATGTTCCTGATTAACAAATTTGGTTTACAAAATTACCTTATAGCAGAATAGAGGCGATAAAAATCAGCACACAGTACAATAATAGATAGATGCGCCCGACACAGTTTGGTTTGCATGCAAAATTATTCCCAACACACACTTTATTTCATCACGCCTTTTAATCCCAAACAAACAGAGCATGTATGTTCCTGATTAACAAGTTTGGTTTGCAAAATTACCTCATCAGTAGAAAAATAGAGGCTATAGATCTAGCGCGCATGTATGTTCCTTTCGCTAGTTGGGGTTGTAAAATATTTCTAGGTAGAGTGAATCCAGAGGCACCGTGCGTGCGACAGGGCATGTATGTCCTGTTCGTGTGATTTTGCAAAAATTAATTACCTATCGAAAGAGTATATGAAAAATAAGGATAGGCATACATATATATATATATGTATATATCTGTCCGCAGATTGAGCGCAAAATTACCGATAGCGAGAGGCGCCGATCGATATCAACGCATGCATGTGGCCTGCTTTCATCACAAGTTTTGCCGGAAGATAGAATATTGAAGATGGCAAGCGCAGTATTGGGAGAAAGGAAGAGAAGAGAGGCTCCTCGACGACAATATTGGTAATTTCTGGGCTTAGTGGTTTCGATTGAGAAGAGATAGAGCTTAGTGAGAGCGAGGTTTACAGAGAGTGGGTAGGGGAACAGTCACGATTAGATTGATGAGAAGACTGGGCGGGAGGGCGAAAAGTGTTTATAATTTAGGTAACATAAAGAACGCTTCACTTAAGAAGCGTTCTTTATGCTGACCGTAAGTAGCATAAAAAACGCTTCAGCTACTAAAGAACGCTTCTTAACTGAAGCGTTTTTTATGTTATCGCGCCCAAAGACATAAAAACGCTTCCTTTGTGAAGTGTTTTTTATACGTATCTCTTAAAGAACGCTTTGCTTACAAAGCGTTGTTTTTGTCTTTGGGCGCGATAACATAAACAACGCTTTGCAAGAAAAGCGTTTATTAAGATGTCCCGCCTATGATAAAAAAATGATAAACAATATAACCGTTTTTAAAGGGGCGTTGTTTATTCTTTTTTTTTCCAGCAGTGTGGGATGATGGGGTGATAAGAAGGTGTGTGCCTATGAGTGAGCTGTAAGATATCCTCACTCATTTCCACTCTCTTGGAATGGGAGGGCATCATGGGCCGGCAAGGATAGCAGCAAAAGTTCTAGAAGCTGGGTTTTTCTGGAAAACCTTGCACAAAGATTTCCATAATTTCGTTGCTTCTTGTGACTACTGTCAGATGTTAGGTGACATCTCCTGAAAACGCAAGATGCCTCTCATTGTGATGTTGAAGGTTGAGTCATTTGATTTGTGGAGCATAGACTTTATGAGTCCTGTTCCTTCCTCTTGCTCAAATCTCTTCATCCTTATAGCAGTGGACTATGTGACCAAATGGGTGGAGGTCATTGCCTCCCCCACAAATGATGCTAAGATGGTGTCTAAGTTCTTAAGGAAAAACATTTGTACAAGGTTTGGAGTGCCTAGAGCAATTCTGAGTGATGGGGTTCTCACTTCTGTAACAAGTAATTCGAAGCTTTAATGGAGAAATATGGAGTGAGACATAAGGTCTCTTTACCTTACCGTCCACAAACCAATGGTCAAGCTGAAGTCACCAACAGAGAGCTGAAATGGATCCCACGGAAAATGGTGAATTCATCAAGGAAGGATTGGTCCTTGAAGCTGGACGATGCACTATGGGCCTATCGAACAGCCTACAAGACCCCCATTGGTATGTCCCCATACTGTCTTGTCTACGGGAAAACTTGTCACCTACCGGTCGATCTTCACATAAATCTTATTAGGATGTGAAAGCACTCAATTATGACCTCAAGAGTGTTGAAGATAAGAGAAAATTTCAGCTGACAGAGTTAGAGGAGATCTGGGAAGAAGCTTATGAGAATAACCGGATCTACAAGGAGAAGACCAAGAGATGACACGATAAAATGATCCTCAAGAGGGAGTTTCATGAGGGAGATCGGGTCGTACTCTACAACTCTCGGTTAAAGCTATTCCTGGGTAGCTCAAATCTTATTGAGCCGGACCCTTCTCTATCACCAAGGTGACCTCGTATGATGTTGTGGAGTTAAAGAATACAAAAGGTGGAACCTTCATGATCAATGGCTCGAGGCTCAAGCACTACATGGGAGGTGACATCAAATGGGTAGAAGCTCATCCTATCTTCCTTCGGGAACCCCCAGGTTTCATCTAAACCTTAGAGCGTCTAGCCAAAGACGTTAAAGAAGGGCAGCTCTCTAGGATTCAGCCCGGACTTCATATCATGTCAATTCTTTCAAACTCCTTTAGCTTAGCAATTGTGTAATCTTTTGAACTCTTATGAGTTAGTGGGTGATTTTGGCATTCTTCAGAATTGCATTTTTGCGCCTAACTTGGTGGTGTTTGTTTTGTGAATATTTTGGAAACAGGTATGCCCCTCTGAAAAAAGGATGAATTTCAGACAATTTTAAAGGAAACTCTAGCGAAATTTTCCCACGGACCTTCAGCTTCAACGATCAAAGGTTGCGCTTAAATGACCCCGCACACTCGCAAGTGTGGGGGAAAACCACCTTCAATCTGTACCTCATTAGGGGACCTTACCTTTTATTTGTACGCAATACAAATCATACACCCTTTATGTTAACTCTATGCTGGTGCTTCAAAAAGGTCTTTTATTTCTACCCGAGATTAGTCGTTGAACAATGAGGACAGTGTTCCATTCAAGTGTGGGGGAGTAGACAACATTTTCTTTTTACGCACTACTCAATTTCTTTATGCTTATCTATTGCTTCTCTTTAGGAGTCACATTTAGAGTAAGCAAGTTTTTCTTTGAATTCTTGAGATTTTCCATCAAAAGTTTTGAAAATTTCTCTCTTTGAGGAGCATGTATATACGGTGCAACCAAATAACCTTATCTTGGTAGAGTCTTATTGCTTAGGGGTTCCTTCTATCTTCTCTTTTAGAGATTGCTAAGGGGTGCTTCTTTGTGAAAATCTAAAAAGGGACTTGTGAGACACCTTTGGTAACCAACAAAATGAGAGTTGAGTATTCTTTAATGAAAAGGATAAAATGCCCAAATTCTTCTAATCATCTCTTATGCAAATGTGAAATGAATGCAGTCATCTATTTTTCCATTTATTTTATCTTTAATGCCCATTCTTGAGAGAAGTTGGCCATTGTAAAAGTTCTTCAAGTCCCCGAATCTTTGAAACTTTGAAGCACTTCGGATCATACCTCGAAACTCTATCTTTTTATTTTCCCTAAGCACACTCATGCCACTAGGATTAGGTTGGTTTATACTCCTCATGAGTTGTCCAACCTTTTTGGTCACTAACATCCAATAATTCATCTAAACACTTGCTTGCCTTAAATATTTCTCCTTGTTGTGGGGTCCTAGTTTTGCTTGAGGACAAGCAAATTGATAAGTGTGAGGGAGTTGATAAGTGGTGAAAATATGCATTTATTAGACTTATATTCACTGCATTTTACTTGAGTATTAACCTATTTTCACCGTTTTATAGAGTAGTTGGGATATTTCTATATTTGAAATGAGATGATGATAGGATGAATTATTTGAAGAAATGATTGTCAAAGTTGTCTTTTAAAATTTGTTTTATTTTAAAAAGGGCAGATGATCCAGAATGATCACCCATGTACCTCCTCGAACACGACACTTAATAGATAGTAAGTGCCAAGGCTCGAAAGATGGGGCAATGTATTTGTGTCAAAAACTAGGGTTTAAAGAGAAACATCATGAATGAGATGCTCTCGGTAAAACCCTAGTAACGTCTCTAACTCTCAGGTTTCAAAACATTGAAAACCGAAAACATTGAAATTGAGTATAAGGGAGTTAGATGATTCTAAAATCCCGGGTGCAACTAGGAAGGTAGTCACATCCCTAGCACCCTGCATCATAAAAATCTAGGCTGCAATAGGGGAAGGTTTGTCACCATAATGCCCCACCTAAAGAAATCCAGATTGCGACAAGGGATATGACGACCCCAGTGCCCCGCCTCGGATTGTTTTAGGAAGGGTGACAAGTGATGTCTAACCAGGAAAGAAATGTTTTCAAGGGGTTAGACATTTCAAGTTCCCTCAAAACGGTTTATTTTGGATTTGAAAACTAAGTTAGAAAACTTTTGAAGTTGTTCAGAATTCTCTGTAAAGAAACACTTATTTTAAGAAATGTTTTAGGAGAACACTTTCTGTATACATGAGAAGAACTTTTTGGCATGTGTGAGAAGAGTTTTCAGTTATGTGAGAAGAGTTTTTCCTTTAAAATTCCACAAAATGGTTTCTTTGAGTTTTGAAAAAAAAACTTGATGAATGGCTGTTTTAAATTTGAGAAAATATATTTTTGGAGTTTGAATGGGATTTACAAGTTGAGTTTGTATTAGATGAATTGAATGGGATTGGACAGAACTGAATTGAGCTGAAGTGAAAATGAATTAGGTATGACCTAAATTGGGTTCGTATAGAATTTGGGTCGAGGTTGGGAATGGGCCGGGTCAAAGGTGGGTCGGGTCAAAGTTGGGTCGGGTCAAAGTTGGGTCTGGTCAAAGTTGGGTCGGGTCAAAGTTGGATCAGATCAATGTTGGGTCGGGTCATATTTGGACTCATGGGCTTTAGAGGTGTGAGCCGAGATAGGCTTTTGGGCATGTGGGCCGAAATGGGCTTTTAGACCTGATGGGCATTTGGGCTAAAGTTGGTTTTTGGGTTGAGTTGGGCCTTATTGGTTGGGATTTGAATGTTGGGCTTGACATGGTTTTTGGGTCTGATCTAAGCCTTGAGCTTTTTTTTATTTTGGGTCTGATTTGGGCCTTGTTGATTGGGATTTGAATGTTGGGCTTGCCATGGTTTTTGGGCCTGATCTAAACCTTGGGCTTTTTTATTTTGGGTTTGATTTGGGCCCTATTGATTTTTTGGCATGATTTATGAGACATTGACAAGAGAAAGAGATGGAATGATGGATTTATTGGTTTATTAACTCTTGATTATTAGGTGAGTTGAAGGCAAAGGACGATCCCCACTTACACAAAACTAGTCGGAGACCCGTTAGGCGTGGGGTGGTTTTACATCCTAAGCCCTCCTAGAATGGCCTTAAGGGCCTGTTTTTTGAAACTTTTTGTTCTTATAGAATAGGGGATGGTTTGGATGTTTTCTGAAGCTATAGGCGAATAATGCCCCATGAAATGAATCAGAGACCCGTTAGGTGTGGGGCGATTTCACATCCTAAGTTTTTCTGTCAAAGTAAAGGGTTCTAGAAGAAATTAACTAAGGCTTAGGGATAATAATCAGAAAACAAGGGAATGAAATGAAATTATAATAAAGCTAAAAGTAAATCGTGTATATGTACAACAATTATCAAGGGTGAGTTACAGATCAAAACCGAGAAGAAAGGCAAACTGAATTTTAAAAAAACCTAATCAATTTCCTTCTTATTAAAGAGTTGGTGAAATCAAAACTTAAACAGAGTAAACAAATTTAAACTTAAAGTCACTAATCCAATTTTATTTCACTTATGTTCTAAAGCTCTTTTTTTATGTGAATCTTCAAGGATCAAATTTACAGAAATGAATCAAAGTCACATAATCCTAACCCATTATAGTGAGTCGTACCTTATTCATTGATCCTTACCTTATTTCTTCTTTTCATGACCGCATAAGGTTTCCAACTACACACAACAGAAAGCAAACGGGGAGTCCACAACTCAAAAATTTCCTCCTCATTTTATCAAGCCGTTAATGATGAATCTAAGTAAGCCCCTGATTTTCCTTTGTTTGAGGCAAGAATCACTTCAACGACACAAAATAAAACAAACCCGGAAGCATAACTGAGCAAACAAAATATTGCAGCACATCATCAGATCCAATGACATACATGAAAATATCAATGACTTAGCATGATATAGGTGTAGTGAGCAGAAAATGACCACACGGTTCTCAGATAAGTACTTAAACCAAACATATTTCAACTGAGGGGGGTTGGATGGTTTAGGAATTAATACCGCAATGAATCAGACGACATTTTCTGCAAAATGAATTAGAATGATCAGTACAAAACCACAAGCATAGGAACAACGGGGTCAATTTGTTAACAACCATATGTGAACTTAATTGAAAATAGTAGAATTAAGGGGTAACTGGCATTTGTAGATACTGGTTGACTTGGCCTCGAACCAGACACAGAGAACCAGCAAACACATATTATAAAACCGACTTATGCAGAGAGTTCTTTGTCTGAGATGGGGTGTGGTTCGCCTCTGCATTGGCCTTGTAAGAAAGGCTCCTTGTGACCTGAACAAGAGAAGAAACGACAAGCATAGCAGAGCAACAAAGCACTTCTACACATTGGAGATGATGGTGTCAGAAGTTAAAGGTAGATACACAGGCAAATAACGACAAATTCGGCTTGACCCGCAGGTGAACACCCACAAGGAACGAGAAGTATATCATTGTAGCCCAAGACTGATTGTTTTAGCAGATCTATAGTAGGTTCAGAGTCAAAATACCACAAAATAGAGCACACTGGAGCTAGTAGGCAGAATTTAAATCGTAAATTGGGAATCAAGAAAATGAAATCGTGATTCTCACCGCACAATTCCAATATTTTAAACCCGGCTCTGAACTAAAAAAAACAAGCAAACCAAATCCATAGTAAACAGACAAATATGAGGAACTATATCAAGGCCGGGGATCTAAGACTTGTCTCGTCTGAATTTGAACCCACCTAGAGCGCAAGAGCCTATACTAGGTGTGGCACTCAACGGGTTGGTATGTCATAAACAACAATGAAGCACAGGGAGAATCATATTTAAACATAAATCCAGCATAGCAAACAAAAGATCAGTGGGATTCATACACGAAAGAAAAATGACAAAGAGAGTAGAATTGAAAATCGACGCTAGCGTTGGACTCAAACTGTGGTGAGGCCAATAAATTAACCCTCTCCTTTACTAGTTCATCGGGTGGAATACGAGAGAACTCATGGAAGAACATGAATCGAACAACATAAGTTAATGTTCATTTTCGAACCTCTAAAAAAATAAGAGAACCAGAGGAAAACTTACTCTACTGAAACGTCAGATAGAGGTAATGAAAACTAGGTGAATAGTAACTGATTTTCAGGTAGACGATGGTGTTGGTTGTTGGTTTCTTTTTCTGGTTCTTGAGTTTGTGTTCTCAGGACTTCAACATGATGAAGAATAGAGGGTTTCTGTTGCAAAGATGAAAGGGGGGGATAATGTCGAACGAGATTGGGAGATGTGGCTTGATTTTTTTTAACGTCTTTAATGGAGGATGGAGGTTGATGGGTTGTGGTGGTTTGGTATTCTTTGGTGGCGATTCAAGGTCGAAGGCGTCCGTCGTCCGAACTTTTCCGTGTTGGAGTTCTAGAAAAGAGGATATGGAAAAATCTTGATTCAACAGGAATAACGGGTATCTGTGAGGGCTGGCTGATACGTGGTGAAATAATGCTATTTTAAGAGCTTCATTCACCTTCATTTTATTCGGTGCATAACTTATTTCACCACTTAATAGAGTAGTTTTGTGATTAATAGTGAACTTATAGAGTTTGATCTCTTGATAGGTAAAAGCTCATTTTGAGCATACTTTTGGGTTCTTTTTGAGCTAGTGGCATGCATCAACAGATTCCCCATCTCTCAAGCTTTCCTACGCCGCAAATGGGGTGACTTGGCAGAAGGGGATTGTAGAGGAAGATCAGCCGAGTGCCGGTTCCTCCTCCTCCGGACCAGCAGCTTCCAGCGCCTTACTCCTTGCTCTGCCCCGCCACCGCCAGACACTATCTCTCGGCAAGAGTTTAAGGAGCGCATGGCAGCTTATCAGTGCGAAATGCAGGCTGAGATGGAGGCTAGGATGCAGCGCATGCGAGCAGAGTTCTGACCTGATGCTCCCCCACCTTAGTAGCCAGTTTATGATGTCAGATGCCCGAGTCCTGAAGTTCAAAACTGTTATGTTGAGTTTGGAGATTGGTTCTGTTTTTGTCCTCTAAACTTCTTTTCAATTACCTGTCTCGTACTTTATTTTCCACTTATCCTTTATGTTTTATGTACCCTTTTTGGATACTATGTTATTAGACTCATCGATGAGTCTCCTTTTGATATCTAACCATGGGCTTTTTTAGTATTCCTTGGAATCTTGTTGCGCCTAGTTTATTTTTGTCTATGCATTGTAGATACATACACACTGAAAACAAGCACTACTCAAGGCTGAGTAAGACACATGCAAGAGGAACTCTTGCTAAACTTTTCCTTGGTCTCCGAGTTGCCATCGTCGGAGCTAGCGCTTCAATGACCCCGGACACTCTCAAGTGTGGGGGAACCCTTTGCCCAACTCACGTCTTATCAGGGGAGTACTAGTTCTCTCAATAATTAAACGATGCTTTACAACTTTTTGTACTCTATGTTTCGTGCTTCGAAAAGGTCTTCTGTTTGTTTTCCCTTGGGTTTTGCTTTGAACAATGAGGACATTGTCCTATTCAAGTGTGGGGGAAACGACCTTTTCTTTTTGGTGCACTTCTCAATCCCCTTATATATATCTATTGCTGCCATGAAGAAGTTACATTTATATTAAGCAAGTCTTTCCATGAATTCTTAGAACTTTCCACCAAATTGTTCAAAAAGTTCTCTCTTGAGGAGCAATTAATTGCGGTGCTTCCATAAATCCCTTTCTTGGTGCATTTTGATTGCTTAGGGGTTCTTTCTAATCTTCTTATCTAGGGATTGCTAAGGGGTGTTTCCTCGTGAAAATTTTTACAAGGACTTGAGAGACACCATAAGTAATCAACAAATGAGAGTTGAGTGTTCTTTAAAGCAAGGCAAAATGCCGAAGGCACAATGCCAAATTATCTCTTCTCATCTCTTGTTGCAAAAGTGAATCAAATGCAAATCTCTATTTTTCCTTTTGTTTTTTCCTCAATGCCCATTCTTGAGAGAAGTTGGCCATGGTAAAAGTTCTCAAAGTTCCGAAGATCTTTAAGCACTTGGAAACACTCTAGATCATACCCCGAAGCTCTATATTTTTATTTGCTCTAAGCACACCCATGTCACCTTGAGAAGGTTGGTTGCACTCCTCTTGAGGTTTTTCACAATTTTGCTCACTTAAGTTCAAGAATTCATCAAAACACTTGCTTGCTATAAATGTTCCTTCTTGGTGTGGGTTCCTAGATAATTTTGCTTGAGGACAAGCAAATAGATAAGTGTGGGGGAGTTGATAAGTGGTGAAATAATGCTATTTTATGAGCTTCATTCACCTTTATTTTATTGGGTGCATGACTTATTTCACCATTTAATAGAGTGTTTTTATGATTAATAATAAACTTATAGAGTTTGATCTATAGATAGGTAAAAGCTCATTTTGAGCATACTTTTTGGTTCTTTTTGAGCTAGTGTCATGCATCAACATATTCCCTATCTCTCAAGCTTTCCAACGCCATAAACGGGGAGCGATTCCAAGCCACAACGAAGTTTCTAGGCCCCGTGCAAGTTAGAGCAAATCTCTGGAGCAGGACCGACCCAGTCTGGGTCGGTTGGATTGTTCTTCCGGGTGCCCAAGCTACTGGAATCGACCGACCCATGAGTCTGGGTCGGTCGTGGGTTGGTCGTACTTAAAGTCGCTCACGTGCCTTCTTCTTCGGAAACCGACCGACCCACCAGACCGACCCAGTCTGGGTCGGTCGGATGGAACATTTGCCCAGATTTGTGTTTTTAAAAGCTGATTTTTGGGACTCTTCTCGCATTGTACACTCCACACACCTAGATACTGAAACAAGGAGAGAGAGAGGGACGATTTTGAGGGAGAAGAGAAGAAGAAGAAGAAGAAGAAGAAGAAGAAGAAGAAGAAGAAGAAAGAAGAAGAAAAGAAAAGAAGAAGAAGAAAAGAGAAGAAGAAGAGAAGGAAGAAGGAAGAAAGCTCACCTTCTCTAAGCTTAACTACCTTCAACAATGGCTTTTTTCTCTCTCTCTCTTTTTCTCTCTCTCTCTATGGCTGAGTAGATCTATTTAGCACTTTGGGATGGGGATTTGAACTTGAATCCCCCAACTAGCTTGTAAACCCTTACTTCATTAATTATGATTGTTTTCTCTCTCTTGTGCATTTAATGCTTTAACTTGATCAATTATGGCATTTATGGTGATTCCCAACAACACAAGACTTTGAGTTAGGGGTTGTGACCTAGAGGAGAGAGAAACTCTAGATTGTCCTAGCTTGATTAGTTGGTGAAATTTGGGGCTATTTATATGAACTTGAAATTAATGCTATCTAGTGATTTGAACTCCTTTTGATTTAAGGGTTGAGAGTATCTACGTAAGAGTTAGCCTTTCCATGACTTGGAAGGTCATTACAATAGTCCAAATAGACAATTTGAGTGAAATGGGTTTATAAGTAAAGTTGGGGGTGAATTTAGGTGAGAATAACCATCCTAGGGTGCTTTCCATCCAAAACCCTTAACAACCAATTTTAGTTTCCATATTTAAGTTGCAGTTTACTTGAACAAAACCATTAAGCTTGCCACCGGCTGAACCCCCTTTTTACTTATTTATTGTTCTATTACCGAATACCGAAGCTAGGGAGATAGATAGTCAATTTCCTGGTGGAACGAAACTCGTTACTACTACTTCGATTGGGTCCACTTGCCCATATTTTGTGATATTGACCTGCACATAATTTTCTTAACAATGGCCTCTTCCAAAAAATCTGCCACTTTAGGGTTTTGTCATGTTCTTTTATAAGAGAAGAACTAGGGTTATATGGCAGATGTTGGTCTTGAATTTATTTGGGCTGACATTTGACCTAGGGTCCAAGTATAGACCACAATTGGGCCAGTTTTTGTATATCTGAGGTAGAAAAGAAAAATTAGAGCGATGTGCTCTCACCCTGATTTGAACCTGTGTATTCTTCAAGGGACACAATAACCAGTTATGCTAGTTCAAAAATCAGTATACAAATGAAAGAAATGATACTAGAGTTCTAATTTAAACTGATGTCTCTAAAAATGCATTTTAAACGGGAATTTACAAAGAGAAAAAATGTTTTGTAATATAAATGTGCTTCTTTCTTCAAGAGTTATAATATGTAGATAATAAAGTGTGAAAACATAATAAAGCACATAAAATAACCGAAATACTATAATAACAAGTACTTAAAATAATAAAATGACACTAGTATGATGGAGATAAAATGCAAGTGAATATCCGAAAAATGGAAATTGCATCCGATATGTACGAATAGCGATAAATAAGATAGAAAAAATAAGTAACAACATAAAATGAGATGAGAGGGAGCATAATCGAATTAGCGACAAAACAAAGTATGCTAGCATGGAATATAATAGTGAAAAGGTGCATAAAATGACAGAAACAACATCAAAGTAAATAACGATAAATATAACGGCAAATAAGATGCAAATAAAATGACAATAAAATAAGATAATATAAACAAGTAATAAAATAGCACAAAATAATATAAAACAAATCGAAAAATAAATAAGCAAAGATAAAAATGAAGTAAAATAGTAAACAAGTAAATAAAAAAAGGGCGGATTTAAAACCGGATGATTGTTGGGAATTCATTTTCAAAGAATTATGTTTTTGTGAAATGCTTGGTTTCATTTTGGCACACATGTTAATATGTTTTGCAAAGGAAGGCGACGACCCTTCTTATTTTATTTATTATTTTAGTTGATGGGGTGAAAATTTTTGGTGTCTACAGATGGCTCCCCTTGATTCAATTCTGGAAGCCCTTGCAGGATTAGATCAAGGTTGAGAGGGCACCAAAAATTCTCACTACGGTTTCGGAGGGTACCGGGATGTGATCACAAGTGAGATGACGTACGAATGCAATCAAAAAATAACATGATAGCCGAATGTATGAGGACTTATGACGAGCCTCTACTAGACCTCGATGTCTAGCTCTAGGACTTATGACAAGCCTAGAGTGCGATTGAAAGTGTGAGAACTTATGACGAGCCTCAGCTTGACCTCCTGACATCTATCCCTATGACTTATTACGAGCCTAAAATACTAACAATAGGGTTGGTTTGGGTGCACGAGGACTGATGACGAGCCTCAACTGGACCTCTTGACATCCAGTTCTAGGACTTATGACGAGCCTAGGATGTAATTGAAAGTACGAGGACTTATGATGAACCTCAACTAGACCTTTTGACATCTAGCTATAGGACTTATGACAAGCCTATAATCCTAACAATTATATTGGTTTGAGGTGCAAGAGGACTTATGATGAGCCTTAACTTGACCTCTTGACATCCAGTCCTAGGACTTATGACGAGCCTAGAATGCAATTGAAAGTACGAGGACTTATGACGATCCTCTACTAGACCTCTTGACATCTAGGTATAGGTTTTATGACGAGCCTATAATACTAACAATTAGATTGGTTTGAGGTGCACGAGGACTGATGATGAGCATCAACTAGACCTTTTGACATCTAGCTATAGGGCTTATGACGAGCCTATAATACTTCATTGGAGTTGTACGTAACTCTTTGGTTTGGATGGTTGATTTGAGGATGACTTTGGTTGAGGATCTATTCGAGGTTAGATGCTTTCGATTGCTTTCATGGGGGATGTGAAAGTTAAATTTTTTTGTTGATGTGGCCCTTGACTTTTGTAGTGTGGGGCTGATGCTTTGGTTTTGTTTTGATAGTCTCGCTTGTGCACTATAGTTTTGGGATTTTGTAGGACTCTTGGCTCCAGAGTTTCGAGGTGGCTCTAGTATGGCTCAAGAGCCTTTGCTTTGGTTGTGGTGATTTCAGAGTCAACCTTTGAATAGAGGGCTTTATTTTGAATGGATGACTCTTGATATGCTCAGGTGGTTTCGGTGTGTTCGGATGGGTTCGGTATGGCTGGGTAGCTCCGGTGTGAGCAGTGGCTCTGAGATGTTTTTGGAGTATTTGAATGGAGATTTTTGGGATGGTTGGTGGGTTTTGATTTGGTTTGGATTTCGAGTCGAGTGGTGGGTTGATGTGATTGGCAGGTTTTGATGTGATTAATGTATTGATATGTAGTAAGTGGATTTCGAGGTGGTTAAATGGATTTGGTGTGGATGAAGGTTATTCGTATTGGATAAATTTGTTGTGTGTGAATGACTTTGCATGATTGAGTGGCCAGGCACGGTTAGATGGCTTCAGGATGATCAGTTATGGCTCTAGGATGGCTCCAAATAACCGTGGTAAAAAACATTTTCTGCACTAGTGCAATGAGGAACAAAGTTGGATTTTTTGCGTTTGAGGTGGTCGCACCCTAGATGGGCTGCCTACGTACTCAACTCCCTGATGAGATCAAACCATAAGTAGTTCAATACTCTGTAAGCAAGGTCTTGGTGATGAAATGGCTCTGACAGGATTTTGAGGTGGCTCCCGTATTGTTCTCGAACTGTTGGGAGGGCTCCTGGGTAGCTCCGAAGATGGTCTCAATGTTTGAGGATGGCTCTCGCATGGCTCCAACTTGATTCTGGATATGGCCATGGGATGGCTCCAGCTTTGACTTTTTTTTATCGGAATTTACGCTTCGATAGTGGCAACTGAAGTCAACTTTCCACGAGACTAGGCAGAGTTCTTACTGTTGGTCGCAAAATACTATATAAATATATGCAAAGATTTGGCAAGGGCACCTATTCGATGTAGTACAACAAGTGTCGTATCCACAAGGAAATTGGTTCTATCTCCCTAGTCTCGGTATTTAGTTGTTTAATTAAAAACGGTAAAAATATGAGTTTAGCCGGAGGCAAGCTTAGTGATTTGGTTTAATAATAAAAATAGTAAACGATTAAACTAAAATGGTGTTTAGTGGATTAAAATGAAGATGTACCCCGGGAGAGTGTAATCGCCCAAATACTCCCAAACATAGCATTTATTTTAACTTGCTCTAGCTGTCTATTAGGACTAAAGTTATAACTCTCTCTAAAATCTTAGTGAAAGCAAAACCTTATCTAGTTGAATAAACCCTTCGGTTAGGTTGGATAAACATCACTAGATAGTATTAAACACAAGCCCTTAACAATAACACTAAATCCACCAACTAATTAAAGAAGGAAAAATCTAGGGTTTGTCTCTCTCTTGGCCAAAATCCCTAAATCACATATGTATGAAGTTAGGAGAAACCAAAAATGCACAAAGGTGATTAATCTAGCACATTCATTGAATTTAGAGAGACAAAACAAATATATTAAAAAAAATTAGGTTTTACATGCTAGTTTAGAGATTTGGGGTCAAAACCCTTTCCCAAGGTACAAAATGGAACTACTCAGACATTAAAGAAGTAGAGAAAAAAGGAGTGAAAGAGATAGCCATGGGTTGTTGAAGAAGCTTTTGATGATGGTGGGGTCCTTCTCCTTTATCTTCTTCTTTTCGCGTTCTCTGTTTCGTATTCGTCGTTCGCTCCTTTCTCCCATTTTCTTTTCTGTTCTATTTTTCTATTTCTTTCGTCAAGTCTGTCCCTATCTACCGAATCCGTCATCCTTTCTCTTTACGCAAATTTTTAGCTACAGGTAGATGTAGCTACCTGGCTACATGTGGGAAAGAGGAGGAGAGCACACGCGCACCGTGAGCGTAGTGATTCATTTTTTTTGTTTTTCATTTTTCTATTTTTAATATTTTATTATTCTTCTATCTTTTATCATATAAATTTTAAATTGTTATAACTTTTAATATATAAGTCTAAAATGAAAAAAATTTATATCATTGTACACCTAAATTCAAGCTCTTCAAAACAAGACCAATTTTAAATATGTTTTGACAACTTTTAAAAAAAATTATTTTTACATATATACAAGATACACTAAAATGATAATATAATTCATTAATTTTGTATTATGATTCATTAAAATTGATATTATGATTCATTAAGTAATAAGTGGTAAATTCGGCGGTTTTAACTTTCCTAGGGTGGGTTTTGGGGTAGGGTAATCTATTTGGAATTTGTTCTGTACTTTATATTGTAGCAACTTACTCGACAGGTTTTTAGGGTTTGTGGTAGCGGGTTTAGGGTCGTTAGACCCTAAACCCGCCACTGCAAACCCTAAAAATGCCTTCAACGTTTTTAGCTATCCTAGGGTGGTTTTGGGGTGTTTTTGGGGGTAGGGTAATCTATTTGAAAATCGTTCTATACTTTACATTGTAGCAACTAACTCGACAGGTTTTTAGGGTTTGTTGTCGCGGGTTTAGGGTCGTAGACCCTAAACCCGCCACTACAAACCCTAAAAATGCCTTCGACGTTTTTAGCTATCCTAGGGTGGTTTTGGGGTGTTTTGGGGGTAGGGTAATCTATTTGGAAACCGTTCTATACTTTACATTGTAGCAACTAACTCGACAGGTTTTTAGGGTTTGTGGTCGCGGGTTTAGGGTCGTTAGACACTAAACCCGCCACTACATACCCTAAAAATACCTTCGACATTTTTTAGCTTTCCTAGGGTGGGTTTTAGGGTGTGTGGGGTTAGGGTAATCTATTTGAAAGTCGTTATATACTTTAATGTGAGAATGTACATATTTTAATGTGGGAATGTACATGTTTTAATGTGATGATGTACATGTTCAAATGTGAGAATGTACATGTTCAATTATGAGAATGTGTATGTTTTAATGTACATGTTTGTATGACCGTCTGTACAAGTGTTCTTCCTTATATGTACAGGTTTAATCTAAAGGATGTACATATTTAATGATTCATACAGGTTTATATGACTATCTATATGTTTTTAATGCGAGGATGTACATGTCTTTACATGAGGATGTACATGTTTTAGTGAACATTTGTACAGGTTTGTATGACAATCTGTACAAGTTTTCTTTTACGTTCTATTCTCCATACATGTAAAAATATTTTTTTTTAAGTTGTCAAAATATATCCATGATTGGTCTTGTTTTGAAGAGCTTGAATTTAGGTGAACAATGATATAATTTTTTTTTATTTTGGACTTATATATTAAAAGTTACCACAATTTAAAGTTTTTATGTTAAAAAAGAAAAAAAAAATTAAAAAACAAAAACGGGGCGCCGGGATGTTTTAACAAAAAAAAATGTCGCGTGCGGATCGGATGTAGCCAACTGGCTACATCAACCTGTAGCTAAGAATGACTGTTCTCTTTATCACCATCTCTCTCTAAATATATCACACTTTCTCTAAAAATATCATGCTTTTTAGAAAAGAAAGCGTCGTCCTTTTCTTTTATATGCGTGAGCTGACCCGTTGGTCACGTGGGCTAGCGATAAATTGGATGCCTGCATGTGTACATGATTGTACGTGAAGTCACCCGGAATTGAATGTCTCGCGCCTCTGAACATATGAGCTGGAATTACGTGCACCCATGCACGATTTTATGTGCCTACGAGAAGGTCTTATATGCATGCACATGTGCTACATGCTTGTGCCTTGGTTTCTCTATCACGTGCATGGCTTAGTGGACATATGAAAATTGTACATGAATGTACAATATGTTTTACGGGAGTGTACATGCTGCTCCCCTCATGTACGTGCTTATTGCATGTACTTAGTGCCTTCGGTTGCATGTTACCGTATATGAGTAAGTGCGCAAGCTGGCAGGATGCTTGCTTGCACCAGCCTACTTGTTTTCTTCCGCATACATGCTTGCACCAGCCTGCTTGCATGCTTGCTAGCTCAGCGGTAAACAATGTTAATTTGAGTATTTACCTGAAATATAATAAAAATATGTAAGTTCACTAATATAAATAAAATACTCTATAAAGTGGTGAAAATATGTTATAAACCATGTAAAATACATGCAGAAACAACCCTTAAAAATATATATTTTTTCACCACTTATCAACTCCCCTATACTTATCTTTTTGCTTGTCCTCAAGCAAAACTAGGAAACCACAAGAAGGAGGAATATTTAAAACAAGCAAGTGTTTAAATGAATTCTTGGATTTAAGTGAACAAAATGGTGGAAGACTCATGAGGAGTGCGAACCAACCACATCATGGTGACATCGGTGTGCTTAGGGCAAAATAAAAGGGTAGAGTTTCGGGGTATGATCTAGAGTGCTTCAAAGTTATAAAGATTAGGTGACTTAGAGATCTTTTACCATGGCCAACTTCTCTCAAGAATGGGCATTGAGGAGAAAACACAAAGAAAAATAGATGTATGCATTTGTTTCACTTTTGAATAAGAGATGAGAAGATATATTTAGGCATTTTAGCCTTTGCATTAAAGAACACTCACTAGTAGAAAAAAGATTTTAAATGACACACTTTAAACCACGGTTAATCAAATAACCGTCATTTAAAAGTTTTAAACCACGGTTATTAGAATAACCGTCACAAAAATTCTCGGCAGGAGATTTTATACCACAGTTCTAGGTGGAACCGTCGTATATAGCTTGACGCGTAGCATTTTATACCACGGTTCTGGGTGAAACCGTCGTATATAGCTTGACGCGTTGTATTATATACCACGGTTCCGTGTGGAACCGCGGTATATAGCTTGCCGCGTTGTATCTTAAACCACGGTTTGGTCAAAACCGTCATTTTTAGTCATGGTCAAACAACTTTAAATGACGGTTTCTTGGTAGAACCGTGGTATATAGTCTAAGCGGGAATTCAAATTTTCAGCAAAAATTAACGCGGCTGTTTCTCTTTCTCTTATTATATATATTTCTCTCTCACTGTTTTACAACCAATTAACACTGTCGAACAAGGAACACATATATGCTCTGCAACTCTTCTTCTTCTTCTTCAACTCGCGGTAATTTTTGCAACCCACCGGCGAACATGCTCTTCGCCATACTGGAAAACAAGGAACACATGCTGCACCTATTCACTGTAATTTTTGCAAACCTAACCGGCGAACAAGGACATGCTCTGCGCCTCTTGTTTTCACGGTAATTTTTGCAACCCACACTAGCGAACAAGGAACATATGCTCTGCGCCTCTTCTTCACTGTAATTTTTTGCAACCCTAACCGGTGAATAGCTCCGCCCTCTCTCATTGTCTTTCACGGTAATTTTGCAACCTACCGACGAATAAGGAACTTAATGCGACTTCACTCATTATTTAGCAACCCTAATTCACAAACAAGGAACATACATGTTCTGGCCTCTTCATTCTCTTCTGTCTGCGCTCTCTGTTGAGAAATTACCATTGAAGGTGGCGCCGCTAAATCGCCGGTGAATTGGAACAAAATTCATAGACTATAAACAACGGTTTTATGTATAACCGTGGTTTATTATTGATTTTATACACTATATACCACGGTTTTAAGAATAACCGTCATTTATAACACACTTTAGCAATCCCTAAGAGAGAAGATAGAAAGAACCCCTAAGCAATAAAAATTCCCCAAGATAAGGTTATATGGTTGCACCGCATATACATGCTCCTCAAGAGAGAATTTTTTGAAAATTTTTGATGAAAAATCCCAAGAATTCAAAGAAAAACTTGCTTACTCCAAATGTAACTCCTCGGTGGAAGCAATAGATAAGCATCTGGAAATTGAGCAGTGTGCAAAAAGAAAAGGTCGTCTACTCCCCTACACTTGAATGGGACAATGTCCTCATTGTTAAAGGAAGAACAAAAGACCTTTTCCAAGCACTAACATAGAGTTAACAAAAAGTGTATAATTTGTATTGTGCAAAATTGAAGAGAAGGGTGAAAATAGTACTTCCCTGATAAGGTGCGGACTGAAGACAAGATTCCCCCACACTTGAGAGTGTCCAGGGTTGTAGAGGTGCAGCCTTTGATCATTGGAGATGAAGGTTCTTGGAAAAATTTCGCCAGAGTTTCCTTTTATATTATTCCTTAATCCATCCCTTTTTCAGAGGGGCACACCTATTTCCAAAATATTCACAACAAAAATAATAGCAAGTTGGGCACAAAATTGTAATTCCAAAGAATTGCTCAAAAAGCCCGTTAACTCACAAGAGTTCAAAAGATTGTGCAAGTTCTAAACTAAAAAAATGTAAAAGACATGACATGAAATAAAATCCGGGTTGCCTCCTAGAAAGCTGTGCTTCTTTAACGTCTTTGGCTAGACCATACCTCCCTTTTTTTAATCACCCGGAGGATGGGTTTGAGGAGAGTACCCGAAGCATGAAGTGAAGACATCTTTGGGTTTCCATTTTGGTGAATGGTTTCCTTTCTCTTGTTTACCCCGCTTTTTCTATTCATGCGTGTCTGGTGGGTATTCGGTTATGATGGCCATTCCTTCAGGTAAGGAAGAGAAGAGAAGTGAAGTTGATTAAGGTGGTTGTGCCTTTTTGTTGATGACCTTGGCAGTTGCAGCCTTGTTTCTTGGAGACCTTTCAGTGGTGAAGACCAATTTCTAATCATAAGCTTTAAGGGATGGTCCCCTCCGCTACTGCAATATGTGTGTTAGCTGTGGCAAGGAAAGATCTACCAAGGATGAGGGGTGTAGTGGGGCTTTCCTCGATATCCATGGTAACAAAGTCGCATGGGAAGTATAGATGCTCCACCTTGATGATGACATCCTTCACCACTCCACTTGGATATACAGTAGACTCATCTGCCAGCTGAAGGATCATTTTGGTCTTCTTTAGATCACAAATCCCCATCCTCTTGAAGGTAGAGAGAGGCATCGAGTTGATGGAGTCACCTAGATCACATAGGGCATGTTCAAATGAGGTGCTTCCAATCATGACTGGGATGGTAAAACTACCTGGATCATTGCATTTTGAAGGTAGACGGTGTTGAAGGATGGCGGAGCAAGTTTCGACCTCGCCCAATTTTATTTTGTTGGAGATGAGATGCTTGAGAAATTTTGCATAATTTGGCATAGTGGCAATTAGCTCCACAAATAGGATGTTGACTCTTAACTGTTTTAGCGATGCAAGAAATTTCCCATAATCAGCATCAAGCTTATGTTTTCTGGCTCGGTTGGGGAAAGGCATGGGTGGTTCATAAGGAGAGGGTTTTCTTGCAGGTGGGTCTATGGGAGCATTTGAAGAGGTTTTCCTTTCTGGGACCTCAACTCTCTCTTCATCATCCTCTTTGGCTACACCTGACTCTTGTGGGATTTGAATCTCTTTTGTCTTTTTACCACTTCTCAAGGTGACAGCCTTTACCCTTTCCTCTTCATTCTTCAACTTAGCTTTTTCCTTCGCATAATCAGCAAGAAGCCTCTCAAGGTTCTCCCTCTCATACTGAAGGCTATGCTCATGAATTTTTGAAGAAGCTTCAAGTTGGACTATCTTTCTTTTTGATGGTTTAATGGACATAGCCCATTCTTGATGAAGAGGGTGAATTTCAGAAGCTTCAATCGCATTTACCCCTTCAACCTCTTCTTCAACACTTTCTTTCACAAAGATGGCCTTCAGTTGCTCTTTTGGATTAGGCTTTGGTTGGCTAGGGAAGGTGTCAGATGCCCTTTGTGCAAACTGCTCAAACTGTTGAGAGACATGATCCAAATGAGTTTTGATGTCTTTGTTGAACATTATCTGGTTGGCGTTGAAGGCTTCTTGCTCGGTGAACTTAGTTTGGGTGGTTGACATGAAGTTCATTGTAATACTCTTCATGTTTTGCATCATGGCTTCCATCCTAGCTAAGCTACCATCAGAAGAGGAGAAGGGTGGTTGTTGTTGCTTGAACCCCGGCGGGCCACCTTGAGGTCTATACCCCATGTTGGAGTTTTCTTGGGGTATGTATCCCTGAGAGGAGTTGGAAGGATTACTCGGCCTTCCATGAGATTGCTCATTGTTCCTCTATGAGAAATTCGGGTGATTTCTCCATGGGGCATTTGTGTTGTTGTATGAGCCTACTGCATGGTTACTGACATAGTTCACATTCTCATGATCACTTACATAGCTCTTCCCTTCACAATGATAGGTTTCATGGGGACCTGCACAAATGGCGCATCCCTCCATAGATGGATTTAAAGATGAAGAAGTTGTAGACTTGACACTTTCTTTCTAGGTGGTTGCTAGTTTCTCAACCATCTTAGTGAGAGAGGAGATCGAAGCTGAGAGGTGATTAGTGGGCTCAACATGGAGTAGGCATGCTGCCCTTGGAGCTCTACCTTTGTTCTTCGCCCACTGCCTTGTGTTGTTAGTCATGATTTCAAGGAGCTCCATTGCTTCTTGAGGTGACTTGTTCATAAAACTTCCTCCAGCTGAGGAGTTCACCAGGAGTCTGTTAGAATCATCCAGCCTGTTGAAGAAAGAAAGACAAAGAGACTGATCATCTAGCCCGTGATGAGAACAATTCATCAGCATTTCTTTGAACCTGTCCCATGCATTATATAATGTTTCCCCCAGCTCTTGCGTGAAAGTATTGATTTCACCAATCAGCTGTCTCGTTCTGCTCGTGGGGTAATACTTAGCAAGAAATTTATAAGCCATCTGAGCCCATGTATGGATTGATTTTGAAGGGAGGCTTCTATACCATCTTGAAGCTAAGTCCTGAAGAGAATTAGGGAATAATTGTAGTCTTATCCTTTCATCGACGGCACCGACTTTTCCAAAAGAGTTGTAGAAGTCAAGAAAAAGGCTCAAGTGGTTTGGAGCGTCGTCTGGATTCGCTCCACTGTACCTTCCCAAGTCTCGGGTTACCGTAATGAAGTGCATTTTGAATGTCCATTGTCCGTTCTCCTCTGGTGTTAACTCTGGAAGAACTATGGCTGAAGCTCTTCCCTCAGTGCATGGCTGGTAATAATCACTTAGATCTTGAGGGTGGGAGTGTAATTGCTCTTCTTGATTGTGCCCGTTGTTTTCTATTTCTGGTTGTTCTAGCTCTACCATGGTTGTACTTCTTAGATCCCTTCTGGCTCTTAGTAGGAAGCGCTCAAGATCGGGTCTCGGACTGACAAGCGGAGAACCACGAGCTCGGGTGCTTGGCATACACAAGAGGAGAAAAAGGCACCTAAGTAAACACCAAAAGTGAAATGCTATCTATTAGTGTAACACCCCTACCGCTAATCATATCATTACCCCCTAATCCGTCTCAGATACCAATACCAAAGCAGCGAAATTCTTTCTCCATACGGTGGGTGATACAATGCCGTTAGTCACCCACGCGACTAACAAGGCTAAATCCAATACACAAATCCAATTACAGTATCGGCCTGATGAACAAGTATATCGAGTACTCTATATCAAACATTACATTTCATTCCTTAAACAAATCAAATACAAATACAACCTCAATTCAATTCTATACCAAGTCTACTACAATTCCCAAACTTGCCGATAACATATCGGTCTTACAATCCAACAATTACAATATAAATACAATATTTCTCAAATTAACTACCCATGATTAAGTAGCAACCCCGTCCTACTCTTGAACGGTGTTCGGCTTCAAGAACCTGTAAGTAAAAACAGTGCCCCAGGGGGCTCAGCGGATTGCTGGTATGAAATTCGCATACCCCGCATGCTAACGGGGGTACGCCGACTACCTTGTCGAGAACATGCGATTCATTTTAATTCAATAAATATGCTCGCATTCAAAGGAATTCAATAAAGAATACAATCACACTAACACAACAAGTTTGTTAGTTAGTATTAACTTAACTTAGGCCTTGAGGGTTTCTACCTCACCATGCCTTTGTTCCTCATTCATCGTCTTACCCATTCTCTTGGGTTACTCTTACTCAAGTTCTCTTACTCTCAATCTCAATCAAGTTCTACAATACTCAATCCCAAACCAAAACTCCCAAGTTCTCAATTCTCAATTCTCAAGTTTCGATCTCAATTCTAAACTTTCAATTTCAACTCTTAAGTTCACAAGGTTCTCAAATTCTCAACGGGACATCTTTTAAGTCATTACCCATGACCTCCGGGCAGAGTCATACACAAGACTCACCACCGGGCTTCAAATACAAGTCTTACTTTCCCAGTTTCGACCCTACTCCGGGTCTAGCATAGTGGGAAGGTTCGGCTATCAAACAGAACTATACACCTAGTTCCTCAAATTCGCAAATGTCCGTTTCTCTCCCGGACTACTCAAATTGCCAAAACTCCTCTCTCGGAGTTATTTCACAATCTCATAGATTAGCCTAGAAGTATCTCTCTCGATAACACCTATTAGCTTAGGGAAATTTCTTAATGTCAAGTATTCTCAGATTTAAGGTTTCCCAACTTTTTGAATACTTTTTATGTTCGGGACATTTTCTCAAATTGTTCAAATCCTCATATTGTAGATCGACTATCTTTAAAGGAGTTTGAGGGTCCTTTATATATGTTTTACTTTTCTCATGAGTTCTTTTCTTACAACTATTATCATCCTCTAAGTAGAGGTTCATTATATCTCTCCACTATTATTTGTTTCGTGGATTATTTCAAGTCGGTTCTCTCACCGTTATCGGGAGTTTACTAATCCCGTACAACTCTCCACGTTCTCGTGAGTTCGTATGTTTGCATTATCGTTATTCTTGAATCGATAGTTTTTGTGTGTTTCTGCGTTCTCTTGTTTTGCGAAACGACTCTTTCTACGAGTCACTAGCCAATCGCTACTCAATTATGAGTCGGTCTATAACGCTAAGTTAGACGAAACAACATACAAGGATGGTTAGTACACACAGCATGCATCAAGATACACACACAAGCAGTAGTCAATTTCATGCTTTTATCTTGATTAGGTCGGCATACAAGCAAACACCAAACAAATCATTGTAATCCGGTTAGCATACTGGACATGAGAAAATCATACCTTACACCATGGTTTAACTTTACCGTGTCACCTCACGTTGCTCGGTTCGCACTTGGTCCACTGATAACATTCCAAATTTTCTTATTAACATGGAGGCGTTACGGTATGTAAATAACTACTACTTCCATAATTACCCCGTTATCTTTAGTTTTACTCTTGTCAATTTAAATTCTTACTTCTCACTCACTTCTAGCACTTGTTTATACTTCTTAAGACCTTTACAAGTCACCAAACAACTCCTACACATCATGTAAAATCATTACCAATTAATCCCCCACCTTCTAATGCCTTAAAACCACTTTCGGTGCAATTCTGGGGGTGGTCCGGGACTTGGTCCGGACCCAAAGTCCCGGACCAATGCTTAACTTCACTCTCGGACATTTTTCTCCCTTGGTACGGGTCCTAGTCCTGGACTAGGGTCCCGGACCACCTGATTTCTCAACTTTTGGGACATTTTTATGCTTGGTCCGGGACTTGGTCCGGCCCCTAAGTCTCGGACCCTACTAAAAAGCTACTAAAATGTAAATTTTCAACCCTTAGTCTAACCTTAATCCACACCTAATCATTCCATAAAATTTCCACATGTTTTCTATATGTTTAAACACCTTAAAGCACTCTTTAAACCTTCCGAAATCATTTGTCCAATTCATTACCCAATCCTTCCTCAATATCTACAATTTCAATTCTCACATTTTTTGCATTTTGCACACTTATGCATTTCTAAACTCCTCTTGGTAGTTTACATTTTGTTCTCAATCATTTTGACCATTCCAAATCCTTTCTAGACAAATGCATTATCTATACCCATGTCCATCCTCCATTTCCATGGTTAAGCACTCTAACTCTTCTCTAGAAATTTAAAGACTTTTCTACACATCTTTGCTACAGATTTTTGCATCTCTCCAACCCATTCTCCATTTACCATTTCAAGGTTATTAATCGACTCAACTCAACTTAATAAACACCTAGGTTCTCCACCTTATTAAGTCACCTAAAACACTTATTTTCTACTAAAATTTTGCCATAACTTCCCCATAAATCTAACATACCCAAATTCATCAATTCTCACCTAAATCAATTCAAAACTAACCACATCCCTATTGGATCCTACCAGCACACAACATTTCATCAAACTCATCCAAATCTCATCAAGCACAATAATATACACAAATCTCAAATTGTATGGCACTTAGGCCCTTAAACCAAGTTCACAACTCTCTCTAATCCCAACCAAGCACATTGTCTCTCATATTTTGGTTTCATTATTTAACTTAACCCATCCCAAATTCTAAGGCAATCAAAATAACCATTAAGGTGGAATTCTTACCTTAAGCTCATAACTTCCTCTTTTCTTTTCCAATCTCCTCCCTTCTCTTTCTTGATCAAAATCGACCAAGTTGGCCAACCACTTGCCAACCTCAAAATCAATACCCAAATTGGGGAATTAGGCACTAAATATATGCACCTAGTCTTATTAATCAACTAGAACACAGAAGAAAGAGCTTAAGGCACAAAGGTGGAGAGTTACCTTGAAACCCTTGGTCAAGAATCAAAGATTAGCTCCCAAATCACCATTGGAGACTTGGAAAATAACTCAAACAAGGAAAGGACAAGGCACCATTAGAAGGTGAAATCGGCCAAGGCTAAAAGGATGAAGAAAATGAGTTTTCCTTTGAAACTTTTTACCTTAAATGAAAGGGGAGACTCCGAGCTTCAAGAATCTCTAGCTTTCTCTTCAAATGGGCTATACCCATGGAGGTCAAATTTCTCCATTTGATATTTTGAAAAGAGAGGAATGTAGAGCTTGGTGAGGGGAGCAAGAATATGTAATTTTTTCTTGATTTGGAGCATGGAGCTAGCTTGTACAAGGGAGAGAAGATGAGGAAGCCGTGGATGGGGGATTCAAATTCGTTCCAGTAGAGAGGAAAGGGGGAGAACGTCTGGAGAAGAAAGAAGAAAGGAAAGAGAAGAGGGAAAAGAGAAACGAGAGGAGAGGGAGAGAAGAGGGGTACTTTTCTACTTTTTTTTCTTTTTCTTTCTTTTCTTTTCTTTCTAGCTAGTTAATAATAGAGAGGGGGGAGGCTGATTTATTTGCTAAAAGCTGTCCCACACTATGTACATAAGCTGGGGCGTTTTTCGTCTTTTACAGAAAACGCTCGTTAATTTACCCGGTTTGGCACAATTCACTAACCTGGCCCGTTTTATGGATTTTTCTTGTTTATTTAATTGTAATGGTTCTTAAGCTTCCATTAATGTTGAATTATAGTTATTTGATTGAATATAATTTTTACGGGTCCGTTTGACCACTCAAAGTCACGTTTTCGGGTTTCCTTGAAAAACGTGCTCTAAGACTTCATTAGTGTTTTTACCCATTATTTGGATCTGTTTTCTTCGGGAATCGTTCCTGTATATTAATTAGGCCTAAATAAGCCTTAGGAATCCATCTAGGACCCCAGTCGAGATCACATATCTCCTACGGTTACGTAACGCACAATTTTATGTTTTGTGCTTTTTACGCGTTTTCTCTTTTCTTTTGGTTTTATTTTCTTCACCAATACTCTTTTGGCACTATTAGGCCTTCAAATATCACATTAGAGTAATTTAATCACCATAATTAAGTTCAGGGTATTTCAATCTACCCCCCTTAAAGAACTTTGCCCTCAAAGTTGGTGAATCCAATATTGTTACTCACATAGGTACTCCATGCTAAGGTTATAACCTCTATATAACCTCTCCGACTCTAAGGTCTAATTCAATGTATACCACACATCCACACAACATGTCACTGCATGCATAACAATCAAAAATATTCTTTGCCAATCTCTGCATGGGGGTTCATCCGAACATAATTAGGCACTCGATTCTCCCCCATATCGAGTGATTCCTCAGGTACCGGTCACGTTTGAACACTTATGCTTTCTGGTTCACGGCCTTTATGACTTTGGGCACTTATGCTCTCTGGCCCTATGGTCCTTTGGTTCTGATCAAATTCATTTGCACATCTAGAGATTCTCAGGCACTCACTGGTCACCCACACTGACACAGGACTACTCATATCCCGCTGCCCTTGGAAAAATACAAAACACACACTATAAACATCCTACCGGTCACTTAGTACCGTTGCTCGTCAGTTGTAGTGGTTTCAAAACTAATACACACCCATCGTTCAACCGGTCCTCAAGACTTAAGGCCCCAGCCATCGGCGGGTGATAGTGGTTTCAAAACCGGTCCTCATTCTCAAGTTTGAAGAAAATCTTGGTTGCCAAAAATCAGTTGGGAAATTCATTTTGAAAGCTCAATACAATTCCAAATTCCAATTTGTGATAATTACATATTACTAGTGTTATTACTGTGACCACTTATAGAGAGCTTCCGGAGTCATTCGACCCCGATGTGATCAGCATCGGTGTTGAACTATCCTTCCACCCCAATTAGTGTTTCGTTTCCCTTGATCGCTAGCAAATCAAGTTCCACCTCCCACCTCAATTCACACAATCAAATAGTCAAACATTATTTCATCTTCTATCTTTTTAGTCTTGCTAGTCATAATCACCAAGCAATACATTTTTCAATTTATAGAATTCTTTTCCTACTTATTAATCATCTCATTGATTATTATTCAAGTTATCTCCAAATACTTTACCTAAGAAATTCAATACATATTATAACTTCAATTCATTTTCTATCCTCCAATCATTCACAAGTAAGATCAAATAAAGTCACCTAGGGAACTCAATTCCCACTAGGTTCAACATCGGTTTCATACCGATTTATACTCAACATATCTCCCAACATACTCATTTCTCAACACCGGTTTCACACTGGCTCATATCTCACACTATTACCAATCGGGGTTCTCATTCCCTTGGAGTTTCTCTACTCCTTTCCACTTTAATCTCACATATAACCATATTTACACTATGAATGGATACATATGTTTATGTAACATAAGTACCAATCATAAAAAAATTCCTTTTTGCGCTATGCTCACTATAGTTTACGCACTTATCACGTAAAACATACACTTTGTGGTTTTCACTCTACCCCCCCTTAAAAAGGGATTACGCCCATCGTGTGTCAACATTGGACATTGGTCTAAGGCGTTCAGCCATCATGGAGTCTTTCAGCTTCCATGCGGTATATCATACAATGTTCCTTGATCAAAGGGTCTTAACCGTATTACCAGTTAGTCCTTGCATCAAGAATTTCCATTGGAGTTTTTTTAACTCTTAACCGCGTTCGGTTCTAGCCTAAGAGGCTTTAAGGCATTGATAATTAGCCATTCATTCACTAGGTGTATTAAACCTTAGAATTCTAGGCCCACTAGCTTCTGCTGCACGACTCTGATAACTTGGGGTTTGTTCGCCCTTCTCGTTGTGTTAATGTGTTATACATCACCCTTTTTATCCCTTTTTTATCTTGGTAATAAGGTTTCTCCATCAAGCATGGTATTTTTTACCATACACTAACTCGATGAGTTATAGATTTTCTATCCAGCTCTCTGGAATCTATGTACATATTGTCGTGTATTTTAGTGATCATTCACTTGATTCTTCTGACATATTGTCGGATGAGGTTGAGCCATTAATTAGCATGTAGTGCTTCCTCTGTTGTCAGTGGTTTCTGAATTATGCCCACTTAACTGGTTTTGTACAAGTGTTCTTTTACTTGTACGACCTTGCATTTATATGCATCGGTCCTCTAAATGTTCATAGGTTTCCTTCCGCTTTATTCCGGTGGAATTCAAATCTTGTGATTGTTGGTGTTTTCCACACCCTTCGTGCTTCTTTGGCCAAAGGCCGCACGATTTGTTTCTAAGCTCTCGCTTAACTGGCTTGTGCCATGTTCATTGGTGTGTTTGTACGCTTTCTATATTTAATGTGTTTGATTATTTATCAATTGGGTACTCTTGTCCCGAAGTTTATTACTTCATTTATCTCTTTGATTCTCTTAGGATACACTTCCAGTTCCTTATGCTACTGTAATAGAAATGAACATTGCCTCCTCTGTGAGGTCTTTTATCCCTTGGTACAGATTTCCGGCTTGTTGCCCGGTTTGTCTACCATCTCTTATTTAGCATCTCCATGTCATTGTGTGATTATTCACATACACTGGTCGCTTACTGTGCACCATGTTCGTATTCCCACGACTGTGGTTTCCATGGCATCCGCTATTACATTAGCTTCTACTCATGTATTTCTACGATATATACTATGGTTCACCGTTTACTTGGCTGATTACAGAATGTATTATTCTTTATCTCCTTGAGCATTATTTGGTTCCTACTTCACGTTATACACATAAAGTGTTTCACTTTGTTCCAATTATCGCTTGGCAATGACTATGTGCTCAAGCTTCACTACATTAGTAGTTCTGAAAGAGATGTATTTCAGGCATCCTCTGATGGCATTCTCTTCTTTGGAATATGTTCACCGCTCTCGCGGTCTCACAATAATGAGTGGTATCCTCGCTTGTTAGTTATTAAACAATCTTTACTAGTGTCATTTCAAGCAATTCCCTTATAATTTCATATAGGTTTTGCAACCGTTGGACTTATGTATAGTAGTTGTCGACGGCTTACATGCCATATTGCCTAGAGCTCTGCTCATCGTAGGCTGTTCACAAGCATTGCTTCTCCGTATACCATCAAATGGCTTGGAGGTAATACTGGGCTCCATGACAAGACCGTTGCATCGTAATTCCGTTCGTTGGAGACACTTTAAGTAATAACCGGGTGCGTTTGGCAATTTAGGGTACTTCCTGTTTGGTGGAATCCCTTCGGTGTTCTAACCGAGTGTTCACTTTAGTTCTTGTGCTCTTATCATGACACTTCGTTCAATGACTGTTGTTCCTGGCACCCTTCAAGGATTGCTCCCGGGTGTTGCTAAGTTACAACATTACTTCTAGCTAACGTTATGAGTGTGTTCTGTTTATTATCTTACTTTGTGGTTCTGGATTTCGAATTGTCCCGTTTAGGGTTGTAATGTCTCCCATTCTTAGGGTAGACCATGAATATCTATCCTTTATATTCTTAACTGGGTATAATGTCTTCTTCTAGAAGAATAGTATTTCCCGATAATTTTGGTGATTGTACTGGGAATTCCATCCCGTTTGTTTAATCATTGATGTGTTAACGTTAGGCATTTGCCTCACTAACTTTAAGTTGGGTGCACATTCCAGCAATCATGTGTTTGATTCGAGATTCTTGAGACATATCCATTGTCTTTACTCAATTGCTAGTGTTTCTCACACTTCTTAACTCCTAATCATCCTCCTAGAGTGAGTTCTTGACTCCTTTAGCTTTGTAAGCTTATCTGGGTTCTTCGATCGTTCGAGGTGTCCAACTGTTTCGGTTTGAATTTACTTCACTATCCATAGAACGGAGTCGACTACTTTCCGTGTTTCTTACACTACTTGAATACATACGTGGGGTACCTTATTGGTACGTTACCACTTACCTGACTAACTTACAAATGGTTTGTCAGGCCCGTAAGCTCCTTCGGAGTGTGGTCGTCCCACATCCCGTGTTTGGGTACACTCGTAGTGCTCGTCACACACCTAGGTGAAGTATTCTATTGGCAACTCCTCTTGTATCGTCTTATGATAGCTTCCCGTGATTCTCTGGTTTGGTTTTAAAATCTGAGGTTTAAAAAGAAAAGTTTGTGTTTGAAAGGGGAATCTTGAGTTGAAAGAAAATTTTTCATGGTGTTATCATGTCTGGGGTCTTGACCAAGTCTAGCTTCTTGCTGACTGGTATGTTCTTTTAAGACGATGGTCAGGCCGTTAGGCCTTTCCAAGGTTCCCTTGTTCAAGTTCTTAGGATTGGTGATCCTATATTTGCTCTATCTGTCATAGCGGTACTTTAGTAAGTACTTGTCGGTCGTTGAAAGTTTTCCAAATGGCCCTGTTGTTGCTGGACTTGCCCTGGCAAGTGCGCGGGTAGGTCGGTTTTCAGGGTTGCGTATACCAGTTACGGTATTGTTTCCATCCGTATTTGGTGGTTTTATTGGATCTTCCTTTGATCTTTTGATCTTAGTGATCAATCTCCTAAGTAGCTCCTCAATGTTCTCGACATGATTGTCATTAATCCGGGTGCTTTCCCGATCCTTGGGGTTCCCCATGTACCTTGCTTTGTTGTTCATTCCCACGCCTTTGTGGTGGTTATCGAGGCTTGACTGATCCTTAGGAACTACGTCGTAGTCCTGTTGGTGTAAGTTTCATGAATACACTCATAGTTGTCTGAACTATGTTATTCGGGTATTACTGCCTCTTGGCGTCGTAGGTTTAGAGTTATCCAACCTTGACTAATTCCTTAGTCGGTTTGTATATTATTATTGATGGCATTAACAAGCGTTTGCAGTCCGTAGACTCTCTTGTCTCGGGCTTATTACTCCGCCATTTCGCTTCAGTATGTGGTCGTGCTTTCCTTCTTGCCGGCTACACATGGTTCTCACGACTACGAATCACGTTGCCCCATAGTGCCGTAAATTTTGTTATCCTATGGTTAGGATTTTCAATCTTCCGCCATTAAGTGCGGTTATTGTCATTCAAATGGGAACCCTCTTCGGAATTTCCAGTTCTCGGAATCTACCGTATGACAGGTTCTTTCTCTTACAAGGCTTATTTGTAACTGCCAGATCGGGTTTTACCCAAGGGTGAGAGGTCTTTTCATCTCTCTGGCGTTCTTTCCTTAACTTTACAACGGGGGATGTAGAGGGCGGGAATGGTTATTGTAGGTTTCTGGTTCACTCGGAAGTTCCTAACTAGCGTACCTCACACGCTAACACTCAACCCTAGCCCTAAGTCTCTAATTCCTAACTCGGTATTTTCCTAAACTCGGTATTTCCACCATCAGAGCGATACTTCGCTCTGATACCACTTTTTGTAACACCCCTACCGCTAATCATATCATTACCCCCTAATCCGTCTCAGATACCAATACCAAAGCAGCAGAATTCTTTCTCCATACGGTGGGTGATACAATGTTGTTAGTCACCCACGTGACTAACAAGGCCAAATCCAATACACAAATCCAATTACAGTATCGTTCTGATGAACAAGTATGCCGAGTACTCTATATCAAACATTACATTTCATTCCTTAATCAAATCAAATACAAATACAACCTCAATTCAATTCTATATGGAGTCTACTACAATTCCCAAACTTGCCGATAACATATCGGTCTTACAATCCAACAATTACAATATAAATACATCAATTCTCAAATTAACTACCCATGCTTAAGTAGCAACCCCGTCCTACTCTCGAACGGTGTCCGGCTTCAAGTACATGTAAGTAAAAACAGTGCCCCAAGGGGCTCGGCGGATTGCTGGTATGAAATTCACATACCCCGCGTGCTAACGGGGGTACGCCGACTACTTTCTCGAGAACATGCGGTTCATTTTAATTCAATAAACATGCTCGCATTCAAAGGCATTCAATAAGGAATAGAATCACACTAACACAACAAGTTTGTTAGTTAGTATTAACTTAATCTTAGGCCTTGAGGGTTTCTATCTCACTATTCCTTTGTTCCTCATTCATCGTCTTACTCATTCTCTTGGGTTACTCTTACTCAAGTTCTCTTACTCTCAATCTCAATCAAGTTCTACAATACTCAATCCCAAACCAAAACTCCCAAGTTCTCAATTCTCAATTCTCAAGTTTCGATCTCAATTCTAAACTTTCAATTTCAACTCTTAAGTTCACAAGGTTCTCAAATTCTCAACGGGACATCTTTTAAGTCATTACCCATGACCTCCGGGCAGAGTCATACACAAGACTCACCACCGGGCTTCAAATACAAGTCTTACTTTCCCGGTTTCGACCCTACTCCGGGCCTAGCATAGTGGGAAGGTTCGACTATCAAACAGAACTATACACCTAGTTCCTTAAATTCACAAATGTCTGTTTCTCTCCCGGACTACTCAAATTCCCAAAACTCCTCTCTCAGAGTTATTTCACAATCTCATAGATTAGCCTAGAAGTATCTCTCTCGATAACACCTATTAGCTTAGAGAAATTTCTCAATGTCTAGTATTCTCAGATTTAAGGTTCCCCAACTTTTCGAATACTTTTTATGTTCGGGACATTTTCTCAAATTGGTCAAATCCTTATATTGTAGATCGACTATCTTTAAAGGAGTTTGAGGGTCCTTTATACGTGTTTTACTTTACTCATGAGTTCTTTTCTTAGAACTATCATCATCCTCTAAGTAGAGGTTCATTATATCTCTCCACTATTATTTGTTTCGTGGATTATTTCAATTCGGTTCTCTCACCATTATTAGGAGTTTACTAATCCCGTACAACTCTCTCACGTTCTAGTGAGTTTGTATGTTTGCATTCTCGTTATTCTTGAATCGATAGTTTTTGTGTGCTTCTGCATTCTCGTTGTTTTGCGAAACGACTCTTTCTACGAGTCACTAACCAATCGCTACTCAATTATGAGTCGGTCTATTATGCTAAGTTAGATGACACAACATACAAGGATGGTTAGTACACACAACATGCATCAAGATACACACACAAGCAGTAGTCAATTTCATGCTTTTATCTTGATTAGGTTGGCACACAAGCAAACAGCATACAAATCATTGTAATCCGGTTAGCATACATGGCATGAGAAAATCATACCTTACTCCATGGTTTAACTTTACCGTGTCACCTTACGTTGCTCGGTTCGCACTTGGTCCATTGATAACATTCCAAATGTTCTTATTAACATGGAGGCGTTATGGTATGTAAATAACTACTACTTCCATAATTACCCCGTTATCCTTAGTTTTACTCTAGTCAATTTAAGATCTTACTTCTTACTCACTTATAGCACTTGTTTATACTTCTTAGGACCTTTACAAGTGACCAAACAACTCCTAAACATCATTTAAAACCATTACCTATTAATCCCCCACCTTCTAATGCCTTAAAACCACTTTCAGTGCAATTCTGGGGGTGGTCCGGGACTTGGACCGGACCCAAAGTCCCGGACCAATGTTAACTTCACTCTCGGCCATTTTTCTCCCTTGGTGTAGGTCCTAGTCCTGGACTAGGGTCCCGGACCACCTGATTTCTCAACTTTCGGGACATTTGTATGCTTGGTCCGGGACTTGGTCCGGCCTCTAAGTCCCGGACCCTACTAAAAAGCTGCTAAAATGTAAATTTTCAACCCCTAGTCTAACCTTAATCCACACCTAATCATTCCCTAAATTTTCCACATGTTTTAAAACCCTAAAACACTCCTTAAACCTTTCTAAATCATTGGTCCAATTCACTACCCAATCCTTGCTCAATTTCTACAATTTCAATTCTCACATTTTTGCATTTTGCACACTTGTGCATTTCTTAACTCCTCTTGGTAGTTTACACTTTGTTCTCACTCATTTTGACCATTCCAAATCCTTCCTAGACAAATGCATTATATATACCCAAGTCCATCCTCCATTTCCAAGGTTAAGCACACTAACTCTTCTCTAGAAATTTCAAGACTTTCCTACACATCTTTGCTACAGATTTTTGCATCTCTCCAACCCATTCTCCATTTACCATTTCAAGATTATTAATCGACTCAACTCAACTTAATAAACACCTAGGTTCTCCACCTTATTAAGTCACTTAAAACACTTATTTTCTACTAAAATTTTGCCATAACTTCCCCATAAATCTAACATACCCAAATTCATCAATTCTCACCTAAATCAATTCAAAACTAACCACATCCCTAGTGGATCCTACCAGCACACAACATTTTATCAAACTCATCCAAATCTCATCAAGCACAATAATATACACAAATCTCAAATTGTATGACACTTAGGCCCTTAAACCAATACAAGTTCACAGTTCTCTCTAATCTCAACCAAGCACATTGTCTCACATATTTTGGGTTCATTATTTAACTTAACCCATCCCAAATTCTAAGGCAATCAAAATAACCATTAAGGTGGAATTCTTACCTTAAGCTCATAACTTCCTCTTTTCTTTTCCAATCTTCTCCCTTCTCTTTCTTGATCAAAATCGGCCAAGTTGGCCAACCACTAGCCAACCTTAAAATCAATACCAAAATTGGGTAATTAGGCACTAAATATATGCACCTAGTCTTATTAATCAACTAGAACACAAGGGAAGGTGCTTAAGGCACAAAGGTGGAGAATTACCTTGAAACCCTAGGATGGGGTTTTGGTCAAGAATCAAAGAGGAGCTCCCAAACCACCATTGGATACTTGGAGAATAACTCAAACAAGGAAAGAACAAGGCACCATATGAAGGTGAAATCGGCTAAGGCTAAAAGGATGAAGAAAATGAGTTTTCCTTTGGAACTTTTTACCTTAAATGAAAGGGGAGACTCCAACCTTCAAGAATCTCTAGCTTTCTCTTCAAATGGGCTATACCCATGGACGTCAACTTTTTCCATTTGAGATTTAAAAAAGAGTGGAATGTAGGGCTTGGTGAGGGGAGCAAGAATATGTAATTTTTTCTTGATTTGAAGCATGGAGCTAGCTTGTACAAGGGCGAGAAGATGAGGAAGCCATGGATGGGGGGCTTCAAATTCATTCCATCGGAGAGGAAAGGGGGAGAACTGCTGGAGAAGAAAGAATAAGGGAAAGAGAAGAGGGAAAAGAGAAATGAGATGAGAGAGGGAAGGGGGGTACTTTTTTACTTTTTTTTCTTTCTTTTCTTTCCTTTCTAGCTAGTTAATAATAGAGAGGGGGAGCCTGATTTATTTGCTAAAAACCGGCCCCCACTATGTACATAAGCTGGGGCATTTTTTGTCTTTTACAGAAAATGCTCGTTAATTTGCCCGGTTTGGCACTATTCACTAACCGGGCCCGTTTTCCGGATTTTTCTTGTTTCTTTAATTTTAATGGTTCTAAAGCTTCCATTAATGTTGAATTATAGTTATTTGATTGACTATAATTTTTACGGGTCCGTTTGACCACTCAAAGTCACGTTTTCGGGTTTCCTCGAAAAACGTGCTCTAAGACTTCGTTAGCGTTTTAACCCATTATTTGGATCCGTTTTCTTCGGGAGTCATTCCCGTATATTAATTAGGCCTAACTAAGCCTTAGGAATCCATCTAGGACCCCAGTCGAGATCACATATCTCCTACGGTTGTGTAACGCACAATTTTATGTTTTGTGCTTTTTACGCGTTTTCTCTTTTCTTTTGGTTTTATTTTCTTCACCAATACTCTTTAGGCGCTATTAGGCCTTTAAATATCATATTAGAGTAATTTAATCACCATAATTAAGTTTGGGGTATTTAAATTAGAAACAAGGAAATATAAACAAGAACTAATAAAAACTAAAATAAAACAAAGTAAAAATAAAATGAAAATAAACGAAAACAAAAATAAAATTAAGTAAAAAACTAAAATACCGAAACTGGGGAAAATGATATAAACTATCAATTTCCCCGGCAACGGCACCAAAAAAATGTTGGTCACAAAATACTATATAAATATATGCAAAGAGTAGGCAAGTGCACCTATTCGATGTAGTACGACAAGTGTCGTATCCACAAGGAAATTGTTTCTATCTCCCTAGTCTCGGTTTTTAGTTGTTAAATAGGGAATTGTCCTTAACATGACACCCATATGTTTATGTGAGATTATGGAAGCGGGGCTTCATGTGATAGAAATAAACAAGTGAGACTAGCTGGACTTCAGCTAACTCTTACATTACCGTCGATTCAAATTTAATTGTTCAATTATCAATGTCGTAATAGCATGTCTTGATATGTGAATGTTTGAATACCTGTTGTGTGTTTTAATTCTGTATTTATAGTTATGTTATAAGCATGTAAACGGTACAGCATGAAACGAGCCCCATGTTAATCAAGATGGCTAAAACGACCTAAGTGGCCTAAGGGGTCTAGGATCACATTTAGCATACCAGTAGTTGGCTGAGCCTTTATGGCACCCACATTTCAGGACTTAATCAAGCTATGAAGCCGGAGTGCGGGTCTTCGGGGTAGTCAACGACGTTATTTATGCATTTATTGCACTTCATAATTAGTTTATATTCAGTATGATGTAAATATTGGGATTGCCTTAGATGCTCACTTACCTTATGTATTAGTTTAAACTTAGGATGATGTAGTATATATCTCGTTCATCACTGTGGTTAATTATTGTCGTTATTTTATTATTATTCTTTTCTACTTCTTTACTCGCATGGGCGAGTAATGGCATGTGACAGCCGAGTGATAATTATGAGTGTTTAACTTCCGCTGTGAGACATCTTTAATTATGCTACGAGAGTGATTATTACGCGTTTGATGTGAGGGGTGTTACAAAAAGTGGTATCTCTGCTCTGATGACGAGATATTAGGATTAAGACAGTGAGCTTAGGACTATGGGAATACGGGAAATGTTTGTGAGGTACGAGGCGTCTGGTCTTAAACGAACCAGTATCTTAGTAACACTAAATGAGTGGCAATTTTAGCCTTAATGGCATATCTGTGTGATTGATTACTATACGGGAAACTACCGAGTAATGATATGACTTAGCGTATTACGGGTGTCGAGAAGAGGCATGTCGAGGGTGACAGAGGTCCTGCAACCCCGAACAGCGTTGAGACGACAGTCGCCGCGTCAGCTTGATGGAAGAACATCCCGGGAAAACAACAGTGGTACCCCACCCGTCGCTGCCCACACCTCGAGTATCACCTATAGAAGCAATGTAATGGTTGGCGCCAAGGAGACAGAAGAATCCCTCCTATTCGGAAGACCGGTGCAGTCGCTATAGTTACTGTGACATCAAGACAGACAGAAAAGTTGTGATACAATGAGTGTCTAAGGACCGGGGATCCTGATAATTACGTACTATCTAGAAGCATACCAATATGCAGTGAAGGATATACATCCAACCTTACTTTGAAGAAGGATAAGAATCCATAGGACAATCGGGTCGACTTGTAATTAGACACCGAAACCCTGCCCAGTTAACCCGAGGAAAGCACGCACGAGTGCACCTGAAGATTGAAAGATAGAGAACGAGTCTTAGACGACTGTCAAAAATGCATAGCATGCGAAACCAATGACCACGTAGAAGAACCTCCCAGAAAGGGATTGCTTCAACCCGATACAACCTTGAAAGTTTAGAGGAACCAGACCTACAAGTGCAATGACCATATGAACTTACGAGCTAAACTACTAAAATTACTACAGTACAACACTCGAGAAGAGGAATGTCGTACCAAGGACAACTAGAGTACTTCATCTGCTGGACCCGAAGCACCACAAGGTAGCTACGCAGAGCAGACCCCAGCTGATAAGAGCACTTAGAAGGGGAAAGGAGTCACCAGGGGCAGAATACCCCAAATTTTGTGGGAACCTTAGGCGCTGGTACTAGTACGCAGCGCGATCTAGGTAATCGCACACCTTTAACTTAATAAATCGACTGCATGAGAGAATGCATCAAGAACCTCCTTCTACCACGAAGAAGTAAAACCTTACTCAAAAAGAGTCCAACTCAGAGAACCTAGAATTAGAACTACCCTAGAAAACTTATCATACCATAATGGACCGAAATAACTCCAATACTACACTTTTCAAGACAAATCATCTAAACCATACTCGAACGACTGAAGCATCAACGAGACCAACAATTATAAAACCAATAACTCAACCTGCATGGCGCACTTGCTACAGCAAGCGCTATGAAGAGCAATACATTAATGATTCCGCCTACCTCACGCACTTGCGACAACAAGTGCTGCAACTACAACTGCAACTACAACTATAATTGCAACAGTAACTACCACTGTAACGACGACTACAACTATAGTCTACAGGCCATGCAGACAGCAGGTGCAACACCATGGCCACCTGTAACCATTAAATACTCGTATGACCTTCGTACAAACACCATAAATACAGTGTGTCACAAATTAGGGTCATACAACCCTTAAAAACATGAGGCCTACAAACCTCAGAAGGACCCGATGAGTCCGACTACTACAACTAAAGGGCATACACCAACCTGGTAATGAACTACACCAATTAAACATTAATAAACAATTAACATCGGCTTATGAGCCAAACACCATAACGTATTGATAAATTATTTAATGATTTGAAATTGACGTGGGAGGTGGAACTTGATCCGGTACAGATCAAGGGAAGCTGAACACAAATTGGGGTGGAAGGATAGTTCAACACTTATACTGATCACATCAGGGTCGGATGATTCCTGAAACTCTCTACAAGTGGCCACAAATTAATCACATAGGAATAGATTAGGAACCGAAGTATACCAGCTGCAAACAGCTAAAACACATCCAATGTAACCATAAGGTACCAATATGAATATTTGTGAATAACAGCTCAACCTTGAACACATATAGGGAATTATGGTGGAAAATGATCACGTAACAATTAGGGCCAACACTATGCCCATAAAGGCACACACCAATACACAATAAATACTTAGAAAAAAAGGGAAAACCCTGTAAATCCTCAATAGGATCGAGATGGAAAACCACAAGTACCACTACCTCCATTAAGCATAACAAGGGCAAAAAGCCTGAGCAAGAACCTACCATAACGTTGAGAAACATGATGACCACAACAAGAGAATGATTGAACCCATTATACTGTAACATGGATATTATTTAAACCAATTGCAGCCACAAACACAATATGGCATTGACTGCTTAAACAATTAACATCCAAGGCACTATCCTTACAAAGGAGTACCATAACCAACAAGAACGAACAAATGTCAAGATGGAAAAGAAACATAAATTATTACCCTACTTGATCACGACTGATCATAGATGGAATTTCCACGAAAAGAGAATGGTTAGTGTCACCGGTATACCACCATACCATAGGTGACAAAAAGAGAGGTACGTGCTTAAGACATGTCATTTACTAACGTGACGAATGTCAGTGACGATGATTATGTAAGTTAAACAATGACAACAACTTAAACAATAATACAGGACACTAGGTCTAACGCTATAAGGCACAAGCCTAAGTGAGAATATCCAATGTTCTATTAGAGGCACACGAGCCCATGAGAGTGGAATTACTACCTCCAACTACCTTTCCAAGGTATGCCACAAGGGCAACAAAATCTAACGCAAAACGACTAATGATGAAAATCGATTGAAACCAAACTACAACAAGGATTTCCATAAGAGAAGGAAACACAAACCTTCACCACGGAGTCCGAGATTACAACAAATGACGTAACCCAGGAAATAGGGTGAATTTAGAAGAACTACAATACGTACCGAAAACAACACAAATAACTTTTAAATATAAGAATGAGAAATAATGAACAAACGCCAAAAGGTGCACACGAAAACCAGATAATGATAATTTGGAGTCGATGCACAATCACTCCAATAAAGAACCTATTAAACAATAGACCAACGATGACTTGTCAATACAAGTGGTCGTAAGTGTTGGTGATAAAACTACACTATTATAAATATAGATTTATAGCAAACTAATAGGCAAGTGTACCTATTCGGAATAGTATAACAAGTGTCGTATCCACAGAGAGATTGTTCAATTATCCTAGTCTTGGTAGTTAATTAAAAACTGTAAAAAGGGGTTTAGCCGGAGGCAAGCTTGATTTGTTGTTGGATTAGTGCAAATATAATAAAAAACAGTAAAAAGGTGAATTAATGGATGTGAATGGAAAAAAGTATCCTAGGATAGCAGGGGAATTACCTAAATTACTTAAATAGATTTATAACCATGTCTCAAATATTTATTGTCTATTAGAGTTAATAATTGTCAGTTACGAACTCTTAGTAATAGCCTTAATATTTTCCTGCTCAATCCGGAGTGTAAATATCAAGATTAATTCCTTTGTGGTACTTAGACTATCTCAAAATCATATGTTGATAGTTACCATAAAAATGCAGTATTTTGTCAGAATAAGCATTTAACAATATTAGTTGAAAGGAATTAAAACAAGTTAAATAAGAGAGACAGGTGATAAATATTGCTTACGTAATATTAGGAATAAACCCCCATCCTAGGATACAAAAGAAAATTACTCAGACATTAACGGAGATAAGAAGAGAACACAGATAGATTTTGACATTATTTCAGAGAAAGAACTGGTCTGCTCTCGCTCGCACTACTACTCTTCTATTTCTTTTGTTACTGCGTGAGTATGGACTGTTGTGGTGTTACGGGAGAAAAATAAGTGGAAGCGAATGGATGAGTGTGGTGAATGAATTCTTCAGACTCCCGTCGTGCGTGTTGTATTTATGGTGTTGAAGGGGTGAGTTTATATAGAGGCAGAGGAGAAGAAGATCCGTACGAATTTGATTGCAGACTCTCCTTGATTGCTCATTTATTGCAGGGGACAGAGCTGAAACGCGTGAGAGATTTAAGGTAGGCGGTGCGGGAGTAGATGGATAGCGGAATCAACTTGCAGAACGTCGCGAAGAAGAAGACTGACGCGTCTCACGTCCGCCCTGTGTCCGCATGCTAATAGGCGGTTGCATGGGTGTTGCGCCATGAGTCTTGTCCACCTATATAAGGGCGGTTGCCATGAGTGTTAGACGCCAGGAGTCCGCCTCCAAACAGGCGGTTGTGCCTTGACCGCCCAGGAGTCCGCCTCCAAACAGGCGGTTGTGCCTTGACCGCCCAGGAGTCCGCCCAGTATGGGGCGGTTGCTTATGTAGTCTCGAGTTGTTGACTTACTTTCTTCTACCAACTTTGACCGGCTCTAGATTCTTCGTTTGGACTCCGTTTTCTGAGCCGTTTGCGTCTATGCGTCGTCTCTACGTCTACTTTACTACCAGCTTGGTTTTCCTCATGTTAAACCAATAAATTTGTGAGATAACAATAAAACATAAACTAGAGGAAAACTAACCGAAGTGGAGAAATGAGCAGAAAAGTGCTAATATAATATATGAAATACACCCATAAAACATGCTCATTTAGACACTTATCACACCCCCACACTTACCTTTTGCTTGTCCTCAAGCAAAACCATGTACCCAAACAAGTAGGGAATGCTCAATATTAAAAATACTATTATGAAGGGTAGGATAAAGAAGTCAATAGTACATGATCTTAAACTTTTTAGAGGAGTGTGATCCATCACCTACTGGTGGCATAGGTGTACTCAGGGCAAAAATAAAAATTAGAGTTTCGGGGTATGATCCGGAGTACTTCAATGCTTCTTGATTTAAGGTGACTTTGAGAACTTTTACCATGGCCAACTTCTCTCAAGAATGGGCATTGAGGAGAAAACAAAAGGAAAAATAGAATTATGCATTTGTTTCACTTTTGCATAAGAGATGAGAAGATAATATGTAGGCATCAAGCCTTTGTTTTAAGAACACTCAACTCTTTGTTGGTTACCAATGGTGTCTCGCAAGTCCCTTATTTATTATTTTTTCTTTTTGACAGAGAAGCACCCCTTAGCAATCCCTAAGAAAGAAGACAGAAGAACCCCTGAGTAATAAAAATCCATCCATTTCAGATCATTTGGTCACACCGCATAAAAATGCTCCTCAAAAGTAATCAAAATTTTAAAATTTTTGTACCATTTATCCCCCAATTCATAACAGTATTTATTCTTAAAGAGAACAACCCACATATAAAGGGTCCACGATATTGAATTTGAACAAACGCAAGATAAACAGAGAGATTAAGCATTTTAGCATAAAATGTCACCGAAAAGGGCACACTCCCCCACACTTAAATTGAACAATGTCCTCATTGTTCATCAGAAAAACAAGGGAAGGTTTCAGAAGACCTTTTCGGTAAGTAGATAAAATAGAGAGAACACGAAGCTCACGAATATTCATTTAAGCACATAAACTCTCCTCTGCATGATTTATTTAAATAAAAGCATAATTAAAGAAACTGGTACTCCCCTGAGATTATTTTTGCTAGCGTTAAGAGTTCCCCCACACTTGAGCTTCAGCCTCAAGTAGCGTAGCTTGGTTGCGGTGTAGACATGAAATTGCACCTGCATAAGACACTAGAAGCAACCATACTACAAACGGGGTTAAGAGTTAGCAAAAACAAAATTAAAGAGAACCTGAAAATTAAAAGAGCATAAAAGCATATAAAAGATAAGTTCGTCCGGGTTGCCTCCCGGAAAGCTGCCCTTCTTTAACGTCTTTGGCTAGACGCTTTGTCGTTAGATCGATCACGGGGGGTGGTTATGAGGAGTAGATCCAAAGCATGACTCGATGGTATTTTTGAGTGTCCACCGGGATACTTGTTTTCTTTTCTTATCCCGCTCTTCATCCGGGATTGGTGGTGGTATCTCTGTAATAGACATGTCGTCTGGAAGGGTGATAAGAGAAGTGGGGATGATGATGATTGAGTGTCCCTCACGAACTTGAGATTTTTGGATTTGATATCTGGAGATCTTCTTGATGCAAACTCCAGCTTTTCATTATAAGCGTGAAGGGTGATTGTCCCCTGGGCTACCCAAATGTGCACATCGGCTGTGGCAAGGAATGGTCGTCCAAGGATGAGAGGTGTAGTGGAGTTCTCTTCGATGTCCAAAATGACAAAATCGCATGGGAAGTATAAGTGCTCCACTTTGATGATAACATCCTCCACCACTCCGCTTGGGTAAGTTACCGAACCATCTGCCAGTTGCAGGGTCATCTTGGTCTTTTTCATCTCTCCAATTCCCAGCTTTTTGAAAGTGGAGAGGGGCATCAAATTTATGGAGGCACCCAGATCGCATAGGGAGTATGGAAATGAGGTGCTACCAATTGTGACTGGAATGGTGAAGCTGCCCGGATCATTGCATTTTGAAGGTAGTGGTTGTTGCAGAATAGCTGAGCAAGCTACATTGAGAGGTACAGTACCGACTTCGGCCAATTTAGTTTTGTTGGATATGAGGTGTTTGAGGAATTTGGCGTAGTTTGGCATTTTGGCAATGAGGTCTACAAACTGTATGTTGACGTTTAGCTGTTTCAGCATTGCCAGAAACTTACCATATTCATTATCCAACTTCTGCTTTTGGAGTCGGTGGGGAAATGGTATAGGCGGTTCTTGTGAAGAAGGTTTTGAAGCTGATGGAATAGTGAGGATGGTGGGAGATGTTTTTTCTAGGGGCCTCAGCTTTCTTCACTATCCTCTTTGGATTCTTCTGACCTTTGCGGATGTGAATCTCGTCGGTTTTCTTACCGCTTCTCAAGGTTATGCCTTAACCTCTTCTTCTTCTTCAAAGTCGAGCTTTTCATTTTCATAACCGGCCACCAAGTTCTCAAGGTAGGTATTCTCAGATTGAATGCGATTTCTATAGACTGTGGCGGTGCTTTCGAGTTCAGCTACATTCCTTTTGGAAGTTTCGATTGCTACAACCCACTCTTGGAGGGAAGGGTGTAGTTCTGGAACTTTAGCTGTTTTAGCCACCTCCATCTTTTCTTCATCGTGCTTTCACATAGATGCATTTGGCTTGCTCTCTTGGATTTGGCTCTGTTTGGCTGGGGAGAGCCCCTGGCGGTCTTCGAGCAAGATGTTCTGCAAGTTGATTGAATTTACCTTCGATTTTCTGGTTGAAGGCTTCTTGTGCAGAAAGCTGGTTCTGAGTATGGACATGAACCCTTCATCATCTCTTTAGTTCGCGTTTGGATCAACAGAGGATGAAGATGGTTGTGTTGTTGTTGTTGTTGGAAACCTGGAGGGGCACCTTGTGCTCTATAACCCATATTAGAGTTTGGTTGGGGTCGGTTTCCCTGATAGGTATTGGAATTGTTGTTCTGCCCTCCTTGGTTCTGATCATTATTTTTCCATGAGAAATTCGGGTGATTTCTCCATGGGTAGTTGTTGTTGATGTTATTGTTGTAGGAATTACCGGGGCGGTTTCCTATGAATTTATCCTCGTACTGGTTTTGCCTTCGCACTGATGGTTTCATGAGGACCGGCGCATATGACACATCCTTCTGTAGGTGGAACTGGTGGTGAACTTGTAGGTGGGGAAGCTATTGTTTTTACGATTTCGTTTTGAGATGTTGTTAGCTTTTCCACCATCTTTGCAAGGGACGAGATCTGAGCGATAAATGATCCGTAGGCTCAACATGGAGTAGGCCTGCTGCTCGTGGCGTTCTTCCTTTGGATCTCGTCCACTGTCTGGTATTGCTCGTCATGGTTTCGAGAAGGTCCATTCCTTCTTTAGGAGATTTCATCATGAAACTTCCTCCTGCAGAGGAATTACGAGTAGTCGGTTCCCATCATCTAACCGTTGAAGAATGACAGGCAGAGGGATTGATCGTCAAGACCATGGTGGGAACACTTCATTAGCATATCCTTGAATCTATCCCATGCGTCGTACAACGTTTCTCCCGGCTCCTGACAGAGAGTATTGATTTCACCGATCAATTGCCTTGTCCTACTGGTTGGGTAGTATTTGGCAAGGAATTTTTGGGCCATTTGCAGCCATGTGGTGATTGATCGGGAGGGAAGGCTTCGGTACCACCTGTTTGCTGAATCCGACAACGAGTGAGGAAATAGTTGTAGACGGATTCTTTCTTTGACGTTGCCGGTCTGACCAAAGGAATTGCAGAAGTCTAGGAAGAGACTCAGATGATTTGGGGCTTCATCTGGGTTCGCTCCACTAAACTTGCCTAGATCCCGGACGGCGGTGATGTAGTGTGTTTTGAAAACCCATCGTCCGGCTTCTTGTGGTGTTAGTTCGGGGAGAACTATGGCTGATGCTCTTCCTTCGGTATTCGGTTGGTGGTAGTCAGAGAGGGCACGGTGTTCTGGTTGATTTGCATGGTCCATTTCATTTATAACTTCGTTATTGGCCATGGCTTGATTTCTCAGGTTTCTTTGTGCTTGTAATAAAGTGCGCTCGGGTTCGGGGCTCGGACTGATTGGTGGAGAGCCTCGGGTTCGAGTGTTTGGCATGCACAGAAGATAACTTGTGGTTTGTCAGAAGCTGTGAAATTAATTAGTAAATAGAATAAGAAAGGCAGAGATATTGGTTAGGCTGATAAACGTTAGTTAAACAACACTGATATATTTTTTTGTATTTTTATATATATATATATATTTTCTTTTAACAAGAGTAAAATGACAGAAAATTAAATGACAAGGGAAATTAAATGACAAAAATTATAAGTTAGTAGTTAGAGACAATGGAAAGAAATGACAGAAAATTAAAGTTAGGAGTTAGTATACTGGAAATTATAAGTTAGTAGTTAGTATACAGAAATTTGAAGGACAATGGAAATTAAATGTTAAGGACAATGGAAAGAAATGACAGGAAATTTTAAGTTAGTAGTTAGGGACAATGGAAAGAAATGACAATGGAAATTAAATGACAGAAATAATAACAATAATATTAAGATGTCCAAAGTCAGATGTCCGAAGTTAGATGTCCAATTCAGATGTCCAAGTCAGATGTCCAAGTCAGATGTCCGAGATTAACAATTTAATAGTATTAACAGATTATAATATAGCAAGTGAACTACCGGAAACTAGGGAAATTGATGGAATCAATCTCCCCGGCAACGGCGCCAAAAACTTGTTGGTGATAAAACTACACTATTATAAATATAGATTTATAGCAAACTAATAGGCAAGTGTACCTATTCGGAATAGTATAACAAGTGTCGTATCCACAGAGAGATTGTTCAATTATCCTAGTCTTGGTAGTTAATTAAAAACTGTAAAAAGGGGTTTAGCCGGAGGCAAGCTTGATTTGTTGTTGGATTAGTGCAAATATAATAAAAACAGTAAAAAGGTGAATTAATGGATGTGAATGGAAAAAAGTATCCTAGGATAGCGGGGGAATTACCTAAATTACTTAAATAGATTTATAACCATGTCTCAATATTTATTGTCTATTAGAGTTAATAATTGTCAGTTACGAACTCTTAGTAATAGCCTTAATATTTTCCTGCTCAATCCGGAGTGTAAATATCAAGATTAATTCCTTTGTGGTACTTAGACTATCTCAAAATCATATGTTGATAGTTACCATAAAAATGCAGTATTTTGTCAGAATAAGCATTTAACAATATTAGTTGAAAGGAATTAAAACAAGTTAAATAAGAGAGACAGGTGATAAATACTGCTTACGTAATATTAGGAATAAACCCCCATCCTAGGATACAAAAGAAAATTACTCAGACATTAACGAAGATAAGAAGAGAACACAGATAGATTTTGACATTATTTCAGAGAAAGAACTGGTCTGCTCTCGCTCGCACTGCTGCTCTTCTATTTCTTTTGTTACTGCGTGAGTATGGACTGTTGTGGTGTTACAGGAGAAAAATAAGTGGAAGCGAATGGATGAGTGTGGTGAATGAATTCTTCAGACTCCCGTCGTGCGTGTTGTATTTATGGTGTTGAAGGGGTGAGTTTATATAGAGGCAGAGGAGAAGAAGATCCGTACGAATTTGATTGCAGACTCTCCTTGATTGCTCATTTATTGTAGGGGATAGAGCTGAAACGCGTGAGAGATTTAAGGTAGGCGGTGTGGGAGTAGATGGATAGCGGAATCAACTTGCAGAACGTCGTGAAGAAGAAGACTGGCGCGTCTCACGTCCGCCCTGTGTCCGCATGCTAATAGGCGGTTGCATGGGTGTTGCGCCATGAGTCTTGTCCGCCTATATAAGGGCGGTTGCCATGAGTGTTAGACGCCAGGAGTCCGCCTCCAAACAGGCGGTTGTGCCTTGACCGCCCAGGAGTCCGCCTCCAAACAGGCGGTTGTGCCTTGACCGCCCAGGAGTCCGCCCAGTATGGGGCGGTTGCTTATGTAGTCTCGAGTTGTTGACTTAGTTTCTTCTACCAACTTTAACCGGCTCTAGATTCTTCGTTTGGACTCCGTTTTCTAAGCCGTTTGCGTCTATGCGTCCGTCTCTACGTCTATTTTACTCCCAGCTTGGTTTTCCTCATGTTAAACCAATAAATTTGTGAGATAAACAATAAAACATAAACTAGAGGAAAACTAACCGAAGTGGAGAAATGAGCAAGAAAAGTGCTAATATAATATATGAAATACACCCATAAAACATGCTCATTTAGACACTTATCAGTAAGAACCTCTTTAAGACATTGGTGAACTTATGTTGAAAATAATGATAGAGGGGGAAACCACCTCGTACAGTTGCAGGTATAAACCAAACTATTTGGACGCAATATCGCAAACACTTACTAAACATAAAATACGTAATCATGCCCATTAGGCAAGAGACCCAAGGAACCTAAAATCCCTTTTTGGGACACACCAATACTGTTTGAGGAAGAGATTGACAAATGAATATTTTACAGATTGTAACTGTGTGACAGACACTACGGAAATAGGTAAAAACAAATATGGAACGAACGCACTCCATAGGAGCTTGTGGGCTTGACAGACTTATTTAAAAGTTAGTTAAATAAGTAGTAATTTATCAGTAGGATATTCCGTACATAAAGACATGTAATGTAAGGAAAACGAGAAGTAGTCAACTCCATACCAAAGTCAGTGATACAAATCCAGACCAATGCAAATAACCACCTCGAATGAATTAACCAGAAGGGTCTCAGTTTAACCAACGGGACTAGTGGAACCAAAAACCTTATATACACCACGACCAAGTCGTGACTCCACAGAGGAGTGAGGAATTCACAATAATTTAAAAGGAAACCTCCCAAAAGAGGAGAGAACTAATAATCATCTAAATGACAAGTGCATGAGAACCCATTAAATGGGCAAGTAAATAGGTGAAATCCTAATAAGGATCAAGAGTCTATAATGGCACAATTCTTACCATAGAGAAAGAACCTACTTAATGATGATAACCACCACCCAAAAAAGGGGCACAAAGAGAACTATTCTCCAAACTAAAAACAATAAACAATACTGTATGATATAACCGTCGACATATGCTCACAAGTAAGGGCAACGGTACGTCTTCATCCAAAAAGGGGTTAAGCATAAACACACTAACAATCGATAAAAAGAAAGGCAGAGCTAGTATACTATCATATTCCTTAAGCCTTAAGGCAAGTGTAACAATAACCAATAACTGCCGAATCGACTACGACATGGTGCGCACAAAAGCAGCCATTATAAACAGCCATTAGAAATAAACACGTTGGCATGAATTAGACGAGTAAAACTCACATAAAACTCAATAATGAAGAACAAAAATTCATGTAAAGGCAGACTACAGTAGTCTAGACCATTCAAAAGACACTCCAAGTGAATACAGCTTTCAATGCTACACACCCACGGTGAGACTCATAAATGTACAAGTACACTGAGGGTAAAGCAACATGAGAAAGATACAAGATAAACCCTGAGGCAAATGCCTCAATGCCGTAGAGCATACCCACATTGGATGCTGAAAGAAGCATAACACACAAAAAAATAATAATAAGAATAACAAATGAATTTCCCCTAGCAGAAGCGCAAGGCGAACAATACAAATATTGTTGTTAGACTGGCATACAAGAGACAACAATATACATCAACGAGAAGTACCTAATAAATACTACAACTAACGTATTACTCCGGAACAAAACAACCTGGAGACACGAGATCACAAGGACTATCTTAGCGAATACATAGAATAGTATGTCTCAAGATTGCTGAGACAAGTGCAAAGAGCACTGAATGCTAACGATAGCCAATGTCATATCTCATCATTAACAGAAAGTCAGTAAGTGAAGACAAGGAACATTTGAAGATATAGTATGAACATAAATGCTAGTAATCCGGAATACCAGGATAAGCGACTTGAATCAAATCGAGCGTACGTACAATAAAGATACCGCTCCGATCAAGATACCTCTATTTCCAAAAGTAAGAAAGACCGTGTATAGCACCATCGTATTGGAACGGGGTCAACAATAACTTACTACTAATAAACAATCCATAATACATCCATAACAACAAAAAAGGGTATATTGAACTCTATGTTCGTGGGTCTGCACCTCACTATGGAGCAAGTGGGCCCATTACAACTTGTTGGAGAGAGCGCACAAAATACTTCATGCTTTCTAGCTAGAGAAGTACGCGTCTCACTCTCCACATATTTTAAGCCCAAAAAGGCTAGAATTAGACTCGTCTCTCAGACAAGAGAAGACTCCACTCCTCATCCCAGATACGAAAATGAGGGAGACCACGACCATTAAAAGGTCAAAAGTCTTTAGTCGAACCATGAGGCAGAAGAGGCCACATGAGAGTTGGAGGACTCTATACGAGCCAAGTATCCAGCGCTCTTCTTATAGCAGCTGTTAGATACTTTGGGGGTCACGGGACATAACCCTTTTTAAGGGGTAGAGCCTCTTGGCGTGCACCGGTGTATACCAGAAATTTGTGTTATTAATGTTGTGCTTGTGGTACGTATGCGGGGCATACTTAGTTGTAATTGTCAGTATGTGCTTTTGTGCACTTGTATGTGTGTTATGTATCCTACGAGATACTCGATTATGTTTGTGAATACATTTGTTTTTGATGTATCCTTGGAGATACTTATGATAGATATATATCCCTATGTGGAAAGTGAAAGAACCAATATGGTATTGTGCACTTGGGTTGCACCATGTGTGGATGTGTGAATATTGTGCCGTGCACTTGAGTTGCACCGTGTGTGGATTATATTTTCGTATGATACAGTAGAAGTACTTTTATTGCACTATGCTTATGAGATATTATGTGCACTTACTGCACTTTGAGATATGAAGATACGGGACTTGATCCCTAGGAGTGATACTAGTCATGGAACTAGATTATATAGGACCAATTGATTAGAAATGAGACTTCGGGTCGAAGTCTTTTTAAGGGGGTAGACTGATATACCCCAAACATTAATTACCTTAATTAATAAGGGATTAAATCAAATGAAGTTTATAATTACCAAATATTCATCTAATGAGTAATACTCATTATAAACATTAGTGTATAAACATATAGTCCAAAATGGACACCAAACTATACATTAAATCTCTAATCAAAGAGAGAACATTATTAAGGAGAAATCAACTCCTAAAATTAATACCATATGTAATATATTAATACATGTAGTAAATATCACAAATATTATTCATTAGACTATATAAAACATTTTATATAGTCAAACCAAATTATTAAGTACAACAACCACTTATATACACACCTTAAGACAAGAATAACACATGTTACCACCTAACACATTAAATAAGTCCATTATACACCTTTAATGTGTAACATTAATGTGCAAAATTCAAAAATACCTCCCCTCACAAATGCTACAGCCGGCCATATCAAGAGAAAAGAAGGGGGAAAGTTTGAAAAACAAAAAAAAATGTGTAAAAGTAAACAAGTACACTTAAAGCATAAAATAAGGAATGACTTGTAGAAAATGGAGCCAAAAAGCAAGTTAGAAACAAAAAGTAGACAAAGGAAATACAAATAAGGAATAAAGCAATGTTACTTTCTACCACCTTCCTCTCATCTTTTCTTACACAAAATTGGAAAGTCTCCCATCCTCCTCACACATTCTCGGCTGTATATATGGTGAAGAGAAACAAAAGGCAAAGTTTAGACATTAAACAAAGCAAACAAGTACAATTTGTCTTACATGCCTACTACATATCACATAATTTTTCCCACTTCTAATACCCATGTTTGTCATCCTTTCCCGTTGCCCATGCTCTCAACCGAACACTCATCTCTCTCTCATGTATCCAGTTACCATCTTCCTCCTCTCATCACCTATATTCTTCTTTCTCAAGTTCTAAACTCATCAATGGTGTTCTAAGGTCCTTCCACATCAAAACTTCATTTTTTGCTCAAAAATCACCACAAATCTCCTCCTCTCATTATGTCCGAAAATTAAAGAGAGCATGGGCCATTAAAATCTGAATAAACAAGGAGGAAGAAGCTTGGTAAGTCAAGGTAAGACAAAAAATGCCTTAAAGCACATTTTTACTCCTTCTTTTGCTATGTCCGAAAATGGACCTCTTCTTACATATTTTTCTACACCATGCCATACTCAAAGTGAAGGTGGATTTAGCCTCTCTTATTCAGCCAAAGAGATCTTCCAAAACACTCCTTCAAGAGCTTAAAATTTAGATAATGTCGTAAGCTTAACAAGGCATTTTGAGTTTTCCTTTAATTTGTTTTTCCATGAAAATAAACCCACCTTTTTCTCCTATAGATGACCGAATATAGAGTTTGAAATTCCACCAAAAATCTCAAGGTAAACACTCTCTTTTAAGTGTAAATTTCATGCCTTAAAACTCTCCTTAAATTAATTATCTAAACAAGTTATTAACTTAACTTTCTTCCTTGTATAATGATGGCCGAATGGGATCTATTTTACTCTTAAAGTGTCGTGAGTGCTGGAGCATTTTTCCAAGGGAAAAATCTAATTTCAAGGAGGTAATTTACTAAATCAAATCTTAAGGATTAAAATGGTGGTTAAGCTTAATTTAAGGAACAAAAACCTAATCTAAATACTATTTTTAGTAGTGCCGTGAAGAGTGGAAGGCTGGGTGGATTTCCTTGTGATTATAACAAGGTAAATATGCTTAAAACCCTTTAATTGCATTAAAGTTAATTATGTTGTAGAATGAAATGGTGCCGAGAATATGTGTGTATGTGTGGTTTAATTAAACACTAAAAATTTGTATTAAATTGTGTTAAGTTTTTGGTTAGTGAACGTAAGTGTAAATGACTTATTAAAGTGAAGTTAAATGTAAAATCTGTAGCAAGCCGTGGGTGGTATATAATTTTGGGACATTGTAATGTCATTTTATGATTTATGTTATATTATGTTCAAGGCCATGTGTTTAGGCCATTTTATTATAAGCATTTAAAGCTTTAAATATTATTTATTAAGCTTTTGGGGTGATAATATAAATTAAATAAAAATCTGGTGCTAAGATGTGATTTTAGTGGAAATAATCACTTAGTAACACCTTAGATAAATATTGATGAATTTAGGTGTTACATAAATTAAGTATAAGGTTACAAATATAGTTTAAACGAATTATAAACCTTATAAGTGCTTAAATGAGCAAAAGGTTCATTAGTGGGATCAAAATATAATTAAATAAAGTATAGGGTGCTAAACAATTATTAAAACTGAATGGGGGCTGTTTAGGAATTTTAAAACATCAAAATGTAATTTTAATAAAGTTTAAACAATTAAGTGTAAAACTAGTGAACTAAATGTGGCAAAACTGTAAATTGTATAAGTATGGGTCAAAAAAATATTTGGGTGGTCAAACTTGACCACATGTGAGGTTTGACCAAATTAAAATAATACAAATAATTATTTTGGTGATTTAAAGAAGTATTAAGTCAAAAAAATAACAATTATATAAAGTTATGGGGTAATCTTGTAATTACTGAGAATTATAGGGGCTGGAATATGATTACTAAGACCTTAGGGGGCTGCTTGAATTATTTGAGAATTTTTGGGCTAGTTTTGGTAATTTGATAAACTAAGGATTTTAATATAAAGTTTAAGTATTAAAAATGTAACATTTATAAAACTTATGGATCATTATGTAAATAACCAAAACTTAAGGGTGGAGAATAATATTAGTAAAGCCTAGGGGCTGTTCGAGAATTTAGGAAATTATTTTGGGAGTTTTTGGAATTAAATAAGTTAATGTGTATAATATAAAGTTTTGTATTAAATTGTAAGTTTATAAAATAAAGAGGGGTAATATGTAATTAAAAGAAGTTGTGGGTGAAAAGAATAAATCTGGAAGAAAATAATAGGGTGTTGTTAGAAATTATATATGTTGGGATCTTAGGTTATAATTAAATAAGGTTAGGAATGTAACAAGAATAATGTTTGGGGTGATTTTGTAAATAACCTAAAATAAAGGGGGAAGGAATTTAAATGCCGAATATAATGTGGCTGGTTTGGAATTTTCAGAAACAATGAATGATATATTATAAAGTTTAGGATGATATAATGTGTTGGGATCTTAGGTTATAATTAAATAAGGTTAGGAATGTAACAAGAATAATGTTTGGGGTGATTTTGTAAATAACCTAAAATAAAGGGGGAAGGAATTTAAATGCCGAATATAATGTGGCTGGTTTGGAATTTTCAGAAACAATGAATGATATATTATAAAGTTTAGGATGATATAATGTGACCTTATGTTAAAGTATAGAAGGGTAAATCATAAAGGGATTAATGGGGTATAAATATACCTGATAAATAATCACATAGAATAATGGGTTAAGTTGGAAATTGGGGAGTATAATAAATGATATAAAACCTTATAATATAAGGAAGGTGACAATGTGTAAAATACCTTGTATAGTAAGAGGTTTGTGAATAAAAGACACAAACAAATAAATGTGTACTCCACATGAAATTACGAATAAAAGCATTATGGGAAAACCTTATAATTCACATGATATGAATTTATAATATAAGGTGAAAAATATAATATGATTGATAAATCATATAGGGTTTATGTGGAGAGAATCATAGATTTGGAAATATGATTATAGGTGTTATAATATGATATAATATGAGTTGATAAATAAATATTGGATATAATGTAACATTGACTTGTAACATTGACCAAGTCAAACTAGATTGACCAAATCATCACAAATTGATCAAGTGGTTAAGTTGACCGACCCATAAAATAATATGTAATTAAAAGTTAGAGTATAACTTAGCCAAGTAAAGTATAACAATGGACTATATTGTATGGATATAAATATATATATATATATGTATCGATACATACGAATATGGGTATATAAATATAAAAGTGGAATATAAATTGGTCGAACAAGTATAACAAAGAACTATGTATATATATAGAGACCAATATGTATGTGTGTGTATGTAAATATACAAGGGTCAACTAACCTTGATAAATGGCATGGATTACTAGGAATTTAATCCTTAAGTAATGAATATTATTGCGCTACGAAATATTATACTTTTACAACTATAGAGTAGGGTTAAATTAAATCTCGAGACTTAATACAAACCCGAGCCAAGCAATAACCGGTTAAGGGTATAACTACGAAGCAAAGATTAAAACCTATCTATGACGGTTAAGTAGACACGTAATATAGACACTGATATTAAAGTGATGTATTCTAGAGGTACGGATTATTAAATACGAGCTACGGGATTGCTAGAGGATAGGCGTGGATCATCACGCTAGCATTGTTCAACGGTGAACGGTATGTGAATGTGTGGTCTGAAAACTCCGAGGGTTTCCTTGGGTTCCGAACGTAACAGTGTGCTTGCATGTCAGATAAATAAATGTTATGCATGTGTTTGTATGTGCTTATGTTTTCCAATCGCCAAAGCGTTTATTACTGTGCGCGTACGTCATTCGAACTTGTGATATCAATTATCACCTAACTGTTATGAACTATTAGGAGAGAGACTCCAATTATCATCTTATGAGAGTGAAATACTCCTAACAGTACTAAGTGAGGAACTTAGTTTAGAGACCCGGAATTAACCGTCTCTAGAGCGATGACTCGACTTTTGAACATCACCTAGCAGACTTCTAGGTTGCGTGTAAGACCCGATAGGGCATCCAATAAAAATGTGTTTTCTCCAATAACGAGATTGAATCTCCAGGAGACTAATTAAAATACACTAACTTATGAGAGTGTGATAATTAATTAATGAAACAATGTTTAATAAATCCTGGTATGCATACGTCCCAACAGGTTGCGCATAGTGATCACTAGAGTTCTAACACCCGTTTAGGGTCTACTCTTGTTTATCTTACGAGCCGGATACGATCATTAGTCGGAATGTGCTACCGTTGGCACCATACCATGGCTTCGGCCTAATGGACATCTACCACTGTAGATAAGTGAGTCCATCTACCCACTGTAGATGGCACCGGACTACTGTCCAAAATATTAATGTGTGAGGTTAAACGGGGAATTGTCCTTAACATGACACCCGTATGTTTATGTGAGATTGTGGAAGCGGAGCTTCATGTGATGGAAATAAACAAGTGAGACTAACTGGACTTCAGCTAACTCTTACATTACCGATTCAAATTTAATTGTTCAATTATCAATGTCGTAATAGCATGTCTTGATGTGTGAATGTTTGAATACCTGTTGTGTGTTTTAATTCCATATTTACAGTTATGTTATAAGCATGTAAACGGTACAGCATGAAACGAACCCCATGTTAATCAAGATGGCTAAAACGACCTAAGTGGCCTAAAGGGTCTAGGATCACATTTAGCATACCAGCAGTTGGATGAGCCTTTATGGCACCCACATTTCAAGACTTAATCGAGCTATGAAGCCAGTGTACGGGTCTTCGGGGTAGTCAACGACGTTATTTATGTATTTATTGCACTTCATAATTAGTTTATATTCAGTATGATGTAAATATGGGGATTGTCTTAGATGCTCACTTACCTTATGTATTAGTTTAAACTTAGGATGATGTAGTATATATCTCGTTCATCACTGTGGTTAATTATTGTCGTTATTTTATTATTATTCTTTTCTACTTCTTTACTCGCATGGGCAGAGTAATGGCATGTGACAACCGAGTAATAATTATGAGTGTTTAACTTCCACTGTGAGACGTCTTTAATTATGCTACGAGAGTGATTGTTACGCGTTTGATGTGAGGGGTGTTACATATATGAGACTGGAGAATCAATTTGGGAGTTGTGGAGTTTTTGTGCAATAGAGGATATGTTTCACCTTTGCCATAGGTGGAATGATTGAACAGACGATTATTGAGAGCCTTTTATTGGTTTTATGGGACATCATTGGTCCTTTGGATTTGTTTTCTCCTTCTTCTGCTTTGGTACGGTTTTCATTTCTTTCCTTCTTTTTCTTCTTCTCTTTTTTATGTGATTTTCCTTTCTTTCTTTTTGCTTAGAACTTGCCTTGGCTCATCTGAAACATTTTTTGTTTTTTCTTGGGCTTTCAGCTTCGGAGTTGCATTGACTCATTGATCTTCTCAAACATTTTTTGTTTGTTGTTTTTGTGAAAGATGGCGGGGAGGGACCATGGCTCCAGCTCATTTGTAATCCTCTATTGCAAAGGCAGGCAAGTATATATATGTGGGTTGGCATTTTGTGGAGTTTTAAAAAAATGGTTTAACAAGGAAAGGCTCAGTGGGGCTCACTAAGGGATAATGCACTAGGAAATTAAAGCTTTTTGGTTTTTTGAAGATTTTTGTTCCTAAGTGTCTCGTCATTCTCATTAGTCAATGATTGTTTTCTTAGTATTCTCGGATCTTTGCATGAATCACAGCTCGTGTCTTGTTTATCGACATTTATCTCACTATGTATTGTGCCTCTCCATGTGCTGAAGGAACGCACATGTCGCTCGTGGTTTTACCTCCATTAGGTCTCTCTATCGTCCCTCAATGCTCATAGGATTGTCCAATATCCCCATTCAGAATTCAAGGGAAAATACCGCTCTTCGCACATTACTCACTGGGTCTATGGTGCTGATTTTAATTAGACCCACATGTGAATTGAGGGTCGAGAGTTTTGTGGTTCAAGCATTTTGTTCAATCAATCTCTCAAGATTTTCCCAAAGATGTCGTTTCGATACGAGAGTACACAAATGCAACTATGTACAATGCAATGTATTGTGGTAATATGGAATTACTGTGTATAGGATGCATGAAATGTTGAAAATGATGAACGGAGATGGTTGACTTTGGATTTTGACTGAATGTTTTTTGTTGTTTTCTTTTTTTCAAATGTGATGCATGAGTGATAAGGCTACAACCTAGTTTTGCTTGAATCTGTTCCAGTTGATGGTCCACGAAACTCATCCCACCAATGTCAGCCCTAGAGATGGTCTAGCTGTTGGGGTTGTTGTCTGAGAAGTAACTCTCGAGTGAGGTCAGGTTGGTGATTGGCTCCTAGATTTTGGATTTTAGGGAGTGACAACTCCCGTATGGTGGCCCCACGATATGACATATTCTTTCCCTTTTGGTCACTAGCACGCATGCTGATTCTGATTGAAGGGGTTTGAACTCCCCGGTTTTCTTTTCTATCCCTCTACAGATTGAGCTTTGGAGGTTGAGATATTGGGGCTGAATGGTGTGTTAGGTGATGACAACAGAACACGTGTTTATGCAATTTTTTTCAAGTGGACAGGACTTGTGCATGACTGATGATTTTAATGGACTGAAAGCGCATGTGACTTTTTTTGTCATAAATGCAATGCATGTGTTTTACTTTGTGCTTAGTTGTGTTTCTTGGTGTTGTTTATTTAGATACTGTGAATTTTCACCCTATAAAGCCAATTTTATGAACGATATATAGATGTGAAGGGTTGTCATATTTGTTCTTTCTTTTAAACGAGACGTGCATGCCAAAATAAACCAAAATTTTAGAAAAAAATTTTGAAAGCACGTGTTTTTGAAGTGGTGGTTTTCGCATTGTGAATTTGGACGTTCAGTCATTCATAAATAAAATAGTGAGTGAGGAACCCTATACACATTGATCTAATTAAATTCAGAGGGAATGTATAAACCTATACATGTGATTTATATAGAAACGGATAAGAGAGAAAAGAATTATAGGGGAAATCTATACATCATCAATCTTAAAAACTCATTAAACAGGGAATTTTGAAGCTAAACTTCTTCTGAACTCTTCTGGTCCGTCTTCGTGCTTCTGACTAACTGCTCATGCTCGGGCTCCTGGTTGGCTGCTCGCTCGTCTTCGGACTCTTGACTGGTTGCTCGCTCAAGTTCAGGTTGTGACAGCGAAGCAGTACCACGATCAAACAGAACGGGTTGGTGTTCTTCTGACTTTTGACAGTTTGGACACGAACAATTGTTGTTAGACTTCATGCCACTTGACTCGGGTATGTACAGCTCCGATTTTTTACTTGAACGGTTAGTGTTGGTCTTCATATTGCTCGCTCGGCTAGCTCCACGGGTTGGTGCGCCTCTAACTTTTGGCTCGAACCGCGTAGTTGATCTTCATGCTACTCCACTTGCTCTGACAAGGGGAATGAGTGATATTTTTGAGAAAGGAAAGGTGAATGATCAAGCACAAAATCTTATGTGAAACTCCACCACTTTTGTGAAAACACAAAATGACTAGAACGCTTTACGGTAATGACCGCTGCTCTTGAAGGTGGGCAGAACTTTAAAAATAGTGGGTCATAACATGGGGACTAAATCATTTATTTTGAAATATGTTTATGAAAATCAACCTTGAAAACTATTTTAAAAACTATTAAGAAATAATGTTGGTGAAGAATGTTGTTTGAAATTCGTTTGTAGAAAGTAGTTTTTTTTCGATATCTATTTTTGAAAATTGTTTGGGAAATAACATTTTAAAGATGAAGTGGTAGGTTTGAAACCGCAAATGTTTATGAGTAAAATTTAGGTGGGACTCTAAATTAAATGAGCTTGTAAAATAGCTTTAAGAGATGTGCAAAAGAGAATTCTGAACGTTTTGTAAAACTTAAAATGGATTAGTTTGAAAAAAAGTGGTTTGCACGCATGTATAGCATGAAGTAAATTGTGGTTATGTTTGATGTGGGGATGTAAGTGTTAATGTAGGGATAATCACTTTCCAAGTCAATTATGATTTTGTCTCACTAGAGGAACCGTCGTCCCTTCACCGTTCATCTCTCGGGATTTGTCTCTATTACACCTTGCGGGGCACATCATAAAGAAAGTCCATCGTCGAGTGCTTAAGTTCGAAAGGTCAGGACACCCGAGATGATAAGGAAGCATACGCCACTGCCAGTGATGATCCGACAACATGCTCACTTTTCGGGAAACTTGGGGAAGTATTGCAGTGGATCGGGTCTCCCTTCGTCTGCACGATAAGGTGTGTCCAAAGTCCAAATTATTCACAGACTACGTCATGTCATGTATGGGTATTGGTAAATATGGGATCCTCTATGAATTTGTAGCATGATATTGGGCTCTGAAAACACCCGTGGTGCAAAGGAACATGGAGAACTAACCCCATGCAATCTTCAAGGTAAGGCAAAAAGGTGGTCGGACAGTCGTCATACAAAGCGGGTGACTACCCATGAAACCCATCTTAGACACCGGACCAGGCAGCTGGACACTGAAGGCTTAGAGTTCACTATATGCTAGCTTTTGACTCGGATACGGAGGATTTTTTTTTATCATGAGCTTCAAGGCGTTAGTCGGAGACCATACCGCCTCATGGGCTAGTTCCCTCAGAGAAGGACCCAACTCATGGGGAATCAACCATGGACCCTTTGGGGATCCCATGTCATGTGGATAAAACGGGTGACATAGAGGAATACATGTCCTAAACTACCCACCCAATGCACCCCGCAGTCACACAACATGTAAATAAAGTAGAGAAGTTAGTACCAACCTATTTACTAAGTGTTTTGTCTTGAGAATTGTGATTCCAAATTGGTTGTTTATTAACCTAAAAGGAAGTTAACTTCATTCATTCCTAAGTTTCTCTTTTTAAATGTGAGCTAATCATTAACCCAATTGTTGTAATATTTGTAGAGGATCTATCAAATCCTAGTAGTCCTCACCAGGTACACACTCTAAGTGTGGATTAGAATAATCCTATTGGCTTGGAATGAATCTCTTGAAGGTTTTGAAAGAAGTGGGGAAATCCCGACAATCTTGAATGGGGTTTAGTCTTCCTTGACTAAGTTTACAAGAAAAACTTACTCAAGTTTTCCCCAGTAGAGTCGTCATTATGTGGAGGGTGATTTTTTGGCATGAAGGGGTCTATCTAAATGGTCTGACTGAAAAGCCTAGATCCTAGAAAATATCATTATGTGGAGGGTGAAAACTCGTTATTCTAGCATCCCTCAAATACCTACTTTATCGTTCGTTTTTCCCAAAGAGCTGGATGGGGAGTGTTAGTGAACACTACACCCGCTCTCAAAGGCCCCCACGTGGACCAATGCCTCTATAAGGAGGAATTGACTAGAGTTGCCACCTAGTTTGACCTAAGGATACTGGGAAGGAAAGGGAGGAAGGTTCTAAGAACCGTTGGTTGACTCTAAAATTATTGCCTATGGATAGGACCTATCTGGTCATTTACAGAGATTCTATTGTGGGTTCACACTGGGTTACACCCCTTGGACGTGGCAATGACCACGACTTCAGATTGGTGCCCGAGGAAACCTTGGTCTCCAATTTTAGAGATTATCTTCTTTCAAAACCTTTTTAAGAGAGATTCATTTTAGAGCCAAAGATAGGATTAGAACAAGAAGAGAGAAAGAGAGTGGATGAGGTGAACTTTTCTGCCAAGCTAGCACCAAATGAAAGGATTGACAGGTTGAGAGCTTGCTGAATGTAGAATGGAAGATCGAGGAAAGGTTAAGGGTTAAATTTGGATGAAGAAGACTTGAAGTCTAGAGGCATGAGTGTTTAATGTGAGTCGGAAGAGATTTGAAGGCTTTGAGAAGTATGAGTACCGCCTTAGAGTGGGAAAAAGGTTTTTTTTATTGTAACGGGGTCGCACCCTAAGTGGGATGCCTATGTACTCAACTCTCTGTTAAGATCATACCTTACGTAGGTCACAGCTCTTTGTGGATGAGGAGTTTGGGTGATTTTGAAGATTTTAAGGTGTTTGAGATTTAGAGGGGTTCGGGGTTTTGAGAAGTTTTGAGTTCGAGATAATAGAGTCTGTGAGATGCTCGGGTCTATGAGACATTTTAGGATATTCAGATGGTGGAAGGAATGAGATATCGAAGTCTGTGAGACGCTCGGTCTATAAGACGTTTGAAATCTTAAGATGGTGGAGAAATTGAGATGTTTGAGTCTGTGAGGCACGCACGCCTATGAGACCTTAGAAGTTTGAGAGAAGTTGGGATTTAGGAGATGGTTGGAGTTTGAAGCGATTTGAATGTGTGAGGCAATCGAAGTTTGGGTAGAGATCCTAAGTTTTTCGGGTTCAGGGTTCTAATAGGGTTGAGGTTTTGGGACATTTTGAGATTTGAAATGAGATGATGATATGATGAATTATTTGAAGAAATGATTGTCAAACTTGTCTTTTAAAATTTGTTTTATATTAAGAAGGGCGGATGATCCCGAATGATCACACAAGTACCCCCTCGAACACGACACTTGATAGATGGTAAGTGTCGAGGCTTGAAAGATGGGACAATGTATTTATGTCAAAAACTAGGGTTTAGAGAGAAACACCATGAAGAGATACCCTCGGTAAAACCCTAGTAACGTCTCTAACTCTAGGGTTTTAAAACATTGAAAACCGAAAACATTGAAATTGGGTAGAAGGGAGCTAGATGATTCAAAAATCCCGACTGCAACTTCAAAGGCAGTCACATCCCTAGCACCCCGCCTCGTAAAAATCTAGGCTACAATTAGGGGAAGTTTGTCACCCAAATGCCCCGTCTAAAGAAATCCAATCTGTGACAAGGGATGTGACGAACCCAGTGCCCCACCTTGGATTATTTTGGAAAGGGAGACAAGTGATGTCTAATCGGGAAATAAATGTTTTGAAGGGGCTAGACATTTCTAGTTCCCCAAAAATGGTTTATTTTGGATTTGAAAACTCGGTTAGAAAACTTTTAAAGTTGTTTGGAATTCGCTGTAAAGAAACACTGATTTTAAGAAATGTTTTAGGATAAAACTTACAGTATGTGTGAGAAGAACTTTCTGCATATGTGAGAAGAGTTTTCTGTTATGTGAGAAGAGTTTTTCCTTTAAAATTCCACAAAATGGTTTCTTTGAGTTTTGAAAAAAAAACTTGATGAATGGTTGTTTGAAATTTGAGAAAAGATATTTTTGGATTTTTGGAGTTTTGATGGGATTTATAAGTTGAGTTTGAAATGGATGAACTGAATTTAATTGAATGGAATTGGACTGAACTGAATTGAGCTGAAGTGAAAATTAATTGGGTATGACCTGAATTAGGTTTGAATTGAATTTGGGTCGGGGTTGGGAAACAGGCTGGGCAAAAGGTGGGTAGGGTCAAAGTTAGGCAGGGTCAAATTTTGGTCGGGTCAAATTGGGTCAGGTCAAAGTTGGATCAGGTCAAAGTTGGGCAAGGTCAATTTGGACTCATGAGCTTTGTAGGTATGGGCCGAGATGGGATTTTGGGCATGTGGGCTAAAATGGGCTTTTGGACCTGATGAGCTTTTGGGGCTGATGGGCTTTTGGGTCAAAGTTAGTTTTTGGGTTGAGTTGGGTCTTATTGATTGGGATTTGAATGTTGGGCTTGACATGGTTTTTGGGCCAGATCAAAGCCTTGGGCTTTTTTATTTTGGGTCTAATTTGGGCCTACTTGATTATTGGGCTTGATTTATGAGATATTAACAAGTGAAAGAGATCGATTTATTGATTTATTAACTCTTGATTATTGGGTGAGTTGAAGGCAAAGGACGGTCTCCACCTGCACAAAACGAATCGGAGACCCGTTAGACGTGGGATGGTTTCACATCCTAAGCCCTCCTAGAATGGCCTTAAGGGCCTATTTTTGAAAGTTATTGTTCTTATAGAATATGGGTTGGTTTGGATGTTTTCTGAAGCTATTGGAGAATACTGCCCCACGAAACGAATCAAGACCCATTAGGTGTGGGGCAGTTTTACATCCTATGCATTTCTTTCAATGTAAGGGGTTCTAGAAGGTAATAACTAAGGCTTAGTGATAATAATCAGAAAACAAGGGAATGAAATGAAATTACAATAAAGCTGAAAGTAAATCTTGGATATATACAACAATTATCATGGATGAGTTACAGATCAAAACCGAGAAGAAAGGCAAACTGAATTTAAAAAAACCAAATCAATTTCCTTCTTATTAAAAAGTTGATGAAATCAAAACTTAAACAGAGTAGACAAATTTAAACTTAAAGTCACTAATCCAATTTTATTTCACTTCTATTCTAAAGCTCTTCTTTTTTATCTGAATCTCCAAGAATCGAATGAACAGAAACAAATCAAAGTCACATAATCCTAACCCATTTCTTTCTTTTGAGTCGAACCAGCAGTGAGTCTTACCCTATTCGTTGATCATTTTCCTATTTCTTCTTTTTATGACCACACAAGGTTTCCAACTAAATACAATAGAAAGCAAACGGGGAGTCCACAACTCAAAATTTTCCTCATTTTATCAAGCCGTTGATGACTAATCAAAGTAAGCCCCTGATTTCCCTTTATTTCAGGCAAGAATCAACTCAACAACACAAAATATAACAAACTCGGAAGCATAACTGAGCAAACAAAATATTGCAGCACATCATTAGATCCAATGATATACATGAAAATATCAAAAACTTAGCATGATACAGGTGTAGTGAGCAGAAAATGACCACATGGTTCTCAGATATGTACTCAAATCAAACATATTTCAGCTGAGAGTGTTGTATGGTTTAGAAATTAATACCGTAATGAATCAAATGTAATTTCTTGCAAAATGAATTGGAAAGAGTATAAAACCACAAGCATAGGAACAACAGGGTCAATTTGTCAGCAACCATATGTGAACTAAATTGAAAATAGCAGAATTAAGGGGTAGTAGGCATTTGAAGAAACTGGTAGACTTAGCCTCGAACCAGACACAGAGAACCAGCAAACACATATTAGAAATCCGACTTATACAAGGAGTACTTTGTCTGGGATGGGGTATGGTTCGCCTCCGCATTGGCCTTGTAAGAAAGGCGCCTTGCGACCTGAACAATAGAAGAAATGACAAGCATAGCAGAGCAACAAAGCGCTTCTACATATTGGGGATGATGGTGTCAAAAGTTAAAGGTACATATACAGGCAAACAATAACAAATTCGGCTTTACCCGTAGGCGAACACCCACAAGGAACGGGAAGTACATCATTGTATCCCAAGGCTGATTGTTTTAGCAGATCCATAGTAGGTTCAGAGTCAAAATACCGCAAAATGGAGCACACCAGAGCTAGTAGGCAGAATGTAAAAACAACCCAACTCCATAGTAAACAGACGAACAGGAGGAACTATATCAAGGCCGGGGGTCTAAGACTTGTCTCGTCCGGATTCAAACCCACATAGAGCCCAAGAGCCTATACTAGGTGTGGCACTCGACGGGTTGGTATGTCATAAACAACAATGAAGCACAAGGAGAATCATATTTAAACAAAAAATCGAGCATAGCCAACAAAAGATCAGCGGGATTCATACACGAAAGAAAAAAGACCAAGAGAGCATAATTGAAAATCGATGCTAGCGTTGGACTCAAACTCCAACGAAGCCGACAAATTAACCCTCTCCTTTACTAGTTCATCGTGTGGAATACAAGAGAACTCATGGAAGAGCATGAATCGAACAACAAAATTTAATGTTCATTTTTGAACCTCTTAAAAAACAAGAAAACCAAGGGAATACTTACTTTGTCGAAACATTGGATAGAGGTAATGAAAACTAGGTGAAGAGTAACTGATTTTCGGCTATACGATGGTGTTGGTTGTGGGTTTCTTTTTCTGGTTCTTGAGTTTGTATTCTTGGGACTTCAACGTGATGAAGAATAGAGGGTTTTTATTGTAAAGATGAAAATCGGGGATAATGTCGAACGAGATTGGGAGATGTGGCTTGATTTTTTTTTAACGTCTTTAATGGAGGATGGGGGATGATGGGTTCATGGGTTGTGGTGAATTGGTTTTCTTTGGTGGCGATTCAAGGTCGAAGGTGTCCGTCGTCTGAACTTCTCCGTGTTGGAGTTATAGAAAAGAGAATATGGAAAAATCTTGATTCAACGGGAATAACAGGTATCTGTGGGGGCTGGCCTCTTCCAAAAAAATTTGCCAATGTAGGGTTTTGTCATGTTCTTTTAGAAGAGAGAATTACAGTTTTAGGACAGATGTTGGTCTTGAATTTATTTGGGCTGGTATTTGACCTCGGGTCCAAGTTAAGACCACAATTGGGCCGGTTTTTGTATACCTGAGGCAGAAAAGAAAAATTAGAGCGATGTGCTCTCGCCCAGATTTGAACCGGTGTATCTTCAAGGTACACAATAACCGGAAATGCATCCGTATTAGGAATAGCGATAATTAAGATAGAAAAAAAAGTAACAACATAAAATGAGATGAGATGGAGCTTAATCGAATTAGACAAAACGAAGTACGCTGGTATGGAATATAATAGTGAAAAGGTGCATAAAATGACAGAAATAAAATCAAAGTAAATAATGATAAAATAACGACAAATAAGATGCAAGTAAAATGACAATAAGATAAGATAAGATAAAAAGTAATAAATAGCACATAATAATATAAACAAATAGAAAAATAATAAGCAAAGATAAAAATGAGGTAAAATAGTAAACAAGTAAATAAAAAAAAAACAGCGCGGATTGAAACTGGAATGATTGTTGGGAATTCATTTTCGAAAAATTATTTTTGTGAAATGCTTGGTTTCATTTTGGCACACACTTTAATATGTTTGCAAAGGAAGGCGACGACCCTTCTTATTTTATTTATTATTTCGATGTATGGGGTGAGAATTTTTGGGTCTACACCTCCATTTACTGTTTCCTCTCAATTACTAATTACCGAGACTAGGAAGTTAGGACCAATTTCCTTGTGGATAAGACATTGTTGTACTACATCGATTAGGTGCACTTGCCTATCCCTTGCATTTATTTATATACTTTGTTTATAGTTTTTGCACAACAAGGGCCACTGGCCTGTAGTGATTCATTGTATCAAAATTCTCTACTCATTCTTATTCTCACTATATCCTTGGTAGCCATATCGGGTCTTCCCGAATAGGAGGAATTCTTTGTCTCCTAAGCGCTCTTCATGTCGTTGCCTGTGCAGGGTGACATTCAAGGCACGGGCAGCGGCGGTGGGGTACTATTATCATTTTTGGATATTATCTTATTCACACTAATTGGGATTGCAACACCTCCATCCCATCCGACATGCCTCGCCCTTCATTTGTACTTCTACCGGACCCCTCCCTGACATCTATCAGAAGGGCAGATTAGAACTTTACTTGGTAATATACCGTAGTGCTATCATGCCTTCCCGGCAAATATTAGCAAGCATTTAGCATTGATACGACCTACTTAGGTCCCAAACCTCACTGGTGTTTCCCGTATACCCAAAATCCTATGCTCACTGTTCCTATCCTACTATCTCCTGTCATCAGAGCGGTGCTCTGCTCTGATATCACTTTTGTAACACCCCTACTCCTAATCTCGTATAATTGCCAGTCATGGCATAAATAAAAACACAAGTCACGGCAAAAACAAATATAACTTCTCTAACTCGGGTGCTACCGCCATCACTCACCCATGTGAGTAATGAAGAGTCCAAATCCACAAAACAGCTAACCACTGTGATGACAGAGATAGAAAATGATATATATATAAAACATTCTTCCTTCATCAAGTCTATACAAGTGAGCAATCTATGCAATTCCCAAAGTTTACAACTGTAATTCATAACTTAACACAATTCAAACGTAAGATAATAAGATAAACGTTAGCTACCCAGCATCCCGCACTCCGGCTTCAAGTCTCAATCAATGTCCTGTAATGGGTTGCCGTATAAGCTCAGTAAAACGCTGAATATGCTAAAGTGTAATCCTATATACTTTAGATCACTTAAGTTATTTAGCCATCTGAACATGAGATTAATTTCATGTTATTCCGGTTTACAGTTATATAATGAAAACTATAAATGCTATAAATAAACACTCAGCAGTCCATTCAATATACTCACACAACGTCATACACACTAACATACAATAAGAAAGTAAACATAACAGTAATACAAGGGTTATTCTCTTGTGAACGGATTTCATTACTCGGCCTCCGAGGCCTTTGTTCGTTAATCAACTTGCGAAGATATCATCATTTCACATTAAGGTTTAATTAAATGTTCATTTATTAATTGTTTAACTCTTGGAATTCGACATAATGAGCCAACCCTGTTGATATCCAAGATTATAGTATTTAATTATGCCAGAGCGCAGTCCATGCCTCTAGCAACAGGTGGATGACACATCCGTTGGGATCTCCTCCCCCATCAGCCAGTTTGGGTAACTACTGGACAACGTGCTAATAAACCCGTTGGAGATTATAATCATAATACACAATAATACCAGAACACAATCCATGCTTCTGGCAATAGATGAATGACACATCCGTCGGGATCTCCTCCTGCCTCAGACAGTTTGGGTAACTGTTGGACCAACGATCATATCTACCTTGTTGGAATTCCACGAGTGGACCCGATTCAGTCTCTCTCTCTAGTGATCACTATGCGCAACCAAAAACCTCTTGGATTTCCTTTCCATACTTAATTCCTTCCATCATGTGATTAAGTTTCTTAGACAATTTACCTAAGATCTTCTCGTAGGTTGTAATGAGTAAAGTTCTCCATATGATTTCCTTATAGGTCTTTAACGTTCACCTAGAAGTCATCTAGGTTATCCTCATGTTCGAGTATATCTACTAAAGAATGGTATTACTGATTCTCTACCTAAGTTATTTTGCTTAGGTTGATTAAGAATGTCATTATTTGTCTCTTTGATCTTTCATAACTGATATTTCTCTTTCCAATTCCCATAACTCGACTCGAATTTATATTCGGCATGGCCTTAATTCCAAAGTCGTCGCGCACAATTAATATCGTGGAATAGTCGGCAATCAAATTCACATGCATACATAAATAACACACATATCAATCTTATCATACATTAACACACATTTGTCTAAAACCAAGGAAACCATCAGGACGTTCACCACACAGTAACATACCGTTCACTGATGTACAATGCTAGCGTGACATGTCACGCTCCTCCTCTACTTTCGTATAGCTTGTAGCTCGTAACTCCTAGCGCGTATCTCTAGATTATACCACTAAGTATTAATTTACTATAACTCAAGTTGAGTCGGTATTCAAAATAACCACTAATCCCCTCAATATTAACCCCGTGAATTTTTTTATCGTTGTTACTCGGGTTTTCAAATGTATTCAGGATTAGTTTAAACCATGATTTATTATGTTGTAAGTAATATGTAGTACTAGTTCACTACTTAGGATTTTAATCCATATGCTATTCTATTTATTCATAGGCTATGACCCTTGTATATATATACACATATACAGCAATATAGTTTATTACTGTATTTTATAATTGACCTCTTAGTGTGTTAGACTTTAAACACTCAATTAGATTATAAGTTGGTCAACTTGACCCTCTGTGGTCAATTAAGTTGACTTGGTCAATTTGGATTAACTTGGTCAATGTATCCAAGTCACAAGTTTATATAATTCCTATTATAACCTTTGAGTTATATAATTCCTTTGTTGTTCAATTCTTTATTACTTGATATTAGTTATTAAGCCTAATGTTGTATAATTAAGTCCTCCACTCTATATTATACTTTATTCCTCTTTATATGATTGCTACATCATATTATAAAGTTCTTTATACTCCATGTATTCATATAAGTCTATATGAATTATAACACTCGTTATATAAATGATATTCCTTATCATTTCATGTGAAAACTTAATTCTTTTATTTGTGTTATTCTTCACATTGAAACATTAAGACCATAGTATTAAAATTATGTAATGCCATACACTATTTAAATTCCAAACTTGATTTAGTTCCCTCCTAAACTTATAATTTCTATTTCCCAAATTATTCACATTACTTTACGTGAATTATATAACTCCTTAACTTATGTTCACTTCCATCATAATGAACATTAACACTTTATAATTAATGTAACACCTATATCATTTCCAACCTTATACTAAAATTCCTTTTCACTTTAATATACTCTAGTAACAGCCCCCCATATTTATATAATTTACAAATCTCCCTCACTAAATTTATAATGTTACCATTTTACTTCTTATTTCATATGTTATAATATTTCTACCCTTATTCGATTTTAACCTATGGTTTTCAACCATATTTTATAAAAACAGAATAGACCCTATTTTGTGCAGTATTATTTCCTTACTCTAGCTTTTCTTTATTTACAATTTGACCCACATTATTTTACAAACCTTTCAATATCATCCTTAAGCTATATTATACAATCCTATCAATTAAATTCCAAATTTAACCCCAAAAAATCCAGTAAATTCATAACAGCCCCTGGACTGTTTCTAATGTTGTTTTTGCCCCCAACTTTCAGAAATTACATTTTGACCCCATAGTTTTATACTAACCAAATACATAAATTTTAAAGCATAAAAAAGCCTTAAATAATACATTAAAATGGCTTAAACACATGGCTTATTAAAACCTTCAAATATAACATTTTTAAATGACATAAATACTTATAATAACAACATAACCATGGCTTTTTTACTATTATACCCAGAAACTTTCATAATTTGTATTTTAACCCCTTTATTTATTTTTATGACATTATAAATCATTATTCACCTAGATAACTTAGCCAAACATGTTAGCATCATTTTAAGTAAATTTTTAGGTTTAATTAATCCATCCAAACCTTCATGCTCTCGTCCCTATTTGTTTTTACAACAGAAATTTCCTTAAAGCTTAAAAATGAGTTTTAAGCTAAACTTACTTGTTTAAGGCTTCAAGAACCTCTTTAACCTCCTCATATTTTCAGCATTATATTAATAATAGGCTTAGGTCATATTTTAGCACTAAACACAAGTTTAAACCATGACTTAAAAGTCTTAAGACTTAATTTAGTGACTTACCCTCCAAAGTTGATTTTTATCCACTTGTTTCCACCTCCTTGTCCAGGCTCACTCTATGGTTTAAATGAACCATTTTGGTTCATATTTTTATAGAACAAAATATTAAGTTAGGGTCTTTTAATGAGCTTCACAATAATCTAGAGTTTAAAGCACAAAAATGACCTTAAGGAAGATTTTTACCTTGTAGCTCAAGTGTTGGTATTTTTAGATCCCATTTTGATCATAACTTAGAAAATATGCATATTATTAGACCTTGTACATATCTCAAGATGATAGCAAGTTTAAGGTACTCAAAACCTTAGTTCATGACTTACATTTGAAGGCTTCTTTGAGGTTGTTTTTACTCCAAATTGTGGCCAGGGATGGATGAGGCTTCATTTTTTTGTGAAAAAAGAGTAAGAAAATGGGTGTAATCAAGGCCACATTTTTGACATATATAGATATAAGGAAGAGATGGAAGTTTAGTGCACATTTTTACCTTTGTGTTGTTGAATCTTGTATAAATCTTTCCCCACATCTTTGGTAAAGATTTTTTTATCTCCAAAATTCAGATTTTTTTACATGGGAAGGAGGAATGAGTGAGTGGTGTTGTTTGGTTAAGAAAAGAGAGGATTTAAGGCTTATAGCACATTTCTTTGCCTTTATTTGGATGACCTGGCTAGCCTTCTTCCCTTGGTGTTATTCTGGTTTTTAGGCCTCCGTGATACATATTTTTGATTGAAAAATGAAGGGGGGAGTTGGTGGTTTTGATGAAGAAAGAAGATTATTAAGGAGGTAAAATGAAGGAAAATAAGCTAGTTCACCATGAGTGTCAACCTTGGAGCTTGAAGAGGAAGAATATGGTGAAGAGAGGCTGATTTTTAGTTGAGAGAAGGGGAGAATTTGTGGGTAGAAGCAGCATGGGCAAAAGGAGAATGATGGGAGTGAGAGAGAGAGTGTAAGAAAGGTGGTTGACTTAGGAAGCTTCCTTTCAAAAGCAAAAGCACTTTTGAACTCTCTTTTCCCCCTCAAAATTGGCAGCCTAAATATTTGTGGGTGGCTGATTTTCTCATCTTTTTTAAAAAAATTTATAATGTTATGATATTAATGTTGTACACATGTGACTTATTTCATGTTAGGTTGTGACACATGTTGTTACTTTGTTCTAAGGTGTATTTCTAAGTGGTTGTTGCACTGATAAAATATTTTGACTATAAAATGTTGTATATAGACTCATCACATTGATAGTGATCTTAACACATGTACTAATGTGTCACATGTTGCATTAATCTTAGGAGTTGTTTTCTCCTTTTAATTATTCCCACTTTAGTCTAATTCAAAACATCCAAATTCCTATATTTTTCACTTTCATATGATAGATTATGTGGAGAGGAGTGTGTAGGAACAAGCGGAAGTGAAAATGGAGTTGTAACAAATTTTAGAGTAAAAACAGTATTTGATACAAGTTGTACGTGTAGTTCCGGGGGGGTTCCAGAGTCTGGAACGGTCCGTTCCAGGGGCCGAACAAAATTGCCAAAAAAGTTCTAACTGTTCCTGATGTCCGACCTGTGGTTCTGGACGTCCGGAACTGACTTCTTGGGGTAATATATGTCCTTTTCGAAGGTCGGAACTTCCCGTTTCAACAATCTTCTCATGCATTTGGTGGTTATAACACTTAGTACACTCCATGACACTCATATGCACCCACAAGTTATATATATTTAGTTATATAAATATGTTTAAAGGTTATGTTTAATCCCTTAATTAGTTCCATAAACTTTAGAGGTATTCTTCTGGTCAGTTCTAATTGCTTTGGGTAACTTTGGTTTGGGTAGCTTCAACTAAATTTATTTACCATATATGTGTTGGTCTCAATTAGAATTCTGATGACATTGTTTCTAGTGACTTTTGTTTGATTAGCTTTGATTTGAATGAATTTTTGTTGGTCCTAATTCATTTTGGTTCAATTCATATCAAATTGTTCTATGTCGTCTTTAGATTATATTATTAGGTTAATTTTTCGGTTTAGATTATGACGGATTCTGAATTTTTGGGTTGGGTTCACTTTTGCTAAGTCTATGATGGACACATTAGACCCACTATGCATGAGGTTTCACCAGCTGAGTCTACTGTCAATGGAAGGAATGATTAATTGACTCGTGCTCTCCTTCCTTAAATCTAAACAATGAAACAAAAGAAACTAGAATAAGAAGAAAAGTGGTACGAGCAAAAAGATGGAACTCAAGGAGCATATCAACCTTACCTTCGCTCCATCTTCCCTTCTTAAATGTTGAAAGGTGCGCCCAACAATCACATAAGACTTGTTTGAAAATCTGCCTAATAACTTAACTACTAGGAGATCATAGGTAAAGGGTATTAGGTAAAAAAAACTAATTGAAGGTCTTCACAGACAAGATTTTGTACCAGTCGTGCCTCTAGTAGTAAATGTGATGACAACGAGTAGTTATTTTCAAGGAGATAAGGAGAACCATAATGCTCGAGTAATATAGTTTCGTTACAACTCAACTAAAAATGATTTGCATTTTGAAAATTTACTAACCAAACGTATAATAAAATACATTGGAAAATAAAACAAAGTTTAACACAAATTAGCTAATATTGATTTCTTTAGTAAAAAATACTCCAAGGTTGTAATTCCACACAATTCCCTTAATTACTTAAAGAACACATGTTTACCTCTTCCAAGTTGCACAAGGGATCCAATTACCAACTTAACTTGTAATACCCCTAAATTTTTAACTGCATTTCGAGCATATTATATGGTTTTTAATAAATGGTATTCATTTTAATAGAATAACTAGATTTAGAAATACATTAGTTGTGATTTTTAATATCGTAATAGTGATCGATCCTTGGGTTTTCTTATTAATTTGGTGTATTTGTTTGTTTATAACAAGTTTATAATACTAATGATATCATTTAAATATTAGCAATACTTTTGTTACATTACATAAGACAACTTTAATAAACCAGATTTTTTTTGGTATTCCTAACTTCATTTTAATAAAACAACTTTAACTCTTCATATTTCAAACTTTATTCAATAAACCAGTTATCCTTTTAATTCTTGGTTTTCTGCAATTTGTGAATGTTGTGGACTTAGAAAAGTCCTAAACCCTAAACCAGAAACCCTAAACCATACACCCTAAACTATAAACCCTGAACCCTAAACCCTGAACCCTAAACCCTGAATCCTGAACCCTGAACCCTAAACTCTTACCCTGAAACCTAAAACCTAAAACCATAAACCCTAAGGTAATATGATATTAATCAGTGTCTGTGACGATACCTTCACTCTAAATTAATTGTGGAGAAATTGCCAGTAAGGGCACCAGTGAGAAAAGAGAAATAATACATTTGATTGGAGCGGTGAAACAAACCACTCCTTTTAGGGTGGGGATACCTCTCCTTGTTGTGGCCTTTTAGTGGGGATAAACCCCTCAGACTGGGATTTCACCTATCGAAGGAAAAGATAAAATACTCTCCTATTGGAGAATGAGACCCGTAAACCCTTGAAATTTTCCTTGGGGTGTTCCAATATTGTACATAAAGAAGGAAGACTGCACGGTCAGACCTTATCAAAGATTGGGAACTAAAAGCAATAATCATTAGAAACGAATACTATGAGTGTACAATACGAGATGTGAAGTGACCAACACCCAGAAGAGCTTGTGACTATTAAATTACTTGTTCTTAGTCAGCCAAATAACTTGGTAAACAATATCATAAATGATAAAAGAATGCGAGGAAAACTAACCTACGCATGAACCTGAATTGGAAGCAATCATCTTCACGCTAAAAGATAACGATCTTATGGTATGATGCGACAATCGTCATACACCTAAATCTTAAGAACTCCCAGTGGTTTTCACTAGGAAGGGATTGAATATAAGAGAAGATGTTGGAGTGAATTATTGAAGAATTATGACATTATTGTGCAATACAAAAAGGTAAAGCTACCATAGTAGCGGAGGCCATGGAAACATTACCTGTCTAATGGATAAAGTCATGGTGCACATCAAAGCGACCATTATACGTAGACCGTCAAACATTGGCATGAAGGCAATAGACTTATGAGTAAAACTCGATGTAAATGAGGAAATGAGATGGGAGACGAACTATGCATTAAAGCCAGTAGTCTAGACCATGCGACGAAAGATTTCACAGGAAACACGTTATTCATTCCTAGAGTATTTGCGTGAGTAACTGGAAGTGCATTCCTAGTAGATCAACATGAAAAATGAGATAATAGGCTTTGGGGCAAGAGATCTCAATTGCCAAAGGATCGAATCCGTACTGAATGAGGGAAAAATGTAGAACATATCTATGAACATTGTAGATGGATTTCCCCTAATTAAGGTTATGAGGAACCATATATGCTTTATCATGGAACGATGCAAAAGGAGTTTGACAACAGAATACTTCACAAAAGTTACTGGAAACTAAGCGTGCGACAGACACTATGAGTATACAAAAACTAGATATGGGATGACCGCACTCCAAAAGAGCTTGTGGGCTTGATGAAACTTATTTTTTAAGTTAGTCAGGTAAGTAGTAATGTATCAGTAAGGTACCCCATATATGTAGATGAGTAGTTAAAGAACATGAGAAGTAGTCGACTCCGTGCCACGGTCAGGATGCAAATATAGACTAGTGCAGTTATTTACCTTGAACAATTGAAGAGAAATATCTGAGATAAACCGATGAGTCTAAAGGAGCCAGAGAAGTTATTTCAGGATGAAATGATTAGAGGTTATAAAGTGCGAGAAGCATTGATTACTGAATACATAAATGGGCTGTGTCTCAAGGTTTTTGAGAAAACTGGGAAGAGCAATGAGCACTAAACAGTAGCTCCAGATTATGTATCATCCTCAGACCAAAGGTCAGTTAGGAAGAACTATTTAGGCGCTTGAGGGAACACTAGGAGCATGAACATTAGATGTCCAAAGAAACTGGATAGACAAGCTATAACTCATCGAGTCCATGCATAATAAAAGATTCCATACGTCCATTAAGAGACCTTTATTCCTAAAATTATAAGGATAAAAATGGGACGTACAATACATTGGAAAGAATAAGAAGGGCAAACTAAGCCCTAAGGTTATTAGAGTCGCGCAGCAGAAGCTAGTGGACCCGTATCTTATAGGTTTAATATACCTAACAAATGGGAAAAAGTTACGATGTATATCACATCTTCCAATTAAATAAAATATATGGCTTATCCACCAAATGCCTTAGAGCCTGAGAGGATAGACCCGAACCCAGTTGTGAGATGGTATAAATACTGATGAGAATCCTTGATACAGAGACTAAACCATCAACATGATTAAGACCCTCTGGTCGAATCATAATATGAGATTAACTACATGGAAGCTAAAATGTACAATGAGACCTAAACATCTTGAACCAATATTCAAGGATGATATATTGTCGATTACGTGGGCATAATCCATTTTAGGGGGGGGGGTAAAGTGCAAACTCGCTTAACTTAGTTTCATGTATCGAGTACGTAAACTACGGTATGCATAGCACAAGACACTTTATTGTGATGTTTGATATGTATGTTACATAAACATATGTATATATTTTTATTTTGGTTGTGGTTATTATGCACAAAAGATGCAAATACCAGACATATAATATGCCTACCTTGTTAACTCTAGTGTGAGAATACAGGTAAAGAGGAGTATAAACTCCTGAGGAATTGAATTAGGATTTTGACCAAGTCAAAATTGGAATTGAAGAGTCAAATTGAAAATTGGATTGGTCAACATCGAAATTAGGTTAGTCAAATTCGTCAACAGAGGTCAAACCCAAAACTGGGCCTAAAGTTGGGTCAACAGGGACAATTGACTTGGTCCTTAGTTAATCTAGGCCAAAACAAACAAATGGGTCAAAATAAATAATCTGGGCAAATCAATTAACTAGATTTAGATGAAAGGAATTGGGCTGAAAGAAGCCCACTAGAACAACAAAAGAGTAATCACTTTGGACTCAAAATCTATAACATGGTTTTCTAATTATATAATCAAATTTGTAATGGCTTAAGCCCAAATTAGATTTGATAGAAATCATAATATTAAATTGGGCAACCTTTAAGTAATTAGGTATTAATTTAGTAATTGTTAATGGATTAGCAAATAAGTAAGGTGACTAGGATATAAATTAAAATGATCAATAATAATAACAATGATGATAATAATAATAATCGTTTATAAACTTATATTAATGGTGAGTATTAAGGTTCATATTAATTATATGAAAATTTATAGTTTTATATATGTATATGTAATGGGTTAATATAGAATTTAGGGAAATTTCACCAAATACCATGAGTTTTGCTAATTCAGATATACCACTGTGTTTCTAAAATTACACAGGATAACACCGAGTTTTTACTTATTTCAATAACACTCTGTCACATATTTCGTTAACTTCTCCGTTAATATCCCTAGAAAAAAAATACTAACTATTATTAGTTAAATTAAGGTGGTACTTATTATCATATTGAAGTTCATGTGAGGCAATTAATAACATGAGTTTTTGTCATTTTCTAGGAAAAATAACAAAGAAGTTAACAAAATATGGGACAGAGTGTTATCTGGTGAAATAAGTAAAAACTCAAGTTATCTGGTAATTTTAAAACACAGTGGTATATCGTGAATTAAGCAAAAAATCAATGGTATTTGGTGAAATTTTAGAATTTATGAGACAAAGTATATATATTGTTTGAATAGTATGTGTGTATAGAGTTATAGGGTTAGAACAAAAAAAGTAAAATTAAAAGTTATGAATGTTTAGGTTATCATTAAATTGGTGTGAACATACTTATACAAGTAAATATATGTTGGGATTAAAATATAATATTAAGTAAAATTGGAGGAGATAGAATTGTAAATAAAAGTCATAATTATTAAGAGCAAAAAATTGGTGTAAGTATGGAGAATACAATAGGATTAATGTAATGGTAGTGTTACATTAAAATTGTTAAGAATATACATGTGTACATATAAATGTAATTATACATAGTTAAAATGTTAAACTAGAAGAAACGTACATGAAAAACATGTAATGTATAATAAGAAGTTGACTCAATTAATTAAATGAATTATAGGATCGGGATAGTTGGAACGTCAGCTGGGAATTATGTGAGCGTCGTTCTAAGCTGGCCACTCTCAAGGTGTACGGTATGGTTTTCTTGCAGTCTACTTGCTACCGAGGTTTACCTCAATTTGTGTGCTACTTGTTTATATGCAATGACCAAGCAAGATAAATGCATGAAAATGGTTTACTGCGTCTTCCTTTGTGTTTCGTATTGTGCTAACCCAACATTCCTTTGAGCTTGCGTACTAACTTCGATTAGCAATCAACGCATGAAAGGAACATAAAATAATGGTTAGAGATTCACAAACGTTTCCCACATATGAAAATGTCTAACATTGGACAACGGTGTAAGAACATGGAACGACTCCCTAATATTGGTTAGTCAATATCCGACAAAACTTAGCTAACAAAGAATGTTTCTACAAGGCTTCTACTAATTGGTAACTTGGGGTGTGAGGAATCCGGAACTGATACCGGTCACACGTGTATTAGGTTAGGAGTCGGTATCTGTATCAGATCCGACTTCCATTTGAGACTTGTCTTTAGACTTTGTCGCCTTGAGTCAACAAACCGACTCTGCCTCTTCGGATTACTGTTCGAGGGGAGGCCCGATATATTAATCATGGCGCGGTTGGATGCCTATATCCAAGCTAAATTAAGATGGAATTGTTATTGATTTAAGCTTTGGAGTTCGCACTCACTTGCTGAGGTTATTTACAACCCAACAAAATAAACAATGGGAAAAGGTATGAATGGTTCTAAATAAATAACGATGACATTATGTGAGTTAAGGCAAAACACAAGAACTAAACAATTCTCAGGCCTAGGAAAGAAAGTAAACTATCTCACTTACTTGATGAACTTTCATTACGATGTTCAATTTGTTTGAGTTATATCATTACAAGTTTGATATGTTATATGTTATTGTACTTCATATTATTGCTTAAATAATAATCAACTACATGTATAACGGCCAATTAGTCGTGTGTAGCCCCTGTAGCTCGTGGGCTACACGTCTACCATACCAGTAAAGGTACAGAGCCATTTAGGGCCAACCATTTATTTTACAGGTACACAACCGAAGATGTTACCTGCTCGAGAGTATGATGGGGTAGAAGTCCTTTATTTATTCGGACTTGCTTTACATGGGTAGTTATATTACACTCATGTACATATGTAGATAGAAAGAAAGGAATCTATATTTGGATTTATGAATTGTATTAAACTCGGTATAATTTGTGGATTATGGTTTATGTTGTGTATTAACTTGGGGAATTATCTAGTCAGTTAGACCGTAACAAGGAAGTTGAATAGGCCTTGTCAGTCACGTGGGTGACTAACGGTGGTAACACCATAGGAGATTTGATATTCGATGTGATTTCAATGGAGACGACCGGGAAGATTAAACGGTAATCATGCGATTAGTAGTTGGGGTGTTACAATGAATGTACGAGGACACGTCATTATCTTCAACATTGTCTCCATGAAAAGTCTATCTTCTATAGTGTGGCATGTAGGTTTGGAGTCTATCCAACCTTTGGCGTTGTAGGTTTGGAGTCTATCCAACCTTGACTAATCCCTAGTCGGTTTGTTTACCGTTGACGATATTGTCACGCATTATAGTCCGTAGACTCTCTCATCTCAGTTCTGTTACTCTGCTTTTTGCTCATGGTGTAGCTATGTTTCCTTCTTGTTGGCTGCGCATGGTTCTCGTGACTGCGAAGCACGTCGCCCCATGGTGCCGCAAATTTAGTTATCCTCTGGTTAGGATCTCCAATCAACTGCCGTTGGGTGCGGTTATTGTCGTTCAACGGGAACCGTCTTCGGGATTTCCAACTCTTGGAATCTACCGTATGACAGGTTCTTTCTCTTTACAAAGTTTATCCTACAACTGCCAGATCGGGTTTTCCCGAGTATGAGAGGTCTTTCCATCTCTCTGGCGCTCCTTTCCCCAACTTATAACAGGGGTTGCGGAGGGCGGGATTGGTTATGTAGGTATCTAGATCACACTGGAAGTTCCTAACTAGCGTACCTCACACGCTAACACTCAACCTTAGCCCTAAGTTTCTAATTCCTAACTCGGTATTCAGACCATCAGAGCGATACTTCGCTCTGATACCACTTTTTGTAACACCCCTACCGGTAATCACACCATTATCCTCTAAACTGTCTCATATCAACAACAACGCAGCGGTAATTCCAACTCAACGGGGGTGAAACAATGCCGTTAGTCACTCACGTGACTAACTAGGCCAATCCAAACTCAATCACAACAACAAATACAATATCGGTCTGATGGGTCTTATACCGAGTACACTATATAAACGATACTTCCGATACTTAACCAATTCCTAAACCAAATACAACCTTCAAATCCAATTATACAAATACCATCTCCATTCAAAACTATACCGAGTATCTACAATTTCCCGAGTGTATCCATGACCTTGTGGGTCTTACATCCCACAATATACAATTATAGTTGCTTAACAACTACCCATATCATTAATAACCCCGTCCTACTCTCGAACGATGTCCGGCTTAGCTGTCGGTCTCTTACAGTGATCATATTCACTTCGGGTACCTGCACACTAAAAACGTTCCCCCTAGGGGGTCAGCTTACGCTGAATATGACTTCCGCATACCCCGCGTACTAGCGAGGGTACGCCGACTAATTGGTCGAGAGCATGCGGTTCATTTTATTTCAAACAGCATGCAAGACAACAATACATTATATTTGTATGTCAACACAATCGCAGTTCAACATTGAACACAAACACTAACACACACATCAAGAGGTTAGTTTGTTTATTGTATGCTTAGACTTGAGGGTTATACCTCACTATGCATCAACTCATTCTACATTGTCACCCACTCACTCGGGTTACACTTACTCAAATTTCTCTACTTTCAGTCTCAAACTCAATACTCAAAATTACAGCTCAAGTCTACATTCAATACTCAATACTCAATACTCAAGTCTCAATCAATACTCCACGCACAGTACTCAAGGTCTCAATCAATACCCAATGCACCAGGGCAACTCAATCAATACTCAATGCACAAAGGCAACTCAATCAATACTCAATTCAAAGGCAACTCAATCCAATAAGCAGCAAAGTTCACAATCACCAACCAAGGTTCGACCTTAATCAACTTCACAATGGGTTAGCCCAATTAGCATCGGGTTAATCGGATGTCATTATCTCAATACTCAAGATCATCAACTCAAACAAACCAAGTCCTCCTCAATCAATTTTCCTCTCTTGCCAATACTCAATGTTAAGTCGGTATGACCTCCGGGCAGGGATAAGGCTATCCCACCACCGGGCTCAAAGTTGGCTCACTTAACCAGGTTGCTACCCATTTAAGGGGTTTAGACCGTGGAAAAGATTATAGCCAGGAATCGGTTAACAATCTCTCTTGCAACTCTTCCTCACGCGTGGCCGAAACATATCGGACTCCTCAAATTCTCCCAAATGCTCCAATCCAAATTCTCAAAGTTAGAATGTTAGTTGGTTAGGGAGTTAGTGAGAAGTCAACAACAATATTCAAACTTCCACAGTCATACAACAATTCAATCAAGGTTACCATAACCAATCAAACCACACTTCACTTACAATCACAACCTTCCAATTCATCCACAACTCAACCATGGCGTCACACACTCGACTAGTGAGAAGAGCACATTAACGTCTAAGACATCATCACAAAAGGAATAATACCTTACACAACACGCAACAAGATATGCATACGCCTCATCCTTATCCATTCTTTTCATGAATTATACAAACTAAATGTCAAGGCAATGTAGCAAGAACAAAATAGGACAAGCACAAGTAGGTGCATTAAAATCCGATTCGTGCATTTATCTTATTTAGGTGATCAAATAAGCACACAAATCGGGGTAACCAAGTTAGGATACAGGGCATGAAGAAATCATACCGTACACCATCGATCTCGGACCTTCGTTCACCTTCGGTTTGACTATTCGGGTCCTATATAACATGTCACGAAGTCGTACGGTTAATAACCTATAATTAACCTAGCGACTTCATCTTTTACGGGTACCGACTTATAATACCTAAGTCAAGGTATTTTAACTTCCACACTTAAGTTATTTGGCTTACATTCTTTCTTAACTTGTTCAAGCCCTTAATCACCTTAAAACATCATTAATTAAGTCCTAATCATCTCATAAATCCATTACCCAACCAATCCCCATCTTATAATGCAAGTTTCATAAGTTCAAGCCACTTTCAGGTGGGTCCGGGACTTGGTATGGGACTTAAGTCCCGGACCAGGTGGAATCCCACTCTCGGGTCGATTTTGTATATGGTCCGGGACCTTAGCAGGGACCTAAGTCCCGGACCAATGATGGTTGAAAGTCTCGGCGTGTTTTAGGTGGGTGGTCGGGTCCTTATGCTTAAGCTAAGTCCGGACCAGTTCAGTAAGGCAATCTCGACCAATTTTTAGGGGTGGTCCGGGGACTTGGTTCCTGGACCTAAGTCCCGGACCCTGCTACGGTTTCAACAGATTGTACGCTTCAGTTTTGTTTTAAGCTTAGTCTTTCACCCAGTTCTTCCCTAATCTTTTCCTAAGTATCCAAATATGTTTTAGCATCATTAAAACACTCCAAACCAACATAAATCATTTGGTTCAATCGCCCATTAAAAATCTAGCCAACTTACATAGTCTCACTCACATCTCCTAAGGCACCAAGTGCAGTTTTGTTTCTTGTTGTTTCTTAACTCCTAGCTTCATTTCTATTGTCCTTACACCTTTACCATAAACATTATTACTCTTATACAACCTCCCCACATATACACTCCTTCCTCAATTAATTTCCCACGTCATTAACTATCTAAACTCCGCCTAGAACACAACTAGTCTTCAAAACTGTTTCTACCCAATTTAAGCAACTAAGTCCTCCACAATGCTACAGAAAATTCGCCATAGCTTCCCTACATTATTGGACACTCCCACAACATAATTTTTCCAGTTCTAATCATCATCACTAACCAAATCCCACAAGGAATTCTAACAGCACACAAGTTAACTAAATCCACAAGTATTTTTCCTACACCACAACCATTGTTTTTCTTTAGTCTCCAAGTTCATAAACGTCATCCAAACCATTCTAAAAGCACACTAACACCTTCCTCATTATACCATAACATAATACATTATCCAAATCATTCGAATTCCTCCTTTTAAAACATTAAAACTGTTGCAAACACACAATCAAAAACTAGTTCAAGGTGTGTGTCTTTACCTTGTGTTTTTCCTAGCTTTTCTTTTCTTCCTTCCCTCTCCTTCTTCCTTCTTCCTTGTTTCTTGAATTCTTATTCAATCTTTCCCCACCAAACCGGCAAGCTACAGCCAAACACCCCATACCGTACAACTTATAAAATGATCCATTAACCAAATCTCACACTTTACACAATCTAGGGTTTACAAGAGGATATTACCTTAGGCTCTTAAAGAGGCTTTTGAACAGCAAAGAGAAGGGGTTTCCAGCTCCAAAACAAGTCACCAAAACCGGCTAGAAGAAAGGAGAAGAACTAAGCAAATTTCAGATTTTCGTTTTGTCCCAAAAGGCTAGAAAAAAATTGAACTTTGAAGGCTATTTTTACCTTAGAACCAAGAGGAGATGAAGGGGGTCGCAATGAGGGTCTTCAAGCTCCAAAATGTGCTACAGCCATGGTGAGAAGTTGTGAGCTTTTCGATTTTTAAAGGGTGGAAAAGAAAGCTCTTGAAGAGATGAGTGCAGTGGTGTAATTTTTGTTGAGTTTGGAGTTGATTTGGGCACTCAAAAATGGAGAAGAAGAGAGGAGCTGGAGGTGGGATGAGAAATCGCCATTGCTGCGCCCAGGAGGAAGAAGAAGCCAGTAGAGAAGAAAATAAAACGTGAGGGAGTGGGGGTTTAGGAGAGAGAAAAGCTTCTTTTACTTTTGTACTTTCATTTCCTTTTCTTCTTTATCTTGTAGTGTATTAGGACCAATTAAGGAAGGGGGAAGGAGATGCTGGACGGCTACACCCACACACACCAGTGTGTTTTAAATTTTTATTTGCAAAGTGGACACACTAACTTTGCTTATTTATACTCTTACCCCACAACTTTCATTTTTGTTGCACTATTCATTCCCGGAACCCGTTTTCCGGAATTTCCTCATTTAATTAATTTTATTAATTCTAGACCCTCATTATAATTTGCTAATGACTATTTGGTTGACCAAAATTATTACGGGTCTATTTAACCCGCTTAAAGTCACGTTTTTCCCGGTTTCCTCGAAAAAACGCGCTTTAAGGTTCGTTTGTGTTTTTAATCCGTTTTAAGGATCCGTTTCTTCGGGATTTGTTCCCTAATATTTATTTAGACTTAATTAAGCCTTTAGAATCCTTACAATACGCTAACCGAGGTTTCATACCTCCTATGGTTATTTAACGCTTATTTAGCGTTTCCCGCTTTTTAAGCGTTTCTTTATTTCTTTTGGATTTATTTTCCTTACCAATATTACTTAAGCACTATTAGGCTCTTAAATACCTATTAGGATAATTTAATCGCCATTTTTAAGGTCGGGGTATTTCAATCTACCCCCTTAAGAACTTTGTCCTCAAAGTTGTTCGAGGTTATAAGTTTACGATACTTGCTCATACATATATGCCTAATACCAAAGTCATACATTCTTCCTCCTCACAAATCCCCAAATCCGTTACTCAAAGTCTATATACCATTCATACCATGTACTCATATCACCAATACATCACTCCAATCCGCATTCCCAACAAATGTTCACACACACATACATACTTATCAAACATACATACAACACAAAACACCCCACACATGCAATACACTTACAATCCGCAGGCACTCCGGTCATATAGACACAGGACTCCTCTATGTCCTGCTGCCCTTGGAATAATACAATATGCTACACTACCACCGTTCTCCGGCATAAACTTCCAACAAGTTCTCAATCCCCAGTCTAAGGGCAAATCCTTCACAACTACTAACTAGAAGTCTTTCTAAACACACAACTCCAAATTCCAATTTGTATTCCTTACTTCTATCCTATGTGTGATTCTTGTGACCACTTGAGGGGAGCTTCAAGAATCATTCGACCCTGATGTGATCAGCATCAGTGTTGAACTATCTTTCCACCCCAATTTGTGTTCGGTTTCCCTTGATCTGATCAGGATCAAGTTCGACTTCCCACATCCGTTTCAAACAATCCAAATCATAGATTATGTCCATTTTCTATCTTCATAATCTTTCTAGTCATACACATACAACCATACATTCACCAATTCCTAAAATTCATTTATTCATTACTACTCCTACCATCAACTATTGCTCCATTAGCCTTATCATCAATTGTTACTTAATTACTTCCAACTACCTACCTAAGAAGTTCAAAGTTAGTCTCCAATTAGTTTTCCAATACCCAAATTGTTCACAAATACAATCAATTTCTATCCTCAATCATTTACAAGAGAAATCAAATCAACTCAAGTCACCTAGGGGACTCAATTCCCACTAGGCTCAACACCAGTTTCACACCAATTTATACTCATCAAACTCCTCAAACATACTCATTTCCCAAATCATTACCAATCGGGGTTCTCATTCCCCATGGAGTTTCTCTACTCCATTCACCTTAACTTTCTCACAATCAATACTTCTTCCCACCTCAAATCTCACAATCAACCTTAATTACATTATGAATGGCTACATATGTTTATGTAACATAAGTGCCAATTATCACAACAAATACTTTTGCGCTATGCGCATTGTAGTTTACGCCTATCATCAAAACATACATTTCGTGGTTTTTGCCCTACCCCCCTTAAAAAGGAATTACGCCCACGTAATCTACCATGTGTCAACATCGGACATAGGTGTAAGGCGTCTAGCCGTCACGGAGTGGTTCGACTTCCATGCGGTCTATTATACAATGTATTCTGGTTAAAGGGTCTTAGCCATATTGTTGGTTAGTCCCTGTACCAAGAATCCTCATCGGAGTTGTTTAACTCTTAACCGGGTTCGATTCTAGCCTTAGAGGCTTGCAGGCATTGATAATTAGCCATTCATTTACTAGGTGTATTAAACCTTAGATTTTGGGCCCACTAGCTTCTGCTGCGCGACCCTGATAACTTAGGGTTTATTTACCCTACTCGTTATGTTTAATGTGTTATACATCACCCCTTTTATCCCTTTTTATCTTGGAATAGGTTTATTAATCAAGCGTGGTATTCTTTTATCGCACGCGAACTCAATGAGTTACAGGTTTTCTATCCAGCTCTTTGGAATCTATGTACATACTATTGTATATTTTCGTGGTTATTCACTTGATTCCTCCGACTTATTGTCGGTTGAGGTTAAGCCACTACTTAGTTGTAGTGCTTCCTCTGTTGTCAGTAGCTTCTGAATTATGACTTGCATTTTCTATGCTTCGGTCCTTATGACCTCGTACGTTTCCTTCTACCTTTTACCATAACTGTTATCTTCCTAACTTCCTAGCTATCCCACTCGATCATTACTGCACAAGTGCAATACCAAAACACTCAGTCCTACAGAGTGTAGAGGCGTAAACTCCTGGGCAGTAACTCTCTTGTGAGATTAGCAACATGAATGAATATTGTTTCCTTGTTACTCGGTCCGTCTACCATCTTTATTGATCAACACCATAACATTGTGACTTATTCTCATGTATTGGTCGCTTGCTGCGCACCATGTTCGTATTTATTTACGACATCGGTTTTCATGGCATCCGCTATTACCTTAGCTTCTGCTCATGTATCTCTACCATTTACACAATGGTTCACCATTTATTTGGTTGGTTATAGCATATGACATTCTTCCCTATTTCTGGGCTCCTTGAGCGTTATTTACTTATACTACACGTTTCCCACCTACTGTGTTTCTTCTGAACTGGTTACTCCTTGGTTGTCAACAATTGCTATAATAGCTTATTTCCACATTGCTTGGCAATACTGGCATGCTCAAAATTCACTACATTAGTAGTTCCAAAAGAGATATATTTCCAAACATTCCCTGATAGTATTCCCTCTTTGGGGTCTATGTGTTCACCGCTCTTGCGGTCTCACATTAACGAGGGGTGTCCCTGCTCGTTGGTTATTAAACAATTTTACTGGTGCCGTTCTTGGCAACTCCCGTAGGGTCCATAACCGGTTTTGCAACCGTTGGATCTATGTATAGTAGTGGTTTCATGGCATACTAGCCCCATTGCTTAGAGCTCTGCTCTTATTAGGTGGCTCACATATATTTGCATTATTCCGTATGCCGTCAAGTGGCTTGGAGGTACTACTGGGATCCATGGTAAGGTCATCGCATCACGCTTCCATTTCTTGGAGGTCCTTTAAGTATTTTGGTATTGATCGGTACCATTTAATTATTTAGGGTATCCCCTGGTAAGTGGGATCCCCTCGGTGTTCTAACCGAGTGTCGTTGTAATTCTTGTGCTCTTATCACGACACTTAATTCGGCACTCTTTAAGGATTGCTCCTGGGTGTTATCATGTTATGCCATTACCTTTGGCTAACATTTTAGTATGTTCTGTCCTCTCCGCATTGCGGTTCTGGATTTCAAGTTGTCCCATTTAGGGTTATGCGTCTCCCATTCTTGGGGTAGACTACAATACTTTTCTTATGGTTTTAACCGTGTTGGTATTCCTTCGGTGGTGAACGGTATCCTCCGGTACCTTAGATGATCACTCTAGGTATTTCACTTTGTTCTTTGAACATTTGTGTGTTCATGATAGGCATTTGCCTTGCTGTGTTTAGACCGGGTATCCATTCCGGCTATTTCATGCTTTTGTTTCAAATTCTTGAGACATATCCAACGTCCTTGATCAATTACTAGTGCTTCTCGCACTTTTTAACTCTTAATCGTCCTCTTGGGTAAGTTCTTGACTCCTTTAGCTTGTAAGCTAATCTGAGTTCCTTCGATGGTTCGAGGTATCCAACTGTTCGGGTTTGAATTCACTTATGGTCCGTAGAACGGAGCTGACTACTTCCTATGTTTCGTACACTACATGTATACATACGTGGGGTACCTTATTGGTACGTTACCACTTACCTGACTAACTCACAATGGTCTGTCAGGCCCACAAGCTCCTTCGGAGTGCGGTCGTCCCACAACCCGTATTTAGGTACACTCGTAGAGTTCGTCACACGCCTAGGTGAAGTATTCTATTGTCAACTCCTCTTGTATCCTTCTATGATACTTACCGTGATTCTTCTGGTTTGGTTTTAAAACTGAGGTCTACGAGAAAAGGGTTATGGTTTTTAAAAGGAAATTTCCGGCTTCGAATTAAAAATCTTGGGTTTGAAAGAAGATCCTCATGGCATTGCCATGCTTGGGGTCTTTGACCAAGTATAGCTTCCTGCTGACTGGTATGTTCATTAATGTAATGGTCGGGCCGTTAGGCCTTTCCAAGGTTGATTCTTCAAGTTCTTAGGATTGGCGATCCTATGATTGCTTCCATCTCTATAGTGGTACTTAGTAAGTACTTGTTAGTCATTTAACGTCCTCCAACTTGTCTTGTTGTTTCTGCACTTGCCTTGGCAAGTGCGCGGGTACGTCGGTTTTTAGGTTACCTTACACCGGTTGCAGTATTGTTTTCCATCCATACTTTGTGGTTTATTGGCTCTTCCATCCACTTTTGATCTTAGTGATCAATTCCTGAGTAGCTTCTCGGTGTTCTTGACAAGGTTGTTGTTAATTCGGGTGCTTCCCGATCCTTGTGGTACTTCATGTACCTTGCTTCGTTGCTTGTTCTCACACCTTTATGGTGGTTACCAAGGTTGGCTAATCCTTAGAAACTACGTGGTAGTCCTGTTAGTGTAAGCATAATGATTACTCTCATAGTTGTCCAAACTATGTTATTGGGTATTACCGCCTTTGGCGTTGTAGGTTTGGAGTCTATCCAACCTTGACTAATCCCTTAGTCGGTTTGTTTACCGTTGACGATATTGTCTTGCATTATAGTCCGTAGACTCTCTCATCTCAGTTCTGTTACTCTGCTTTTCTGCTCATGGTGTAGCTATGTTTCCCTTCTTGTTGGCTGCGCATGGTTCTCGCGACTGCGAAGCACGTCGCCCCATGGTGCCGCAAATTTAGTTATCCTCTGGTTAGGATCTCCAATCAACTGCCGTTGGGTGCGGTTATTGTCGTTCAACGGGAACCGTCTTCGGGATTTCCAACTCTTGGAATCTACCGTATGACAGGTTCTTTCTCTTTACAAAGTTATCCTACAACTGCCAGATCGGGTTTTCCCGAGTATGAGAGGTCTTTCCATCTCTCTGGCGCTCCTTTCCCCAACTTATAACAGGGGTTGCGGAGGGCGGGATTGGTTATGTAGGTATCTAGATCACACTGGAAGTTCCTAACTAGCGTACCTCACACGCTAACACTCAACCCTTAGCCCTAAGTTCTAATTCCTAACTCGGTATTCAGACCATCAGAGCGATACTTCGCTCTGATACCACTTTTTGTAACACCCCTACCGGTAATCACACCATTATCCTCTAACCTGTCTCATATATCAACAACAACGCAGCGGTAATTCCAACTCAACCGGGGGTGAAACAATGCCGTTAGTCACTCACGTGACTAACTAGGCCAATCCAACTCAATCATCACAACAACAAATACAATATCGGTCTGATGGGTCTTATACCGAGTACACTATATAAACGATACTTCCGATACTTAACCAATTCCTAAACCAAATACAACCTTCAAATCCAATTTATACAAATACCATCTCCATTCAAAACTATACCGAGTATCTACAATTTCCCGAGTGTATCCATGACCTTGTGGGTCTTACATCCCACAATATACAATTATAGTTGCTTTAACAACAACTACCCATATCATTAAAACCCCGTCCTACTCTCGAACGGTGTCCGGCTTAGCTGTCGGTCTCTTACAGTGATCATATTCACTTCGGGTACCTGCACACTAAAAACGTTCCCCCTAGGGGGTCAGCTTACGCTGAATATGACTTCCGCATACCCCGCGTACTAGCGAGGGTACGCCGACTAATTGGTCGAGAGCATGCGGTTCATTTTATTTCAAACAGCATGCAAGACAACAATACATTATATTTGTATGTCAACACAATCGCAGTTCAACATTGAACACAAACACTAACACACACATCAAGAGGTTAGTTTTGTTTATTGTATGCTTAGACTTGAGGGTTATACCTCACTATGCATCAACTCATTCTACATTGTCACCCACTCACTCGGGTTACACTTACTCAAATTCTCTTACTTTCAGTCTCAAACTCAATACTCAAAATTACAGCTCAAGTCTACATTCAATACTCAATACTCAAGTCTCAATCAATACACGCACAGTACTCAAGGTCTCAATCAATACCCAATGCACCAGGGCAACTCAATCAATACTCAATGCACAAAGGCAACTATCAATACTCAATTCACAAAGGCAACTCAATCCAATAAGCACAAAGTTCACAATCACCAACCAAGGTTCGACCTTAATCAACTTCACAATGGGTTAGCCCAATTAGCATCCGGGTTAATCGGATGTCATTATCTCAATACTCAAGATCATCAACTCAAACAAACCAAGTCCTCCTCAATCAATTTTCCTTCTCTGCCAATACTCAATGTTAAGTCGGTATGACCTCCGGGCAGGGATAAGGCTATCCCACCACCGGGCTCAAAGTTGGCTCACTTAACCAGGTTGCTACCCATTTAAGGGGTTTAGACCGTGGAAAAGATTATAGCCAGGAATCGGTTAACAATCTCTCTTGCAACCTCATCCTCACGCGTGGCCGAAACTATATCGGACTCCTCAAATTCTCCCAAATGCTCCAATCCAAATTCTCAAAGTTAGAATGTTAGTTGGTTAGGGAGTTAGTGAGAAGTCAACAACAATATTCAAACTTCCACAGTCATACAACAATTCAATCAAGGTTACCATAACCAATCAAACCACACTTCACTTACAATCACAACCTTCCAATTCATCCACAACTCAACCATGGCGTCACACACTCGACTAGTGAGAAGAGCACATTAACGTCTAAGACATCATCCACAATCAAGGAATAATACCTTACACAACACGCAACAAGATATGCATACGCCTCATCCTTATCCATTCTTTTCATGAATTATACAAACTAAATGTTCAAGGCAATGTAGCAAGAACAAAATAGGACAAGCACAAGTAGGTGCATTAAAATCCGATTCGTGCATTTATCTTATTTAGGTGATCAAATAAGCACACAAATCGGGGTAACCAAGTTAGGATACAGGGCATGAAGAAATCATACCGTACACCGTCGATCTCGGACCTTCGTTCACCTTCGGTTTGACTATTCGGGTCCTATATAACATGTCACGAAGTCGTACGGTTAATAACCTATAATTAACCTAGCGACTTCATCTTTACGGGTACCGACTTATAATACCTAAGTCAAGGTATTTTAACTTCCACACTTAAGTTATTTGGCTTACATTCTTTCTTAACTTGTTCAAGCCCTTAATCACCTTAAAACATCATTAATTAAGTCCTAATCATCTCATAAATCCATTACCCAACCAATCCCCATCTTATAATGCAAGTTTCATAAGTTTCAAGCCACTTTCAGGTGGGTCGGGACTTGGTATGGGACTTAAGTCCCGGACCAGGTGGAATCCCAACTCTCGGGTCGATTTTTGTATATGGTCCGGGACCTTAGCAGGGACCTAAGTCCTGGACCAATGATGGTTGAAAGTCTCGGCGTGTTTTAGGTGGGTGGTCCGGGTCCTTATGCTTAAGCTAAGTCCCGGACCAGTTCAGTAAGGCAATCTCGACCAATTTTTAGGGGGTGGTCCGGGACTTGGTCCTGGACCTAAGTCCCGGACCCTGCTACGGTTTCAACAGATTGTACGCTTCAGTTTTTGTTTTAAGCTTAGTCTTTCACCCAGTTCTTCCCTAATCTTTTCCTAAGTATCCAAATATGTTTTAGCATCATTAAAACACTCCAAACCAAATAAATCATTTGGTTCAATCGCCCATTAAAAATCTAGCCAACTTACATAGTCTCACTCACATCTCCTAAGGCACCAAGTGCAGTTTTTGTTTCTTGTTGTTTCTTAACTCCTAGCTTCATTTCTATTGTCCTTCCACCTTTACCATAAACATTATTACTCTTATACAACCTCCCCACATATACACTCCTTCCTCAATTAATTTCCCACGTCATTAACTATCTAAACTCCGCCTAGAACACAACTAGTCTTCAAAACTGTTTCTACCCAATTTAAGCAACTAAGTCCTCCACAATGCTACAGAAAATTCGCCATAGCTTCACTACATTATTGGACACTCCCACAACATAATTTTTCCAGTTCTAATCATCATCACTAACCAAATCCCACAAGGAATTCTAACAGCACACAAGTTAACTAAATCCACAAGTATTTTTCCTGCACCACAACCATTGTTTTTCTTTAGTCTCCAAGTTCATAAACGTCATCCAAACCATTCTAAAAAACAACCTAACACCTTCCTCATTATACCATAACATAATACATTATCCAAATCATTCGAATTCCTCCTTTTAAAACATTAAAACTGTTGCAAACACACAATCAAAACTAGTTCAAGGTGTGTGTCTTACCTTGTGTTTTTCCTAGCTTTTCTTTTTCTTCCTTCCCTCTCCTTCTTCCTTCTTCCTGTTTCTTGAATTCTTATTCAATCTTTTCCCCACCAAACCGGCAAGCTACAGCCAAACACCCCATACCGTACAACTTATAAAATGATCCATTAACCAAATCTCACACTTTACACAATCTAGGGTTTACAAGAGGATATTACCTTAGGCTCTTAAAGAGGCTTTTGAACAGCAAAGAGAAGGGGTTTCCAGCTCCAAAACAAGTCACCAAAACCGGCTAGAAGAAGGAGAAGAACTAAGCAAATTTCAGATTTTCGTTTTGCCCCAAAAGGCTAGAAAAAAAATTGAACTTTGAAGGCTATTTTTACCTTAGAACCAAGAGGAGATGAAGGGGGTCGCAATGAGGGTCTTCAAGCTCCAAAATGTGCTACAGCCATGGTGAGAAGTTGTGAGCTTTTCGATTTTTAAAGGGTGGAAAAGAAAGCTCTTGAAGAGATGAGTGCAGTGGGTGTAATTTTTGTTGAGTTTGGAGTTGATTTGGGCACTCAAAAATGGAGAAGAAGAGAGGAGCTGGAGGTGGGATGAGAAATCGCCATTGCTGCGCCCAGGAGGAAGAAGAAGCCAGTAGAGAAGAAAATAAAACGTGAGGGAGTGGGGGTTTAGGAGAGAGAAAAGCTTCTTTTACTTTTGTACTTTCATTTCCTTTTCTTCCTTTGTCTTGTAGTGTATTAGGACCAATTAAGGAAGGGGGGAAGGAGATGCTGGACGGCTACACCCACACACACCAGTGTGTTTTAAATTTTTATTTGCAAAGTGGACACACTAACTTTGCTTATTTATACTCTTACCCCACAACTTTCATTTTGTTGCACTATTCATTCCCGGAACCCGTTTTCCGGAATTTCCTCGTTTAATTAATTTTATTAATTCTAGACCCTCATTATAATTTGCTAATGACTATTTGGTTGACCAAAATTATTATGGGTCTATTTAACCCGCTTAAAGTCACGTTTTTCCCGTTTCCTCGAAAAAACGCGCTTTAAGGTTCGTTTGTGTTTTTAATCCGTTTTAAGGATCCGTTTTCTTCGGGATTTGTTCCCTAATATTTATTTAGACTTAATTAAGCCTTTAGAATCCTTACAATACGCTAACCGAGGTTTCATACCTCCTATGGTTATTTAACGCTTATTTAGCGTTTCCCGCTTTTTAAGCGTTTTCTTTATTCTTTTGGATTTATTTTTCCCTTACCAATATTACTAAGCACTATTAGGCTCTTAAATACCTATTAGGATAATTTAATCGCCATTTTTAAGGTCGGTGGGGTATTTCAAGAAGCGTGGCTGGATGCGTATCAAATAAGCTAGCTGCCTAAATCTAAGGTCCAACCAAACTATACACTAGCATTTATATTTCAATAAATCATTGCTTATTAAACAAAACAAGGTTCAATTACTACTGTAATGGTGATGGAACAGGCTTGGAATGGATGGCAAATAAGAAAGGTGGTTCACAGACTTAAATGTAGTGAGACCTGATAAAAAAAAAATTTATGTTATTGTTATATGTATACACATACAACAAACAATATTAATTACTAAGTGTTATACCCAAATTTTTTACCCCATTGAGCGAAAAGGGGTGTTTGTTTCTAGGTCTTTGAGGGGATAAGGTTCATATATGATCAATGATAGACATAAAAACTGAGATAGGGTGGATGTTTGACATGAAATTATATTGGCATAAGGGTAGAGAAGAGGAGGAGATACAAGGAGGTCAATGGTTCGAGTCTATTTAATGACAAGCCGATTTTGTAGTTTTTGTTTTCTGCTTAATCCTTCTCTTTCTTTTCTTCTTTTATTTATAATTTTCAAAATTAGATTCTATTTGTGAAAAAGCCAAAAAAAAAATGTTTCTTTCTATTTTCATTGATAGTTTATTTTCTTTCAAAAAAAATCCAAAACACAAAAAAAAAAATCTTTTGAAACGTGCTTTAATAAAAAACAAACAAAAATTATATTCGCATTGATTATCCATTCTTTTTTTTCTAGTTAATTCTTATTGTTATTTTTCATCCTTATCCCTTTTTTATTCTCTTAATTCAAATACCAAAAAAAAACAAAAATCATTTCTATTTTACTAGTAGTTTATTTTGTTAACAAAACAATGTTTTTCGAAATTCCCTCATTTTTTTAGGTGACTTTGAAATTTTTACTCATTTATAGTTTAGTTTTTTAAGGTTTTCTTTTAGATACGTTTTTATTTTTTTTCTTTACAATCTTATCTCTCACTTCCTGTTAACTAGCTTGTTTATTTTTTAAATTCGGAAATTTGTTAAGTTGTTAAGATTCTCGAGCCTCTTTTATTGATCTGCCTCTCCACTCTTTCCACTATATAATTGTTATAAGGGGGGAGGGACAAGAGGACAGACTGATAATTCATACACCCAGGTCACATTCATACACACGGGCATTCTACTCGACTTGTTCATTTCATCGTTATCAAAACATTGCGCTATTCTGCTTTATTTCATCCCGATAAACAGCCATCTCCGTTTCTGAACTTAGTCCACACATAAGCATCTCGACGTCACCTCCTTTTCATCATGACTACCGTCAACCTCTAGTACCTTGTCATCTAAAACCGCTGCTTCAAGATTCCTCACCATCGCCAATGCTACTAACGTCCCTCAGTAGTTTGAGTATTCCCTTTCCAATGCTGGTACTTAAATTAATCGTCACCCACCGTCCCCACTACTGTTAATCTTCTTCATCGACCGAGTCGTTGATGAAACAAAACTACAACAATTGACCAGCGTTGCTCATCACTGGAGTCGGTTTCGTTCACCGGTGTCACCTCAGTTGGTATCTTCGGTTACTGCATCGGGAGTTTGTGCCTATAAATACTTCAAATTGAGATAACTCTGAGTACCTCTACTCTACGGCTCTACCACCGTTCGTCACCGCGCGTACAGAGGAGAAAGAAACGGGGAGAAACAATTCCTTGCCTGATATACGGTGAGAGAACAAAGAGAATTAGGTATATTTCATTCCTTCTCTTAATTCTGCATAATCCCAATTTGTTCGAGATGTACACGTGAAATAAAACTGGGAATCAGGTATTACGTTTGTTAATTACCGTGCGGTTTGAAGCTGAGTCAAATAAAATATAATGAGGTATATAACCGCGGGAATATTACCGTAATAAGAGGTTTCGGTTATAGTATAATCACGTGAAGAGTTTCATAAAACAATGAAGATAGATTAATGATTAATAAACTACTTTGATGCATGTGCCGACTTGGAGAAATTCAAAATTAAACCTTCGTTTCAGAGTATGCGAGTTTGGAAATATTTTTATACATTAAAACTGATAAGTACCTGGATAATGCTTAAAAGTTTGGGCAAGAGTTTCCAATCTTTTTTTTTTTGTTGTTTCTTTTTTCTTTTCTTTTTTTTTCCTATTTTTTTTAGTTAGGCCTTTTGTTTTTTTTTCTTCTTCTTATTATTATTTTAATTTGTTTGGAATTTAATTCAGTTAGTTTAGATTGTTTGATCATCGTTGTTTTTTTTTCTTGTCGTTACAAGTTATGAAATTGAATTGAAATTACGTTCACTAGTTAGAAGGGGAGTAAGCGCGATAGGTTAGAAAATTCTAGTTTCTTTTTCTTGTTTTGTTATTAATACTCTCTTAGAATTGCGTTTAAACTTTTGGATGAATGACACTCCTTACTTGGTATTAACTGGTAATTGTTGGCACGTTTGGCCTAATATAGGTACATGGATAAAAAGGATAATGTTGCAAACACTTAGCCTTAGAGTTTACAATAGTAAAGGAAAAGTAATTTCGAAATGGTAATGAAAGTATTTGAACCCTTAGAAATTTCATATCAAGCCCCGGACCCATAACTCTAAAAATCGTGACATTTTCCTTTCCAAGTTTAGGAGGTTAAAACTTAGGTGGCGACTCTATCTAGGTTTGTGTGGGCCAGTTAGGATAATTAAGCTTTAATTTTATAATTTTAGTTTAATTGTTCTAATTGCAAATCGAACCTTGAAGCCTTAAACTCGATACTTAAGGGTTCAAAAACAACGCCCACAGACTGGCGACTCTGCTGGGGACCACCACCTAAGTTTTTAATTTTAAACTTAGGAAAGAGGGCTTAACTTGAATTTATATCTTCAAGGCTTACTTTTTATGATATTATCCTTTTTAGCTTATGCATTTTAATTATCTTGTTCATGCGAGAGATGAGGGTCCAAATAAACCAATCATCGGTCATGCTTAGACATGGCCCGTTCTGAGACACACCCGTAGGGTGATGTAAAAGTGGGGGAAATGAGGAGGATGGCGTGCAAACCCCATCCCTTCACTACCTGGGCCCAAAGCCCCAAGCACCTCTCCGAACGTACCCTTACCCAAAAACCAAATATCGGTCATGCCTTGGCATGACCCGTCCTGAGACACACACCTTAGGGTGATGCGTAAAGGTGGGGGAAATGAAGAGGATGACGTGCAAGCCTCATGCCTTCACTACCTGGGCCCAAAGCCTCAAGCACTCTCCGGATGTACCCATACCTGGTACCTGCATGGTGAGGACATGTATGCTTTTAATTGCTATGTGCTTTAACCATTCTTAGGCCTCCTTTAGAATCACACCATACTGCTCAACATTTACCTTCTTTTTTTTCAAACTTGTCTCTCGCACTTTGAAGTAGAAGGAGCTAGCAAGATAGAAGAAATCAACAATCAACATCGTCAATTAATCACCTCCTCTTCATCAGAAATGACTCCCCCTTCAGGGCAGGAGATACCACATGTTGCCAACCCGGATCCTGACACTCTCGGCAATACGACCGGAGAAGGCAATCAAGCTAACTTAGAAGCCATGTTGGCTTCAATGGAGCTTAGACACAAGGCCTCCATTGATGCCCTGGAGTCCAAATATGTCACTACCATAGATGAGTTGAGGAACAAGGTTCACACCCTCCAAATGGCGCCTCGTGCCCAAAACGGACCCACGGGGAACTATCTCAATCCCTTGTACGAACCCAACAATGACTACATCGAAACAGACTCGATGGGAGCTCAGGAACCACAAGAACAGGTTGAAGATATCACCGCTAATAACCGATTAGCCGAGGAACTCAAAAGAGTGTTGAAAAGGATTGAACGCATGGAGAAAACAAGTAAGCCAGTCGGTCTTGACTACTATTCCATGCGGTCGTACCCCGAGGTTGACCTACCTCCGAAGCTAAAGTTACCTACACTAGCGCTGTACAAAGGTGCCTCAGATCCTCAAATCCACCTAGCAATGTTTGACCGGGAGATGTCCATCGTGAGATTAAACGACATGCAAAAGGCCAAAGTTTTCGCTCGCTACCTTGATGAGATCCCTCAGCGCTGGTATCTAACCCAAAAGATGAACACAAAAAGCTATGAGGAGGTGTGTGAAGCCTTCCTTCAACACTTTGAATATGCAAAGAACCTAGAAATCACTCGAACCGACTTGGCCAGCACCCGGCAGACGGGGAATGAATCAATGTCTGATTTTATCAAACGGTGGAGAAAGAAAGCCGCTGGCATGCCTATAAGGATGGAGGAACAAGAACAAATCTGGATGATTGTGGAAAATATGCAGAAACAGTACAATGACCAGCTAAACTTCACCTATTTTCCCAACTTCGACATGCTGATGGGACAGGTGAGGATCCTAGAAGAGAAGATTCATAAGGGAGAACTGAAGTTGGGACAGCCGAAGACATTTGGGGGTGCAAAATTCTACAAAATGGAGCAGTTTAATGGTGTGCCATTAACTCCAGCACTAAGTCAGCCAGAGGTAAATGTTATCCAACAACCTCGAGCCTTGAACCAGAATCATAAAGTCATGTCTCGGCCACGGAAGTACTCAACACCAAGACAATTTACAGATATAGGTCGGCCCATGGTCCAAGTACTTAGAAAGCTGCAGGAGCAGGATATACTACAACCTCTCACTCCTTCCATCGAAACAACTCAAATGGGAAAACTGCTAGATCAATTCTATCAATTCCATCAGTTACCAGGTCATGACACAGAAGATTGCCGACCTCTGAGACATCGAGTTCAAGACCTCATCGATCAAGGGGAGATTGAATTTTCCACACCTAACGTCTAAAGCGAAGTTGAAAGTGGAATAGTTTGTTTTTGTTTCGTTTTTCAATTTTCTTTTTGAGATTTTTTTTTCATCTACTTTAGTTAGCATTGTCCAAGCATTTTGGTTCATAAAATAAATGGTCTTTATTCCTTTATGTGTTGTTCACAACAATTATGTATGGATATCCCTTGAAACAGAGACGTGTGAAATATCATTTTCTGAGCAAAGAGCACCAAGGCTTGAATTTTATTTTCTGAAAGCTGGGTAACTTCATGTTGAGATGACACTCACCTACAAAGTCAATGAGCCCAAGTGCTATATAATCATTCCCCTACGATCTTCAACATAATACTGGGGGCAATCCGGCTAAGGATGAGCATTTTTTTGTTTCCTTGTCAAATGTCTGGATAAATCTTTCTGAAAGAGATATAAGAGAGTCCAGTGAGGTAAAACCACTGAGAGTTTGGTGTATTATCTTTATACACTTGAAGAGGCCACTTGCAAATGTAAGGTTTTGACATCATAGCTCTGATTGAAGGAGGCTACTTGTTGATTTACACTAAGACCCAAGAAAAGTAACGAGAATAAATACATAAAATGTCAAGAATGAAGAAGCACTTAGGACAAAATCGCCACAAGGCCAAACATCTTGTGAGATCCTAAAGTTGAACCCTAGGTAGCCCCGCTGAGCCTGTCATATACATCATTCTTTTTATAAAAAAAAAGCTCCACAAAAAGCCATCTCATGATGATTACGTACCCCGGTGACCAAAGGAAGCGAGGAGCCCAACTCTCGGTTGAAGACGCCCCAAGTCCAGAAAGAGAAGTTGCACTACTACAAACGTGATGAAAATCTGCAAATGGTTGTAAAACAACCCAAGATTCAAGAGCTCAAATCCAAGCCCCTCAAAAATCGGGAAACACAAGAACCTCGAAGGCGAATCGAAGAGAACGGGAAACACAAAAAACCCCAAAGAAAAGGCGAATCCGTAAGCCTCAAGTTTCCAAAAAAAAAGGGCAACAAAGTAAGGATAACATTAAAGTCCAAGGCTCAAAGGGAAATCCGCACACGGTAGCAAGACTGTTTCACACATGAGGGCTAGAATGCGAATCCAGGAGAAGGTGCAAGTCGCAGCTTTGGTCATCCTTAAGCTCCACAAAACCAAAATATCCCTCCCTGGTCCCTTTGACATTCATTGCACCCCCGACCACATTACAACCCGTAAAGACTTCTGACTTGACATTTTATGCTTATTTAAGTGAAAATACTGGATCGAAGTTGTAAGTTAAACAAGTGCCGAATACAATATCAGCAATTATGGTTGTGCAAAAAAAGAGAGGATTAGAGGAAAACAGTTTGAGTGTAGGTAGAGAAGCACCACTTTAAAATTGCCTTTCACCTTGTGAGAAAAGAAAGAAGCATCTAGATTTTTGACAAGAGAATACTGGGGGCAATCGATTTTTCAAATCGATTGCCATTACCATCACTTTCAAAATCACAATTCCCTAAATAAAACATACCGGCATGGACTTCCAATGAGAAAAATGTCATCACAATGAGAAGTTCCACGAAAAAGCCTTTTATGCTCGTGTCGTTAGCGGTTCTTTTGAAAGACAACGCCTAAGAACATACTTAGCTTTATGGAAATAAATCTTGAGCCTGGAAATCCATAACAAAATGGAAATTTCTCTAGGCTTTGCTGAAAGGGATATCTGTCAATGCATGAATGACACACACAAATGAAAATCGAGTCAGTATGTTTCATTTTTACATCAAGTCGCTTGTTTATTGATTTGACATTTGAGTCTTTGAGCTAGTTTTGACATCGAGGTCAGTGAGTTGGTTTTACCATTTGACATGGATTCATTTTCACATGGAGTCAGTAATCATGTTTCATCTTTTGATATTGAATAAGTAATCTTGTTTTCACAGCTTGTTTTGACATTGAAGTCGGTCAGTTTGTTTAACCATTGATGTGAATCATTTGCACATTGAGTCATTAATCATGTTTCATCTTTTGACATTGAATAAGTAATCTTGTTTTCACAGTGAGTCCGTGAGCTTGTTTTAACGTTGAAGTTAGACAGCTTGTTTTAACATTGACATTGATTCAATTTTTCACATTGATTTAGTCACTAAGCTTGTTTTGTATTGAGACGGTACACTTGTTTGCTATGTCTTGCACTGGACTGATATAGCCGGCACCGGGTCAGTAAGCAAGATACGATTGATTGAGTATAGGTGGAGGTATGCTGCCCGTTGAATTGAAGCAGGGTGTATACTGGCCATAGTGTACAAGTTGGCGGGGCAATGGCAATAAGTCCTCATTTCTATGTCAACTTCTTGGATAACAATTGGCGGGGCGATGGCAATAAGTCCTCCTGAGAAAACCAGAAGTTCATCCTAATTACCTATTGGCGGGCGAAGGCAATAAGTCCCCTTTGAAGACCAGTAGAGTAAACCCTGAGATATAGATTCTCAACTCCGAGATATAGATTCTCAACTCCGAGATATAGATTCTCAACTCCGAGATATAGATTCTCAACCCCGAGATATAGATTCTCAACTCCGAGATATAGATTCTCAACCCCGAGATATAGATTCTCAACTCTGAGATATAGATTCTCAACTCCGAGATATAGATTCTCAACTCTGAGATATAGATTCTCAACTCCGAGATATACATTCTCAACCCTGAGATATTAATTCTCAACCCTGAGATATAGATTCTCAACTCCGAGATATAGATTCTCAACCCCGAGATATAGATTCTCAACTCCGAGATATAGATTCTCAACCCCGAGATATAGATTCTCAACTCTGAGATATAGATTCTCAACTCCGAGATATACATTCTCAACCCTGAGATATTAATTCTCAACTCCGAGATATAGATTCTCAACTCCGAGAAGATTCTCAGAGATATAGATTCTCAACTTCGAGATATAGATTCTCAACTCTGAGATATAGATTCTCAACCCTGAGATATAGATTTTCAATCCCGAGATATAGATTCTCAACCGAAGATACAGATTCTTCAGGGATACAGATTCTCAACCGAAGATACAGATTCTTCAGGGATACAGATTCTCAACCGAAGATACAGGTTCTTCAGATATACAGATTCTCACCCCTTTCGAGATATAGATTCTCATCCCTTTCGAGACATAAATTCTTACCCCCTTTGAAAACCAACATGGATCATTTAGAACGGGTTTCGGTCCCCAGAGGCATCCGAGTTTTTTTCTTTTTGAATGGGTTTCGGTCCCTAGAGGCATCCGAGTTATTTTATTTTTGAATGGGTTTCGGTCCCCAGAGGCATTCGAGTTATTTTCTTTTGAACGGGTTTCGGTCCCCATAAGCATCCGAATTACATCACACATCTTGCATTTCATTTCGAATGTGTTTTGGTTATCAAAAGCATCGAATCACTGACATATTTTGCGTATAAGAGGATGGGTTCCGGTCCCTAGAAGCACCTGGATACATTATGCTTTGCTTGCATTTTCTCACTTGGGTAGGTCCAGGCCCCTAGAAATGCCTTGGTATAATGACATGTTTTTTATTCAGGTTTCCATTGCCTTCGAATAGCTCGGTAAGCTCAAACATCTTTTCAAGGTAGTCAACACCTCTAAACACAGGAAAAGGGACGAGCAAGGTGAGACAAGGTTTGTAAAGATTTGGGTATTATCAAGCGTCAACTTGATATTTCATTGACATTCCAAAATCAAGTTGATGGGGGGCAATCTGTTATACCCAAAATTTTTACCCCATTTGAGCGAAAAGGGGTGTTTCTAGGTCTTTGAGGGGATAAGGTTCATATATGATCAATGATAGCATGAAAACTGAGATAGGTGGTATGTTTGACATGAAATTATATTGGCATAAGGGTAGAGAAGAGGGAGGAGATACAAGAGGTCAATGGTTCGAGTCTATTTAATGACAAGCCGATTTTGTAGTTTTTGTTTTCTGCTTAATCCTTCTCTTTCTTTTCTTCTTTTATTTATAATTTTCAAAATTAGATTCTATTTGTGAAAAAGCCAAAAAAATGTTTCTTTCTATTTTCATTGATAGTTTATTTTCTTTCAAAAAAATCCAAAACACAAAAAAAAATCTTTTGAAACGTGCTTTAATAAAAAAACAAACAAAAATTATATTCGCATTGATTATCCATTCTTTTTTTTTCTAGTTAATTCTTATTGTTATTTTTCATCCTTATCCCTTTTTTATTCTCTTAATTCAAATACCAAAAAAAAAACAAAATCATTTCTATTTTACTAGTAGTTATTTTGTTAACAAAACAATGTTTCTTCGAAATTCCCTCATTTTTTTAGGTGACTTTGAAATTTTTACTCATTTATAGTTTAGTTTTTTAAGGTTTTCTTTTAGATACGTTTTTATTTTTTTCTTTACAATCTTATCTCTCACTTCCTGTTAACTAGCTTGTTTATTTTTTAAATTCGGAAATTTGTTAAGTTGTTAAGATTCTCGAGCCTCTTTTATGATCTGCCTCTCCACTCTTTCCACTATATAATTGTTATAAGGGGGGAGGGACAAGAGGACAGACTGATAATTCATACACCCAGGTCACATTCATACACACGGGCATTCTACTCGACTTGTTCATTTCATCGTTATCAAAACATTGCGCTATTCTGCTTTATTTCATCCCGATAAACAGCCATCTCCGTTTCTGAACTTAGTCCACACATAAGCATCTCGACGTCACCTCCTTTTCATCATGACTACCGTCAACCTCTAGTACCTTGTCATCTAAAACCGCTGCTTCAAGATTCCTCACCATCGCCAATGCTACTAACGTCCCTCAGTAGTTTGAGTATTCCCTTTCCAATGCTGGTACTTAAATTAATCGTCACCCACCGTCCCCACTACTGTTAATCTTCTTCATCGACCGAGTCGTTGATGAAACAAAACTACAACAATTGACCAGCGTTGCTCATCACTGGAGTCGGTTTCGTTCACCGTGTCACCTCAGTTGGTATCTTCGGTTACTGCATCGGGAGTTTGTGCCTATAAATACTTCAAATAGAGATAACTCTGAGTACCTCTACGGCTCTACCACCGTTCGTCGCCGCGCGTACAGAGGAGAAAGAAACGGGAGAAACAATTCCTTGCCTGATATACGGTGAGAGAACAAGAAGAGAATTAGGTATATTTCATTCCTTCTCTTAATTCTGCATAATCCCAATTTGTTCGAGATGTACACGTGAAATAAACTGGGAATCAGGTAAATTAACGTTTTAATTACCGTGCGGTTTTTGAAGCTGAGTCCAAATAAGATAGATAATGATTAATATATAATGTGCCGACGGGAAATTCAAAATTAAACCTTCGTAGAGTATGCGAGTTTGATAATGAGGTATATAACCGCGGGAATATTACCGTAATGAGAGGTTTCGGTTATAGTATAATCACGTGAAGAGTTTCATAAAAAAATGAAGATAGATTAATGATTAATAAACTACTTTGATGCATGTGCCGACTTGGAGAAATTCAAAATTAAACCTTCGTTTCAGAGTATGCGAGTTTGGAAATATTTTTATACATTAAAACTGATAAGTACCTGGGTAATGCTTAAAAGTTTGGGCAAGAGTTTCCAATCTTCTTTTTTTTTTGTTGTTTCTTTTTTCTTTTCTTTTTTTTTCCTATTTTTTTTAGTTAGGCCTTTTGTTTTTTCTTCTTATTATTATTATTTTAATTTGTTTGGAATTTAATTCAGTTAGTTTAGATTGTTTGATCATCGTTGTTTTTTTTTCTTGTCGTTACAAGTTATGAAATTGAATTGAAATTACGTTCACTAGTTAGAAGGGGAGTAAGCGCGATAGGTTAGAAAAATTTCTAGTTTCTTTGTTTTGTTATTAATACTCTCTTAGAATTGCGTTTAAACTTTTGGATGAATGACACTCCTTACTTGGTATTAACTGGTAATTGTTGGCACGTTTGGCCTAATATAGGTACATGGATAAAAAGGATAATGTTGCAAACACTTAGCCTTAGAGTTTACAATAGTAAAGGAAAAGTAATTTCGAAATGGTAATGAAAGTATTTGAACCCTTAGAAATTTCATATCAAGCCCCCGGACCCATAACTCTAAAAATCGTGACATTTTCCTTTCCAAGTTTAGGAGGTTAAAACTTAGGTGGCGACTCTATCTAGGTTTGTGTGGGCCAGTTAGGATAATTAAGCTTTAATTTTATAATTTTAGTTTAATTGTTCTAATTGCAAATCGAACCTTGAAGCCTTAAACTCGATACTTAAGGGTTCAAAACAACGCCCACACTAAGACACTTTTTTTTAAAAAAAATGGCATGACCTTTACATGATTTTACCTATCCCATGCTTGTTATTAAGCATTCACCAGTGTCATTCAACGACACAAATTTTCAACACAAACCAAACTATAACCAAATTCATTCATCAAATCAAATTTCAACAATTTGCGGTAATCAAATACAAAGTCAATCATAAAAGAGAGGAAGATAAGTTAGATTATATTACCGGTTCCTAAATGAATTGTTTTCTGCTTCGCCTTCAATCTATCGTGCAATGGTTGAGCAGTTCCTTAAGTTTTTCTTTGCAGAGGCACAAACGCAAATAGAGAATGAAGAGAAACTCAACAACTAGTGTATGTTCCTTGTTCGTATTTAGGATTGCAAAATTACAGTGAGCTAAAAAAAATGAAGACATAAGTTGAAGTATATTACGGGTTCCCAAGTGAAGTGTTTTCAGCCCCGTACGACTTCAATCTGGTGCATCAGTTTAGTGATTTCTCTCTACACAGGCACACCCACACAAAATGAGCAAAAAACCCAATTTTTCACTCAAACATTTTATCGAGCACCTTGTGTGCACATGTAATTCTACTTATTTAATACTACATATATACACAATTTTAACATAACAATATAAACTTCAACAATATCACAACAAATACATAATTTTAACATAAATTCGAACTTACCTCTTGCAGCTTCTCTGCTGCTGTCAGATTTGAACTGGTGCGGTGGGGAAGAAGGAGGCTTCGGTGGGCGACAATGGCAGAGACGACGACGACGGTGGTGATGGAGAAAGGCGGCAACAGTGGAGAAGATGATAGTGGTGGTCATTCTCGCAATTCGAATCGTAGGCGTTCACAAGAGAGGAGGGAAGAGGGATTTCAGTGAAAATGCGGTGAACTGGAAAGGGCTGGTTTTAAAGCACCTATTTCAGCGGTTCTTAGCTAGGAACCGCCGAAATAGGTCCTCGATTTAAAAAAAATAGAAAGCACCTATTTCGGTAGTTTCTAGCTAGGAACCGCCGAAATAGGTGGTAAAATAAAAAAGAAACATATTTTATTCACCTATTTCGGCGGTTTATGAGGACCTATTTCAATGGTTTCTGGCTAGGAACTGCCGAAATAGATTCTCGATGGTTTTAGAAAGCGGTCTATTTTTGCCGCCAAAATAGATGCATTGAAACAGACCATTTTTATACTAATGTAATTAGAGATTAATTCCTTACCATTGCTTGCTATATTGTACACAAGCAAACGATATAACCACTTATATTCGGATAAGGATACTGGGCTACTGCACCAGCAAAAGGGATTAGTCTCAGGTGCGTCCTTGTGAGGAATCACTCCATGTAGTCAGCTTCAACGTCGTCATCAGGGTAAGCTCGTCAAGTGTGGACGAAATCGGTGTCATACATGTTGGAGTGGCTTCTCCATAGTGTCAGGATTGTAACATGCACAACCATATAGTCTCTGGTGGTGCTCTTTTGGGCCACTTGAAATGGCCATAGAGGTGGAAGGGAGGGAGTAGTTTTCACTAGGCCGAACTATTGCAGACATCAATTCGGCTGATAAGGCTCAACAATATGCATCTTGTAGATTACATGTCCGGAAAAGACCGTAAAAACCGGATTGACAAGCATGGATGAAAAGAATGAGGATCACGTACTACATCGTACGTTTTTCATTTGTCCATAGCGGACATTAAAAAATGGACGACGTAGTACACGATCTTTTTTTTCCGTCAATGTAGGTCAGCCAAGAGGACTGTTCTTTTTTTTGCCGTTTCGATTGAATCTTCATCCAGGCCGTGCTTAGATTTTTTTCAAAATTTTGAAGCCCGATTTGAGTTCTGCTTGACCCGAATCATTGCTAAAACTATCATAATCATACAATAGCATAAAACAATAAAGTTGGAGTAAAAAACATTACCTTAAACACTGAAATTGGAATCCGACTGAAAGAGAGATTTTAGAATGAAAGGTTTTCACACTAAGTTGGAAATTAGAGCGTGGAGAGAGGGAAAGAGCCCGGGGAGGGGCATCGAAAATTGAAAAAATATTTGCAACTGCGAACTCTAGAATATTTTGATGACTGCGAAATTTTAAAATTTGACTGTTTTTCATAAAATGGGTACGGAAACCAAAAAGCTGACTTTGAAACCCAAAGTATAAATGGAAAACAACTTCCAGTTTGTTCATGACTGTTTTTTTTAATCTAGTAGCAAGTGACATATGTCATCTGTATATTGGTATCTACTTCTCTTTCCATGGCTATAATTCATCTTTGCACCAGACCCAACTGCTACATCTAACCACTTACATCAATTTCAGCTGGTCTTACCATTTCTAATTTGCTTTAGGGAAATTTTATGAGATACCCCTGAGGTTTGAGCGAATTTCATGAGATACCCCTGAGGTTTTATTTTCATTATGAGATACCCCGAGGTTTCATTTTTTTACGATATACCCCTAAGATATCATTTTCATTACGATATACCCCTGAGGTTTCAACTTTTTTTACGAGATGCCCCTCTGTTCAGATTCTGATATATTATATTTTTTATATCCTAATTTTACCCTCGCACCATATGCCGCGCAATAACCTCACGGGTTTATGGTCAATTTTTTTAATTTAAAATATGAACAAAGACAAATAAAAATTATAGATCAATTAAAATTTTAATTCTATTTAAAAAACATAAGTATAAGTATAAAAAATTAGAGTCATAAAAAGTTTAAAATAAATAGAAATGACTAAACAACAAAAAATAATATAGTTAGAAAACTTATATTGTTACATTATTTTAAAATATTATAGTAGTGACGTAAAATCATAAATTTTTTATAACAATTATATTAAATACAAGAAATTATAAATAATTTTATTAATTATAGTATAAGTTTATTAACAAATATTATTTGACAGCCTGTCTTGGCTACAGTGACCTGTAGCCACAGTTGGCTACATACCTACGCTTCGTTTGTTTTTTTTATATATATTTTAGTGAAAGGCGCCCGCACTACACACATTTTTTTTAAGATTTTTTTCTTTTTTTATCACAAAAACTTTAAATTGTTGTAACTTTTGATATATAAGTCCAAAATGAAAAAAATTATATTATTGTTCACCTAAATTCAAGCTCTTCAAAACAAGACCAGTCATGGATATATTTTGACAACTTAAAAAAATTATTTTTACATGTATAGTGCACATAATGTAAAAGAAAACTTGTACAGATGGTCATACAAACCTGTACAAATGTTCACTAAAACATGTACATCCTCATGTAAAAACATGTACATTAAAAACATACAGAAGGTCACATAAACCTGTATGAATCACTAAATATGTATATTCTTAGATTAAAACCTGTACATATAAGAAATAACACTTGTACAGACAGTCATACAAATATGTACAGATGGCCATACAAACATGTACAAATGTTCATTAAAAAATATGTACATTCTCACATTTGAACATGTACATCGTCACATTAAAACATGTACATTCTCACATTATAACATGTACATACATCCTCACATTAAAATATCATGGTATACATGTAAAAATATTTTTTTTTGAACGTTGTCAAAACATATCCATGACTAGTCTTGTTTTGAAGAACTTGAATTTAGATGAGCAATGATATAATTTTTTTCATTTTAGACTTATATATTAAAAGTTACAATAATTTAAATTATTGATGTTTTAATAAAGATTAAAAAAAATAAAAGAAAAAAAATAAAAAACGAAATCGGCGGGGCTTACTCCCGTAGTCACTTTGTTTGTTTCTATTTTCAATTTTATCCCACTATATTTCATTTATTACAAAATTCAAAAAAAAAAATTACCTTACTATAAAAGATATTTTTTATTTTAATTTGACTAAAATCTCCTTGGATGTAGACAAGATAGCTACATCCATAATGTAGCTAAGAATATCAATAATCACAAGAGAAATATTTATATTTTATTGTTTTTATAAGTATATTGTGAAATTTCTCTTTGCTTTATTTTGACAGCAGCAACAAACAGACCCCTATTATTAGATTTCTGCTGTTCCGAATTTTCATGTTTTTAGGAGAGTGTAGCCGGAGACAAAAGAACGCATGGACATGGAGCAACACGAGCGGCGACGGAATTACCAGCACCACCAAGCCGTAGACGGTCTTCTGAACTTCTTCACAAAATCCCAGCACGATCTTTCCCTCGTTCATCATAAGCTCGAGAAGGAATATCAACAGCTCTATCCTGACAATGTATTTCTCACTCTCTCTTAGGGTTTCTTCTCTAGTCTTTAATCTCTGATCACTGTATATACCTGCCAAACTTCCGAGAGCTAGGTTTCCTTCTTAAGTTACTTTATGGGTAAAACGAAATAAATTCCGCCTTGCTAAATTAGCTTTTCAATTATTTGACAAAAAAGGGGGATTGTGGAATATGTGTCTGCTTGTTTATTATCGACTGGGTTTTGGCAGGCGAATCCGATGAAGCTTGTGAGTCGGATTAAGAAAGTTGAGGAGAATCTGTTGCCCCTCAACGATCAGTGTCGTGAACTGCTCGCCGCCAAGCAGGTAACTTAGTGTACTCTCTCACTCATACCTAGTGGTTTGTTGTTTCTGATAAATTTTGCTGGACAAGGTCAGTCTTTTCTCTTTGCACGACCAATGTCCTTGCGAGCTTACAGGTGACAATACTTAGGCTGCATTTTAACTGATCAATTGGATGCGTGGATGCCATTTTGGATTTTGACTTTTTTACTCACCAATTTTACTTGATACGCTACAGATTTTGATTGCCAAAGATCCCCTGATGACTGTTTGTTTCTCTTGTATCTTTCAGAATTTGATTGACAAAGCCAGCTCTATACTGGTTAGCAACAGGAGTGTTGTTCAGCGGATGCAAACAGTCGCTGGTATCCCCGGCACTGCTGATTCTGATGATCCTGCTTACACCAACTTTAAGCAGGTAACATCTATTATAGTTATTGGATGTGTTTTTTTATTAGAACTTTAAACCTTTATATAATAATAATTCAATTACACAGAGAACTAATAACAACAGCATCAAGGGTCCTAACAAGGAGGATCCCAACACCAAAATAAGCCACTTTAATTTTAGAAGAGACATAATCCCCTTCCCAATTTAAAGGGCTATGAATAGGCTGCTTACTTGGCTCATAGGCCAATAAAGTTAAGTACCTAAGTTAAGGATCCCAACCTAAGTTTTGCTTCACTTCCCGCTAGTATTTGCACCAGTTTATGGGAAGTCTTCTTGAGAACTAAGCATTTATGTGTACATGCTTTTGTTTTGATTTAACAAACTTTCTGAAATGCTTCGCTACGCTTCAAAAAACCATAAACAACAATATCTGCTGCTTCACCCTTTCTCTTGCTATCATTAGGTGTTTTATCACTAAAATTCAAAAGTTTCTTCAAGTTGTTTTTCCCATATTCCATCTCAAAGGAAGTCATTTCAACTTTTTTTGCGCTATTTAAAAGGAAGCCTTTCTTGTGTTGTTTAAAGACAACTGTTTCTTACATGATAAGCTGCGTTATTTCGCCTCTAAGTCTTTGCGGATGATTAAAACAATAGCTGTTATTACAGCACTTCTTTCAACAAAAAGCTTTTGGTTTATGCCTGTTCTAAAATGTTCTGCGTGTGATTTGCACTGTCATGCGCTATTTCATTAAAAAATAAACCAAGCTTCCTTACAAGCTCTAAAGCATAATATAAAATAAGCTGCTGATGTACTCATTAAATTGTCATGTTGTGTTTGTTACACAAGCTCTGATGTCTAACATCTATGCATTTGAAAGGTCTGTTGCTGCTTACATTTCTGCTTGTAACAGATTACAAAATTGTTGCTGCTCATCTGTTTATTATTACTGTTATGAATCTCCTCATTTGGTTGAGCTTAAAGATTGAATGTACTTTCAAGAAAGCCTTCATTGCTATGCACTCACCTTTGCTGCAATCTAAATAGCGTTTTCTAAGTTTTAAAGTTATTTTCCGAAAATAAAAACGGTACTGCTGCTGTGTAATTACAAAGTCCCCATCTTGTTTGTTACCATCAACAAACACCTATTTTCAGCAATGCAAAACCAGAAGTACTTGGTGGATAAGCCGAGGTTTTAGGCTGCAAGCCTGCAATCTGAAAAAGAATCTAAGCCTGCTTTTCTTGCCTATAATTGTAGATAATTCATTCTTATGTCTATCGGCAGAAACAACTTATTAGTTTACTCTGATGCCTTTCAGTTGTTTATATTCTTTATGCTGATAACAAAATCAAAGTGTTTGATCCGCCCATTCCCCAAATTATATAAAAAGCTATTATTCTCCGTCTGCCTCATACTTATAAGAACCACATTACTGCTTCTGTTAACTGTAAACTTCAACTAAAAATCAACTTGAATCCTTTTAGCTTGACTTAACTATTGCTTTCATTCTGCTTTCAAGCTTTCATTTTATGTTCTTTATTTATCATGTCGCCGCTACAGAGTGCTATCATGACAAAATACTTGAATCTTGCTTCTGTTTTTCTAATCTTTTTGTTGTATGTTTTTAAGCAGGTTCATTTGTCACCAGTAAAGAACTGTTTATGTCTAATTTTTAAAATCTTGAACAAACTGTTATTATACTAGAAATTGCATTCTGTTTGTGTCATCTCTAGAATTACTGTCATTTTTTCTCCTAAAAACTTATATTATACTTCCAGCAACATCTTTCAAAGACTGTGGCTTCCAAAATTAGTTACTATTTTAGATATTACCGCTGCTTCTGTTAACCAAAACCTTACCCAATTCCTTCAGCCTTGTTTAAACAAGTGTGTTACCACCAGGTCTGATTTTTGCTGTTATTTATGTCCCTATCCAAAGGTACAGCATGCTCCCTTTCCACATGACTCTCTGAGGTTTGAATAGATTGTGTTTGTATACTTCACATTCATGCCATTACTTTGTTCAGTTATTGTGTTTCTGCAGACAGAGAATGATCTTGTATCCACTCTGGTTGTAGTCCGCCATAAGTAAAAGCTAATAAGTTTTTTGCCCAAATTCCTTGACCAATCATACTCGCCCACACACCAGTGCAAACAAAAGGGGCTGTGCGCCCTTATTGTGAAAGAATGCCTGTTTCTGGTGAGGGGGAGTGGAAAGTATATTTCTGTAAAAAGCAGTTCTCTAGTGGGGGTAAAAAGGGAATTGTTGTACAGCTGGCAAGGGTATAGGGGAGTGTGCTAATGTGCCCCGTAGGTGATAGAATCCTCTTAGGCATTGCCAATTTTGTGGTGACTATATATAGAATAAGGGAGCACTTGAGCTGAATGCCTTTCTCTTACTGCTTTATTGGTGGCTGTAATCGTGGAGACGATGAGATATAGTTTTCTGAAGTTTTGAAGTTTTCTCCTTTCTCTGGCTATTCTCTGTGCTCTTATTTTCTAACAAGTACCCTTCTTGAGAAACTCCGTACGAAAACAAGACCACCTATCATTATAACAGTAAACATAACTCCTCCTAAGGATAAGGAAGCCCAGTCTAATACTATCCACCTGCATGTCTTTCCTTTGCGCATAAATCCAATGTAAGAGTTGACTCGGGAGCTGTATCATAGCTAATGCGATGGCTACCCACCAGGATGGAAAGCTCCAAGCAATATAAGATGTCATGATACTAGCCAAAAGCACTTTGACCGTGCTGGAAAAGAACTTGTTTGAAGCCAACATTGGGATAACTTGCGCAGTAAAGGAGACAACAACGGAAAGAGACTCCTCCCAACTAGTCTGGACCATACCCGGACTGAAACTTATAAAACCTGGAAAATCAAGAGCAACTGACAACAGGATGTGAAGCTGTAAGCCAAACAACTAGCAAAAGTATATCCTCCACAAAAGGACCAAGACAACACGAGTGCACCTGCACCACTCAACATTTAGATCTTGATACTTAGGAAACATAGCAAAACCCAGATCCATGATACCCAAGAATTTGTGGACAATTCAATTTCACAGATAAAGGAACCAACCGATAGGAGACCTACAACCACTGCCGCCGGAACTGCCGGAGTTCAAGAAGGATCTGAGCAACCCCAGCGAGCAGAAATGACACAGCAGAAACAGAAATCAACAGAGCAGAGCCTAATCTACCACCACAATCAGCTCCTCTGACCAGCCCAATCTAATTGAGACAGACACAATACCCCTCAACCAGCAACCACCTTCACCAACTCTTTGATACCTGAGCCCGCTGCTCAAAGAACCTACCTGAAGAGAGGAAAACAAAACTAGTGAATGAGAGAGATTGACGGCAGATCCTTCCAAATCGCCTCACAATGAGAACGATAACAACCAGAAGGAGCGAACGGAAATCACCCCCTAAATCGCTTCAGAAGAGGACGATAATCATTTGTTCGATACCTCTATTAGAACCTGCTTGAACCTGATTAGGGGTGAAGAAACAGGGAGGAGGAAGAAGATTCAAGGTGGACATTTCACGCGGTTGATCAATTTAGGGAGGCCGATTTTGAATCGGCGGCTACTAATGTGAGAGGAGGTGCCCCAGACCTCCTGACTCTTTAGCGTATCTATACTCTATAGAGAATTGATTGGACGGCTCATACATACAGTTGCGAAATGGAAGGCACATCTTTCAGAGATCTTTTGTTGTTTCACCCTTGATGCTGGTTGCAGAGTGAGAAAAGTGGGAAGGTAGTGACTGACTCAAAAAGAGCAAAAGAACGCCCCTCTTTAGGAGGCGAACCAGCCCAAACGAAGACCAAACAGAGAACGAAAGTGGGTCTCACACTGAACCCACAAAAGGCGGCGAAACTAGAGCGAGAGCGAGATGTCACAAGGGCTCCCGACACCCACAATCTGAACTTGCCGAGGAAGAGAGAAGATAATCGAGGTAGAATCACTTCAGTCCAAGGGAGCAAGATCACTCTGCTCAGAAGTGAAAGGAGAGTAAGCTCTCCTAAATCGCCTTCCAGAAAATAGAACGATCATTCCGTGCGCAGAAGTGAAAGGAGAGTAAGATCATTATTTTATATCTATGTTGATCTTATAAATACTCTTTATCTTGCCAAAGGAAGGGACAGATGGGTTTCTGTCGCTACTACTGCTGATGAGCTTTTATTTAGTACGCAAGTGCACCTATGACTCTCCTCGCCGTGCAGTTATTTTGTCACGATCCTGAAGGTTTCTTTTTGTAGTTCAAAAATGGATTTTTGTTATCAATACTTCTGAACGTTTTGCGTGAGGCATGATTATGTTTATGTATATGTCTTCAAGGGTGAGTGCTTCCAAGTGGTGTCTGCTGAAAATACACCATTTGCCGGAAATCAACTGATACGGTAACCAGAGAATTCTTTCCAATCCTTAATTACTAAGGCCAATAATCACCTTTCTTAATTGCCTGCCTACAACTGCCCGCTGAGCCCCCTTAAGTACACAGACTTCCCGCTCAGTCTACTAACCATTTACAACTCATAACGGTAGCATAACAGTCTACTAACAGCCTACTAACTGAGCTAACAGAAATATAATTATCTTTGTCTAGAATAGACTTGGCTAAATCGTGCCGTAACATCACCCCCCTCCTGAAACACCACCTTGTCCTCAAGGTGAAAATCAGGAAACTAGGCCTTAATTACTGAAACGGGTTCCCAAGATTAGTCGAATTCGGACAATCTGCCCAACGAATCAAAACCTCTGGCTCTCTGCCTGGGCGTTGCCGATAGTCTATGGCTGCAGCAGGATAAACAATGAGCTCGAGGTCCATGGATAACCCACTGGGCAAACTGGAGAAGACTTGAGCAGTGGGCGGTGCCAACCTAAGATGGGCAACGTGTATCGTATTATGTATGTGGGCATCTGGTGGTAACTGCAGCTTATAAGCCACTGACCAATGCGTTCCAGTATGGGAAAGGGACCATAAAACCTTGGGCTGAGCTTGGAATTCCTCTTCTTAGAAACAGAGCGATACTTATAAGGGTGGATTCGGAGATAAACCAGGTCTCCTACTTGGAACTAATTCTGCGATGCTTATCAGCTTGATCCTTCATCTGCTGTTGTGCAATAGATAGATGAAGTTTCAGCTCATCCAGGAATTCATCCCGCTCAGTCAACTGCACGTTGACTTCTTCAACTAACGAACCCAAGAGGTTGTAACGCAGCAGCACAGGAGGCTCTCTTCCATACAGAACTTTGAATGGGGTGGTACCCAAGCTCTGATGGAAGGAAGTGTTGAACCAATACTCTGCCCAGCTTAACATCTTCCACCACCTCTTGGGCTGTGGAAGGAAACGCAACGCAAGTAGTTCTCCATACACTGGTTGACCACTTCCGTTTGTCCATCCGCTTGGGGGTGATAAGAGGAGCTCAAGCAAAGAGTGGTTCCCGTTAACTTAAATAACTCTTTCCAAAATTGGCTGATGAAGATCGGATCCCTATCTGAAACTATCGACCTAGGGAGCCCGTGCAGCTTGACTATTTCTTGAGCGAAAAGGGTAGCTACATCCCTTGCAGTATAGAAATATTTTAAGGGAATGAAGTGGATAAACTTGGAGAAGCGGTCAACCACGACCAGAACTGTATCCACCCCTTGCACCTTGGGGAGGCCTGAAACAAAGTCCATGCTAATGTCCTCCCAAACTCGATCAGGTATGGGTAATGGCTGCAGAAGACCCGCTGGAGATAATGTGCTATATTTGACTTGCAAATAGATGTCACACTTGGCCACATACTCTTTGATACATCTTCTCATGCCAAACCAGAATACCCCACCAGACAATCTCTTGTAAGTCCGCAGATAGCCCGAGTGTCCCCCTAGCGGGGAAGAATGATATTCTTATAGCAAGGATGGAATCAAACTGGACTGGGCAGAAAGGACCAGCCTCCCCTTGTAGAATAATCTTCCAGATTTAATAACAAATCCCTGATGTGTAGAGGAATCAACTAGCAACTCTTGAATAATTTTCGTAAGTTTGGCATCAGAATTCAGTTCTCCTTCTATTTGCTTCCATCGGTCAAAAACCACAGTAGATAGTGAGTACAGCTGAGGAATACCTTCCACTCTCGATAAGGAATCTGCTGCAGTGTTCTCCTTGCCTGGTCGATATTTAATTTTGAAGTCGAACCTTAGGAACTTTATGACCCATTTGTATTGATCTTCAGTCATCAATCGTTGTTCCCACAAGTGCTTTAAGCTTTTGTGGTCAGTTTGGATTGTGAAATGCCTACCCAGTAGGTAATGTCACCACTTTTGCACCGTGAAAACAATGGCCATTTGCTCTTTTTCATAAACAGACTTGCTTTGAGCACGGGGTGAAAGAGTGTGGCTGATGTAAGCGATAGGTCTCCCCTGTTGCATCAAGACCGCTCCAATCCCTTGCCTGAAGCGTCTGTTTCCAATTCAAATGATTGAGAGAAATCAGGAGCTGCCAGAATTTGTGCGGATGACAGTGCTGTCTTAAGCCTTTCAAAGGCGCCTTGAGCTGTTGGAGACCAGAGGAACGAGTCCCTTTTTAATCATGTTGCAAGAGGACCAGCGATAAGAGCATAACCTTTGATGAATCTCCTATAGTATCCAGTTAAGCTAAGGAAAGACCGTAATTCTTTAATAGTGCGAGGGACTGACCAAGAAACCATGGAGTGGATGTTTGCAGGATCAGCCTCTACTCCTTCATGTGATATTATATGACCCAAGTACTCCAACTTATGTTGCCCAAAGCTACATTTCTTCATCTTGGCCTTTAACTGATTATCAAGCAGAATCTGTAGTACAATACGCAGATGGGATACATGCTCTTCCAGTGATGCGCTGTAAATCAGAATGTCGTCGAAGAAGACTAGAATAAACTTGCGGAGGTAAGATTTGAAAATAGAATTCATCAAGGATTGGAAGGTTGCCGGATTGTTGCGCAACCCGAAGGGCATAAGAATGAATTCGTAATGGCCCTCATGAGTCCGGAAAACCGTTTTAGGAATCTCTTCTTCCTGAATTCTGATCTGATGGTATCCTGAAGTTAAATCCAGTTTGGAGAAAACCCGTGCTCCATGTAAGTTCATCCAGGAGCTCGTCTATCGTGGGTAAAGAAAATTTATTCGGAATGGTCACTTCATTCAATGTGCGGTAGTCAACGCAGAAGTGCCATTCACCACTCTTCTTCTTGACCAGTAGAACTGGGCTGGAAAAAGGACTCAAGCTCGGCCTAATAAAACTCGAATGCTGCAACTCCTGGACAATACGCTCTATCTGGTTCTTCTGGTAATATGGGTACCGATAAGGACGGATGTTTGGAGGAGCGATCTCTGGCTTTAATGGAATTCAGTGGTTCTGGAACCTGCTTGGAGGCAGATCAGACAAGGGGGCAAACACCTCTTTGTACTCATCCAACAACAACTGGATCTGGTCATCCATAATTGGTCCCTCTGTCTCTGCAGTAGCGCTAGGATTTGTCTGGAATATAAACAATAGCCAGCTATCTTCGTGATTAGGAACTGATTGAGACACCTCTTTTTTGTTAGTTTCTGATAAAGATTGAGAAGGATCTCCATTCAGATGTAAGCGAACCATCCTTCCAGAATTTAATGGACCTCTTGCCCCAGTTGGTGAGTATCTCCCTGCATCTCGAGCCAATCTAAGCTGAGGATTAGATCCACTCCTGTAATTCCAAAAGGTAAGCAGTTCAGCACAAATTCGATACCCTGTAATTGTAGTTGGAGTCCTCTACAGATTCCCGCTTCTATAAGGTTTCCCCATTTCCAATAGTCACACCAAAAGTTACCATGTTATGCACCGGTAAGTTCAACTTCTGAACCAACTGTTCCTGAATAAAGGAGTGAGTAGCCCCACAGTCGATTAAAATAAGTACTGTTTCACCCTCTAATGTACCCACCAACTTCTTTGTTTTTCTGTACGTGATGCTCAAAAGGGAAAGGTGCGACAGCTCCGCGTGTAAAGGATTGGTTTCTTGTTCCTCAACTGGTGTGAAGGTGAACCCCTCTTCTCCTCCTTCACCATCGTCGGTTAACAACAGCTGTAGTCCAGCGGTCTTGCATCGATGGGTCTGACTCCGCCTTTCTCCACAACGGAAACATAGTCCAAGTGAGCGTCTGCGCTGCATCTCCGACTTAGGGACCCGGCGGAAGGTAGAGGGCCTACTCACGGGAATGGAACTAGCACTAGAATTTGGTGCCACTGATAGAGTGCTGCGTTTTGTCATCACGCCAGGGGACACAATGGTGATCGCCTTGCTGCTAGAATTCGTAAGCGATGGTTTTGGGTGGGAAATAGCAATCGATATGGAATTTCCCCAATTTGATTGATTCTTGTACGGGGTAAATTAGGGTTTCGAGATCCCCCAATTAGGAGGTTGTTTCGCATCTCTACCTTTTGCGCCACTTTCATCAGTTCGCGCTGGTCCTTCGGTTTGAACAAGGCCAACTCTACTTGAATAGATTCCTTCAGCCCCGTACGGAATATGCTTTGATAGACCTCATCAGGGATATTCTTGAGGTGAACCGCATAGAACTCGAATTGACTACGATAAGCTTCCACATTGGTATCTTGGCAAAGTGAACAGAGAAGGTCCAGACGATTACCTGAAAGTGAGGGTCCGAATCTTTCTAGAAGCAGATTAGTAAATTCAGGCCAGGAAGGAAGGCCATCTTGTTTTCCAGCCAATCAAACCAGTATAATGCCGCCTTCATACAAACGCTACGCTCGCCGATCGAACTCTATCTTCATCAGCAATCTCACTTAGTGCAAAATAGCGCTGGCTTTGTGGATCGAACCTTGTGGGTCATCTCCTATGAAGATAGGTAATTCGATTTTTCTAATCTTGATATCCCTCTTATCTCCCCTCTCTGAACTCCCTCCCGATCGTTGATGGTTATTCCTTGGTGAATTATCTCCTTCCTCTTCTTGAACATTCCCTGGCTTCTGCATTGAAGATACTATCTGCACCAGATTTTCCACTGTGACGGTCAGATTGTTCAGCTTCCCAGCAAGATCCCTCAGTTGTGAATTAATCACAGATTGTTCCTTCTCCATGTTTTCAGCCGAACCTCTGGTAGAAACCATTCAGATCCCACTGCCCATGAAAGATGCTCTGATACCAATGATACGGTAGCTATAGAATTTTTCCCAATCCTTAATTACTAAGGCCAATAATCCCCTTTCTTAATTGCCTGCCTACAACAGCCCGCTGTAGCCCCCTTAAGTACCAAGACTTTCCGCTCAGTCTACTAACCATTTACAACTCATAACGGTAACGTAACAGTCTACTAACTGAACTAACAGAAATATAATTATCTTTGTCTAGAATAGACTTGGCCAAACCGTGCCGTAACATCAACCAACATGAATTAATTTGGCAAATGAGACCAGCCGTTAGTTTTTGCAAGGAGTTTGTTTGATTCCTTGCAAAACTGGCTTTGTTTATTGCCACACTTTTTGTCCCTTTTTTTTAGGGAACCTGTGGTGAATGCTTATATTGTAATCCCTTACACTCAAGGCGAAGCATGTTAGTTGGAAAAAAATCATAGTTTTTAATATTGGTTTGTGCAGGTTATTGATGAGTGGACAACCCATGTGAGATCTAGAACAGGTAAGCGTAGCTCCCTTTGAACCCTTTCTTCAATGTAATAAGTTGGGTTCGGCCTGTGAACATGGAGCTGACACTATATATGTTGAACAAACAACTAAAGTTTCAAGTTATTACTGGTTGTTGTAACAAATTCATGTATGTTTCTCAACAGTTGATGATCAGCAGGATGAGGAGGAAGAAGACATCAACAAATTGATCTTCTCATCGATAAAATAGTAGTTGGTGAGCAATTAGAATCCAGTTTTAAGGAATTGAAGGTCCTGCGTATATAACAGTTTCCTATCAAAGTTGCATCTTGGAGTAAGATACATCTTACAACTGCTCGGGCTTAATGAATCAGGAAGCTTTTCAGTTCGCAGCAATGCACAATAATTAAGCAAAGGATCACAGTCTTGCTCACTGTGTCCCTTATGTATCTATTTATTTTGGTTGCTGAAACTGTCCAAGAAAAGGAACTCTTGGCTTTCTGCCAGCACAAGCAATTTTGATGGTCAATGCATTGGACAATTCTGACCACAATTGTACAATCTCCAAAATCAGTGAAGATATTATGGTGCTTACAACCCAGCTGACATAATCACTTCATTTGTACTTTTAGAATGAAATAATGGTAATTGAAAAAAGGCGTTACTAGTGCATAAACCTGATTTTGTTTTTTATGACGTAATTGGCTGCTTCCATCATACTACAAAAGGAATCACAAATTTGTATAATTATGGCATGTTAGTCACTACAGCAGTCTCTTTTGGAATGCGCAACATCAAATGAAAAACATATTTCTATCTGCTTTTATTGTAGCCCCGATCCCAAGTCCCAACCATGGCGCATCATTTTCTTCTGGCCTAGGTCTTCCAGCACACTACTGGTCCTCAAATCTCTGGAAACAGGAGGCGGCTCTTCTAACTATTGAGCTCGAAAAGCAGTGTCCTTGCAGTTGGCACACCGCGTCCAACACTGACAGAAAAGAACCAAATGGAAACTCATGTCTACTTGTAGCTGTTGTCAATGGTTAGTTTAAGTTAGAAAAGTAGAGAGAAAAATATGTTAGAAAAAAAATAAAAAATTGATTGCAATTGATGTACGTGTCACAGTGAAAAAATAAGTTGATTAAATAAATTTATTTCTCTCAACCCGTAAACGAATATGAATGTGTGGGTAGGAACCCAAAAAGACATAACACAAGCCAATAACTGTTATCCCCGGAGGCCATCACCAACCTTCATCATCGAAGATGCCTCTGATGTTACCTTCAGAAGAAGACTACAAAGACGGTCACCGAGATAGAGATTGACAAGGGACTCGTGGAAGCATAGGCCATAATCAAGGAAGACAAAAAGAATAATATCGGGCACACAATGAAGGCAAGCAAACTATGGATAAAGGGAAGAAGATCGTTCCTGGGTCGTTGCCCGAATCTTCGGATACCGGGGGGGGGGGGGGGGGGGGGGGGGCGTCAAGTAGAAGAAGCCACTACTACAAAAAAGGCTTATTTCAGCGCGTCTATGTTAGCGGTTGTAAAAACAACCACAGAAAGTGTTTTAAAATTTCTGGGAACCTATTTCGGCGGTTGTTTGTAGAAATTGTTGAAATATATTATCCCAATTAGCTAGGGCTGCCCATGGTAGGTTAACCGCCTTATTCGGTTAACCGTTTTTGGTTAACCGGGTCTTCGGTTTTTTAAAATTCAACTCCATTACCATTCCATTTAGATCGGTTAACCGGATTCGGTTAACCGTTTAATTCGGTTTTCTAAAATTCAATTTCATTACCATTCCGTTTAGACCGGTTAATCTTTAGTTCGGTTTGGTTTTATCGGTTAACCTTGTAGCCGTATACTTTTTTATTGATGAGACTCGTACCATTAATATTATAGTACAACATTGGTCATTCACCTAAATCATGAATGACAAATCAAACATACGTGACAAAAAATATAAATAATATGCATATTCCCTCAATAACTAGCATTAATTATTATATGAGCATCAATATTTGAAGTTTTTCATTGTTCATATAATCGGTTAACCATGCGGTTAACCGTTCTAGAAAATTCAATACCGTTACCGAAACCGGTCAATTTACACGGTTCGGTTAACCATACCGCAAGAACCGGTACGGTTAACCTGAAAACAGGTACGGCTCACTTCAGTTTCGGTCAGATACCGCGGTTTCGGAATTTTTTGGGCAGCCCTACAGTTAGCAGGGGCGGACTCAAGGGGTGCACCCGGGGTCACGTGACCCCATGACTTTTGTTAGAAAAAAATTAATTATAGTAAGTTTTAATGTAATTTTTTTAATATATGGTAGATGTTTAATATGTAAGTGACCCCATACATTTTTTTAAATAACTATAGAAAATTTTATTTGTCAATGATTCCACAATTTTCAATCTCTAGGTCCGCCCCTGCCAATTAGTATTCGACATCCTTTGTGGAGATGTCACTCTAGTTTTCGAGCACCTTAGTTTGAGGTACCAGTTAGTTAATTAGTGGGGTATGAACGCTATTGGAATTATATCCCTGTAGGTTAGCCTTGAGCTATGGTTCTGTTAACATATTTTAGACATAGTTATGATATTAGTTTGAAATATATTTTTCTGTCCGCAAAACCTTCAGTTGAACAACTTAATCAAATTTGTATATTTTGCGTATATGCTTTTTACTAAGTATTAGATTATATTTGCATAACTACATAAATTATTGAGCTTTGATTCACACCTTAGATTTTATAAGTGTTTTGACTACTACTTGTAAGGAGCTATCGTCAGGAGTCACTAGGATTACCTACGAGGAGTGAATCCAGACCACCAAGGGCTTTAGACATGCAGAGTATGGGAGTAATTCAACCGTAACACACTGGGCTGATAGTTTTGTAGAGTATGTAGGTGAAAACTAGGAAGAGGGATGTAGTTAACTCTTTTTGTCACCCCTTCATCTTTTGGCTGTAAAATAGGTACTTAGAGCTAACGTAGGGTTAGCAATGGAAGGGGTTGGTTGTATGGTGTATGGAAAGGAACTTGGCGATGGAAATTTTGACAGCAGGAGTAGTGGTGGGGATTAGCCTGTGCACCTGCAGTGGGTAGCAAGTGTGGCGGTAACTCCCGGTTGTCTTTTGTAAAACTTCCGCTGATGTAAACTCTTTTTGTGATATATGAATACAGGTATCTTGATGTAAGGAAAAAAAAGAAAAAGGGGTATTTATTTATATATGTTTAATAATTAATGTGGTGGTTTTAGATCCTGGAAACCGGGGTGTTACAGAAGAAGCCAAGTCATCAATCCACAACTTGATCAACTGGATTATGAAATGAAAAAAAGGGGTCATTAACCATGAAAGTGAGCACCCAATGGTTTGGGATATTTGTGTCAGAAACTAGATTCAAACCAAAAGAAATGATGATTAGGTGCCTAAACATGCTTGTCATCTAGGGATAAAGAGTGCTTGGCACCGTAGGGTTCTCTCACACCCAATGATACTTCTTTATTAGCTTCTTGTCTATGACACATATATATTTCCCTCAAATTAATCTTGTATTTGATTCTTAGTATGTTTAACTCAATTAGGCTAAGTTTAGTTGTGTTTAAGCTTGATTGGGTTGAGCTACTAACCTTTCTATTAAATTGATCCCTAATTTATCTTGAACTTGACCATAATATGATTTCCTTCTAGTTAAGTAATTTGGTGTCGGTTGGATCTTTTTGATTGATTTCCAATGAGTTGACATATTTTAGCATCAAATACACTAACTTGAAGATAGATGGCTGGTATGAAATACTCATAATAAATAAGTATGATATGAAATAATAAGATAATTATTGTAGAATATATGTATAAACATTTTGGATTTCTAGGTCAAAAGATAGAAAGAAAATAAAAGTACTTCAAAACTACAACAATAAACATTGAAGTATCATGAAGTTAAGATGTATGAATCGATCTAGTGTATCATATTTATGGACTTCTTTGATTTGCTTAAATTAGAAATCACATGCTTACTTCACGAGAAGTAACCACAACATTAAGAAAACTAGTTACTACTTGTTTTATTTTTTTAGAGCAAGATGTAAAACCTGTTTTATAAGAAGACCTAGGTAGTAACCAAACAAAATGATACGAAGATATCACAAACTATATTCTAGTGATTGATAACTAGTGACTAGTATCGATGATGTACAAGTAACTGATGATTTCTAGTTGGTAGATAGTATAATCCGACCCATAAAATAAAGTGTTATGCCCCATATTTTTTTTCTTTCTGATTCGCAATGGGAGTTAAATAATATTCTTATCTTATTATACTGTGTTTATGTCACTGGTGACATAATATTCTAAGTTAGAAGGAAGAAGGGTTACATTTGTCATTTTCCTATTTGTTATTTATCATTAGTTAGAGAAGGGAATTACTAATCCATTTATTTTTCCTCCTCCTTCCTTATTTTCTAATTCACGTTCTCTCCTTCCATGACAGTTTTACGCCTATTCCCTCCCCCTGCTTTGCTTCTCTTCATTAGTAACTTCCTCCCTTTGCATCCTTCCTCTTCAATCTCCTCTAAGGTCTAAATCACTGGAGTTGTTCGTTGTAGAATTCCAGTTCTGCTAGTATGTCAATCTTCAAGTTTTAAATTGTGAATTGATTTTGTTCTTCATTGAATTCCTTTTTTTTCCTTTCTGATTTTAGATTCTTGAATCCGATTTTTCAGTCTGGATCCGTCGAAATCTAGTGGTGATTTGAGGGGAGTGTTGTGTAGAGTCCGCTAAGATTGCATTCCGTTGAATGTGAGGTAGGTGGTAGATGGATTTGGTTGTGTGTGTTCACCCACGGGGGTTTTCGGTTTTTGTTTGTTTCCGTGTATGTTTGTATGATTAATGAATTTGTGGCAATTCTAACTTGTTTCCGATTCGCGTCTTGATTCGTTTAAACCCCGTGGGAAGTGTTTAAGTTTTACGTATTTCGGTATGAGGAATTATGCTTTATTAATAGTGAATTTGCCTCTGCAACTCTCTTCTGGTTTGACTTAGTTTTCTACCATTTACGTCATGTCTGTACTTGCGTCCGGACTTGTATGTTCGAACGTAGGGTCGGACGCCTCTGTTTTCCCTAGTTTTGTGAGATGTCCTAACTTCCATCCGAATATGTAAGTTTGGACGGGATGCGAGGACGGGTTCTAAAATTTGCATTCGACTTGTGTCTGAACTTACATGTTTGGACACAAGTTCGGACATGTTTTTACCGATTTTTGGACTCTGTCTTGACCTGTGCCCTTCTCTGTTTTTAAATTGGACCTGTGTCCAAACTTGTGCCCCGGACGTAAGTCCAGACGTGTTATGATTTTGCAGTCTGGCGTGCATCTGAACTTGTAAGTCCAAACACATGTCCGGACACCTCTGTTTTGTGTCACGACATGCGTCCAAACTTGTAGGATCAGACACATCTCCGAACTCGCCTCTAATTTCGCATAACTTCTTCGTTTGAGCTCTGTTTTGTGTGTCATTTACTACGTTGAATTCCTCTTAGTGTCTACTGACATGTTTTAACATGTGGATATGTATATTTTGATTTGAAAGCCTTCAATATGCTTTTGAACTCTATTTTGCCCTGAAAGTGTGCTTCGGATTCTGAATTCGTTTTGACCTTCTGTATTCAGCTAGTCTTGGTTAAAGACTTATGTTTCAGCTATTGAATTCTGTTTTGGTTGTGTTTAAGACCTTATGCTTTTGTGTTAGCGCTCTGCAACACCCTCTGCTATGATTTGTTAAGCCCCTGTTTTGGGACCTAGTCTTCTCTGTGTTTGAGACGTTGATGGCTGGGTCTAGCTATCCCGTAGCATACTGCGTAGGATGTCTTTCTGTTATCTATCACGGGTGTCTCCCCGGTTCTGTTCACAGATGTTATCTCCGTTCTGTCCACAGGTGTCTCCCCTGATCTATTTACGGGTATCTTTCCCGTTCTGTTGTATGCATTGAGCACTAGTGTCCCCCCTTTGTTTGTATATGATCTTACTTCCATTTGTTTTGCTATTTCTGAGTTCTGACAGACTGTGTGTGCTTTATGTATTTGAAAGCCTCTGAATTGTAAAATGCGCTACTACGTCTGCTCTTTCTGTTTTGGTTTCAGATGGACTGCTGTGTGCATTCCGTCTTCTGTTAAGCTTTTGGTTTTTGTTTAGCTTCTGGATTTTGTTAAGCTTCTGATTTCGTTAATCTTCTGACTTTGGTTAAGCTTTTGATTTGTTACGCAACTGATACTATTAAGCTTTCAACCAGTTTGCCCTATGCTATTAAGCGCTTTCGTTTGGCTCCTTCTGTTTTGGACTTATTTCTGTTTGAAAGACTTCCGCTTTGTCTCTGATTTTACTTTGGCTAAGTGCTTTCGTATATGTAGATATATATATATGTTCAATATTTGTTTTGAGCATGCTCAACTGATGAAGTCTATCACCTGCTGAGCTATAGTTTGGCTCACCCCTATTTCCGTCCGATTTGTAGGTTTTAGCTCTTAGATGGAGTCTTCTACCTTTGCTCTTTGTTTTGTGTTTCGGATTTGTTTTGTAATGTCATCTTAGTGGCCTTTGTATTTATTTAGCTTCTGCTCTGTAACTTGTAAAACAAGCTTTGTAATCTTCGTTTGATTAAAATATGAGTATCTGATGCTGTTTTGGGGATTAACTAGTGTAGCCTTGCATGTCTTAGGTAATAAGCACGCGGCGTGTAACGGTCTCTTAACCAGGGTGGTTTTGGGGTTGTTACATAAAGACCAAAACATTGAAATTATACAAAGTTGCTTTTACATGTCCAGTCCATTACTTTTCTACATCAGTCTATAGACCACTACTATAAATACACATGTAAACCCTTGAAACTAGTTAATGCTCTAGATACATCCTCGACCGGTCGAGGACATGTAGTTGAGTCGGATAAGTTTAGTAGTTTAAGTAGAGATGCGACAATTCGTAAACTAGAAACTCCTTTTCGATTGAGAATTTACACACTAGAAATTCACTCAATCTCCCTCCGCCCAACCTATGGACTCCGGATAGTTTTGGACTTATCACCAAAATCCTCTACCCTTCCTGACAGCAGGCCTATGATTCACCAACCATTCCCGACTGGTTAGTCTACTAAACACCAAGAGTATTAGTTGATTACATAGTCTAATCTCGCTCCAACTCCCTAGCAAACGCACACACACACACACACACACACACACCACACAACACACACACCACACACACACACACACACACACACAACACACACACACAACACCCACACACACACACACACACAACACACACACAACACACACACACACACACACACACACACACACACACACACACACACCACACACCACACACACACACACACACACACACACACACAACACACACACACACACACAACATGCACATTTTATGACCCACGATTACACTTGTTCTTCTTTTTCACGTTATGTCTCTTTTCTGTTCAATATGACATCTATTGAATATATATACATAGGCAAGTTAACTTATAACGACCAGACTATAATAAGCTACACTACGAGACAGTTGCCTTTTGTTCCCAGTAGGATAGCTCTACACAAGGTAGGCTGATCTCCAACTTGATTGTAGACGCAACCATGACACGTGCATGTCACTCACTGGTTGGAGACGTTGAAGGCAAGAGCTCAGTGGTTGGTTTGCTCTTTGTGATATCCACTAGCCTAGTATGATGGCTTCATTAATGCCGCATAATTAATGCCTCTTTATAGCTCAGATTATGTCTTGTTATCTTCTTCATGATTATGCTTTCTTCAACACACCTTTGTCGTGAACTATACCAACTTCGCATGTGTTGTTGGTTCACCTGTTCTCGATTGATATATCTTGCTCTTTTGAACATTTCTGATGCTGAGAGTCGTTGTTGTATTGCACTGGTGTTCAGTTTGTACTACGAGCTCTACTGGAACTCTGTGGACAGGTGCCCGACTGGTAGGGCACTAGTCATAACTAGAGTGTGCTTGTAACCTTGCGTGCTAAGACACTCTTTCACCTTTTTACTTGAACTTCATACTTAGATAAACATGTTAGATAAACAACACAGGTTTGCTATCATCAAAACTTAAGGAACTTGGCTTAACGATTTCCCCCTTTTTGATGATGGCAATCAATACAAATATGAACGTTTTAAGTATAAGTGTTGTAAATGTTTTGTAAGATCTATGTTAACTCCAGAAGAAAGAATTCCCCTAAGAAGGATTCCCCCTGAGTTTGTTAAGAGTAGTGAAGAGATGTACCAGACCATAAGAAGCTGAAATTTTCATTAAGATGCACAAAAAATGTAGGTAGACGTTCATTACAAGGTAGGACACATCTTTTCCCCCTTTGCCATACATCAAAAAAAGAAAGCAACTAACGATTGACATAATTGAAAAGTCTAATTCTTTCATAGATTATAAATAGCAAATTGATAGAGACATCTAGATTGTGTGGTTTGGAAGTGGTGGAGGTGGACACATCTAAACCATGTATTTCTTCAGTAGAATCACTATTAAGGATGATGTTCTTGTGAGAGAATTTGGCCGTGGTTGAAACGTCTGAGGAGGTGGAGTTCATGGAACACTCATGTCAGTTGGGCTTACATTTGTGAACTAGGCTGTGGAAGAGTTGGAATCAGGGTGTGTGTAAGCTTGGGCAACATATTTCCTTGGGTGCTTGGTGTACATGAATTTTCGAATGGTGGAGTAGATTGTTTGCTCATTTAAGCTTGATTAGCTTTGTGGTCCGTGTTCCATGACGAGAAAGAAGTGAAGTTAGGATGGAATGTGTATGATGTGTAAGAAGATAGTGGATGATTATGAAGGAAAATGGTGATGAATGAGATGACTGGTCATGGATTTTATAGGCAACTGAAGGATAGCCTCGCCGAGTGATCGGGAGGACTAATAAATGAGTCACCGCCATTTTTTGCAGTATAGATTGTAGGTTTAGGTGTCAAGTAGTGGGGTTGGATTAATGGAATGATGTGACTAAATGTCTCTAATCATATTGCAGTTTTTAAATCAAGAAGTAGTAGACGTGTCAATGTAGTCGATCATATCTTAAAACAAGCATTTATTTATAGATTTCAATGGTTGTTACATGCATGTCAAAATCAAATTAACAACTTCGAAACAACGTGTCAATGACAAAAGAACAAAAGAAAAAACTAACTTAATCTAAGACAGCTCACGGTTTCTCTCAAGCCTCTAAGAGGCGTAGAATTCTCAGGCTATGTATTTCTCTATGTAGTCTATGGCCCCTTGAACCATGGATTGGACACTAGGTTCTTCAAAGACAGCCTGGACAGTTGTAAGAGTAAGTCTTACATGTTGAAGAATGTCTCAAGCTTGAGTATCCAGACATGTCCTCGACCTATCCTGGACCGGTGAGAGACTACGCTTCCTCTTGATAGCAGATGACTTGGCAAGTGGGCGAGGCTCTGATCGTGAGTCTTCACTCTTGGTAGACTTCAGATGGACAGTGAGCTTGTCACCCTGGGTCATGATCCCCATCTTAGACAACATCTCCGAGCAGATGGAGTCTTGAGCGCTCCGCGAGCACGCAGTGAAGCGATCGGTCTGTACTTCAGAAGCAAGTAGAGCCTCAGTGACCACTCCTACATGTACTAGCCCCTGGTTGACATGTCTGCTCTCATCCAGAGTGAGGAGGATCATGGCAGGGAGATTCAACTTCTCCTTCATCTTGAGAGCGTACATTATCCTTACATCGTGAGCATTGACGATGTGGGTGCGCTGATTTCTGGGGGTGATGTTGTGGGTGAGGATTCTGTGGATTACCTTATCTACTATCGACATCAGGACAACTGGGAAGTTTTTCATTGTCGCTCCCTTGTTGAAAAGATCGACCATCTGCTAAACGCTAATCTAATAGGTAAAAATATAAATTAAAACTAATTGAAACCTACTACTCTAAACTACGGGAAGCAAAATCTCGGTCGAAATAGTAAGGGTAAATATTAAAACTAGGAAATATCTAACCTAAGAGACTTAATGTGAATTAGCTCTCATTCCTAAAGTGATGAAATAATGCCTAAAGTAGGGGGAAATTTGAAGTGCTAGACTAACTAAGAATTAACAACTTGAAATCTAAATTCTAAAGTTTGGAAGAATAAAGTGAGAGAAATTATCCTAGATATAGGGTCATATACTACCAAATAAGTAGAAGAAAACACACAATACACCACAAGTTGAAAAACCAGTAAAATGTACATGCCGGATAGGACAGTCAGCTGGGTCATGCCCGACACATCAACTTTTGTAGAGATGCTGGATGTGGGTCACCCGGCAAACCACGCGGCATGCACAAAACTTCTAGTACTCAAATCCCAAGGCAAGAAGACATCACTAAGGCAACACTACTCAAAAAATCATGTTCGAATAAACCCTAATGACGGAAATAAGTCTGGTAAATTCTATCCCTAAGATTATATCATAAATCATGATCAACATTCATAAAGAGTTCAAGAGTTCATCAACCTATTCTACTCTTCATCAATCAAATCAGAATAGAAATTCGAAGTAATCAAAGAGGCGAGCTACACCAATTCAATTAACATAAAATAGAACTTTTGAATAGAACTTGTAAAATATACAATGTATTCTCTACATTAGCAGATTAATTCCCTCAACCCAAGGATAAACTAAAATCTACTCAGTCATGGTAGAATTCAAGAAAATACATTGAGGAAAAGAGAAAGTAAAAACATAATGAATATCTCCCTCAATTCCAGAATTGTTCTTCATCTGATTTTCAGCATTTGTGGATACTTCTCCAGTGATTGGTGAAGAAATTGGATTAACTTTGTAGATTGAATCACACGGAGCGCGATGGAAAAAACGGAATCAAAATCCAATCAGATTTGATTCTAGTCTCGTTGACTCCAATGAAGAACACCTGTGCATTTCTCTCTCGTGAATAAGCGGAAAGAATAATGATATTTAATGATGTATGAGGAAGTAGACAAACCCCTTATATAGACCTCTTATTATTATTATTAATTTTCTTTTCTGTCATGTGCCGGGTACGATGCCGGGAATGGGATACCCGACAATTGGTATTTTAACTGCCAACTCCAACCATCTTGGACATGCGTCGGTTAGGTTCTATCCGGAACCATATCCGGCACAAACATCTATATCTGAAGCCAATTACCCGACAACATGATCCGGCAGTCTTTAGTTTTCTGATAATTTAGTGCCTTGTACTTGGGACCCGGCATGCAGCATGACATGTCACCTGAGGTGAGTTCCTTACATCTTTCTCCAAGGTTTCAGGGTAAGAGTTTATTCTTGCCATGAAAATACAATAAATTAAGCTTGAATGCAATAATATAAGCTATACAACATAAATCATATAATTCCAACCCTATATTATCTAAACTTTGACATTATCTATATAATTATGGCACAAAAACTAAGATAAGTATGAGGCTTATCACCATCTTTCCTCCCTTATGTCCGAGATCATTCCAAGTGGTGTCCTTGGGCACAACCAGTCAAGTTTAAGTGCTCAATAATCCAGGTCTTGGTGATGTTGATGTGGATGTTCTGCACTTTGGAGATGAGGTAGTCGTCGTTGTTGCTCTGATGTGGTCCCAGATTGCGCATATGCTCCTTGAGGAGCTCGGTGTAGCAGGGGATTGGCTCCTGAAAGAATTTGAGCCTTCCTTGGAACTTGATGAGCTATACTATCTCGCATAAGCCCATTTACTCCATCCATTCAACGTCCAATGTCTTGGGCAGAATTGGACATGATTTGTTGTCCACATTTGCAGCCTTGATCAGTGTAGGCTGCAGTTGGCTGAGCCGTTGCAGGTGCTTGAGCGACTGGGGAGGCAGTGGCTTGGCGATCACTTTCTTAGCTTGGAAGAGCTCTTCCAGCTCTTGCTCCCTAGGTGATGGGACCATCGCTTGTTTCCCCTTGGCCATCCTGATTGCTTCTCGCTCCTCATAACTGGAGAGGATTGGAGAGAGCGATTCAGTGTCGCTCCCGTCTTCCTGACTTGATCGATGAGGTGTCGGGGACCGATCAGAGACCTTTTGGACTCGTGGACTCTGCTTTTCATCTGAGTTCGGTATGTCTATATCTTCTTCTCAAGTTGGTTCTTCTGTTGATTTTTCCTTTTATGACTTTTTGTCACTTTGAACCTCTTCCTCTTCAACCTCGTGAGCTATCTGTTCGATGAGCTCAACGGGATTTTCTTCTTCACCTTCGCTTGTGAAGTGAAGGCGTCGAGAGGCGAGTTCAGGACTAGATTGTGTTTTCTTTGGCTCTTGTTGTTTTTTGTTGGAGTCGTTTGGACACACGAGGTGTGTGAGTTTCGCTTTTGAAGGCTTGGGTGAAACTTTTGCTTTTGGGAACTGTAACGCCCCTATTAAGCATAAACAAAACGGAAAATAAAATACTAAGACGATTACAGACCATCGGGTTCCAAACACCCGACACCAAACCTCACCATTTACAGCTTATAAAATTACAAGTGCTACGGTCCGAACTCGAGAAAACATAACATAAATATAATAATAGCTGAAATACCCCGGACTTAATTAGGGTGATTAAATTACTCTAATACGATATTGAGGGCGTATTAGTGCCTAATAAATCTTGGTAAGGAAAATAAATCCAAAGGAAACGAGAAAACGCTTAAAAAGCAAAAAACGCTAAATTGAGCGTTAAGTGACCGTAAGAGGAATACAACCTTAAAGAGGGTATTAAGTGAATTTAAAAGGCTAAATAGTGCCTAAATAACATATGGGAACAATTCCCGAGGAAAACATCCATAAAACAAATTAAAACGCTAATAAAGCTTTAGCGCATGTTTTTTGAGGAAACCCGAAAACGTGACTTTAAGTGGTCAAACGAACCCGTAAAAATTATAGTTCATTAAATAACTATAGATAAACATTAATGGGAGTATAATAACCATTAAAATTAAAGAAACGAGAAAATTCCAGAAAACGGGCCCGGTTAGTGAATAGTGCTAAACCGGGTAAATTAACGAGCGTTTTCTGTAAAAGACGAAAAAAACGCTCCAGCTTGTATTATAATAGGGGGCCGGTTTTTAAAGTTAAAATAGTCTCTCATACACTCTTGACCAACTAGATAATTAAATGGGTCAAAAAGCAAAAAGTGGAAAAGGGTACTTATCCCCTTTTCCCCCCACTCTATCTCTTCCTTATTTTTCTTTCCTCTTCTCTTTCCTCCTTTTCCCCCTTCCTTGCGATTTCTCCCCTCTCCCTCTGGTGCAGCAGCCGATTTTGAGCTCTCTCCCCCTCCTTCCATGGCTTCTCCTCATTCTCCTTCATGCTCTAGCTACATACAAGCTCCAAATAAAAAATAAAATACATATTTGAACTCCCCTCATCCTCTTCTACCTTTCTCTCTTTTCGGAATTTCAAAAGGATGAGTTTCATCTCCATGGGTTTTCTCCATTTGAAGAGAAAATGGCATCAAAGTGTAGCTTGGAGCCTCATCTTTCAAACAAGGTAACAATCTCCAAGAAAAATTCACTTTCCCTCCATCTCTTGGTGTAGCCGATTTTCACCATTTTGATACCTTGTTTCTCCTTGTTTTTGAGCTTCAATTTAACCCTCCGATGGTGGAATAGTCCCCTTCTTGATTCAAGGGTGAGAACCCCTCTTAAAAGCTTCAAAAAGGTAAACCCTAACTATGGTGATTTAAGCCCTTAATTGGATTAGTGTATTTCCGTGGGTTAGAATATTAATTATGTGCTTTTGTGTAATTTGGGTGTTGGGATGGAGTCGAGTAACTCCATTGCCAACTTGACCGTAATTAAGGACAGAGAAGACTTGAAATGGGAGCTCATGAGAATTCAAGGTAAGAAACTACCTTAATGACTTTATTAATGGTTTTAGAATTGGGTTTGGGAAAAATAAAAGATGAAATAAAATATGGAGCAATAATGTGCTTGATTGTGGTTAGTAGGATTTTGCGAAATGTTGGTTTGAATTAAGGGCCTTGGAGCCAAGTGATTTGGGAATTTCGTTTATATTGTTGTTTGGTGAATCTTGAATGGTGTTTGTGTGCTGGTAGGACCCCTTGTGGGTGTGGCTAGATTAGGAATGAAAATTGATGAGAGTTGATGGATTGGGAGATGTAAGGTTTATGGGGAGGTTATGGCAAAATTTTGGTAGAAAAACAAGTGCTTAAAGATGACTTAGTGTATTGGAGAACCTAGGTGTTTGTAGTGTTGTTTAGAGTTGAGTGATAGCCTAGGAATGGCATTTGGAGAACTAGAGGAGAGGAGGTAAAAATCTGTAGCAAATAAGTATTGAAATGCTTTGGAAAAGCTAGAAAAGAGCAAGTGTGCAAGACTTAGAAAATGAGAGTTGGACTTGGATTTTAGAATGGTGTATATCTAGGAATGAATTGGTTGGTCATTAAATGATTTGGTAAGCTTGGTAAGAGGTAAAAACTAGCAAGAAGAAGTTAGAAATGCAAAAGAGTGAAAAATGCAAGATGAAAGAACTTGAATTGTTGAATTTGAACAAGAATTGGAGTAGTGGTTTAACCAAGGATTTGAGGTGGTTTAGAGCATGTTTTAGGGTGATTAATTATGTATAAAACTTGTGGAAAGAGTAGGGAAAGTTTGAGGGTGGTTTAAGGGTTGATTAGGGGGTGAAAAATCACCCTTGTAGCAGGTTTTAAGCAGGGTCCGGGACTTGATCCTTGGACAAAGTCCCGGACCAACCATTAAAAACAGACCGAGAGTTAATCCTGCACTTGGTCCAGGACTTGAGAGGTGGACAAGGTCCCAGACCACCCATGAATATGTAGCCGAGAGTTAGAACCAGCGCTTGGTCCGGGACTTGACCTAGGTACAAGGTCCCGAACCACATGTTATTTTCAGCCAAGAGTTTAACAAAGTATTGGTCCGGGACTATAGATGGGGACCAAGTCCCAGACCACCCCCATAATTGCACAGAAGGTGTTTTTAAGGCTTCTAAACATGGGGGATTGAATGGTATTGGTTTTAGATGATGTTTAGGAGTTGTTAGGTGACCTTTAAAGGTCTTAAGAAGTATAAACAAGGGTTGAAAGTGATTAAGGAAGTTGTGAGGCTAAGTACACTAAGTTAAACCGAAATAATGGGACAACGGGGTAAGTACGGGAGTAGCGATAATGTACATACCATAACACCTTAATAATAATTGAACCATTTGGCATGTAATTAGTGGTTCAAGAATATGATTCGAGGAACAAGGGCGAGCCAAAGAACATGAGAACCCCCGGTAAAGATAAACCCCGGTGAAAGGTATGATTTCCTCATGCTCTGTATCCTAACTTGGTTACCCCGATTTGTGTGCTTGTTTGATTGTGTGATCACCTAACAAGATAAATGCACGAATCGGATTGTTTGTACTTAGTGGTGCTTGTATTGTGTTGTTGCCTGTTGTTGCCTTGTAATTTGCACCGAAGTTTGTATAATTCATGAAATGTGATTTGTGAATGAATTGTTTGATTGATGAACGTGCATGGTAGTGCGACTCGTAGTTGAGTCTTGTGTGAGTAGAGACTCGTAGAAGGAGTCAAGTGCGAACTAATAAAATGGTGGAAACACACTACAACTATTGTACCAATACACGATAACATAAACCTACGAACGCACTAGAACGTGAGAAAACATACGGGAGTAGCAACCTCCCGATAACGGTTAGAGAACCAAAATGACTTAATCCACACGATAAGATTAGTGGAAGTATATGAGTAACCTCTAACTAGAGGATTGGAAAGTTGTTCGAAATACGAACCTTGAGTAAAGTAAAGCATGGTAAGGGATCACCAAACCCCTTAGAGATATAGTCGAACCCCAATGAGAGGAACCGACTAACATGAGCAATGTCCCGAACATGAGTGTATTCGATAAGTTGGTTGAAACCTTAAATCTTAGAATACTAGACATTGAGGAATTCCCTAAGCCATTAGATGCTATCGAGAGAGATACTTCTAGGCTAATCCTTGAGATTGTGAATTGACTCCGAGAGTGGAGTTTTGGGAATTTGAGTAGCCCGGTAGTGAACCGGACATTTGAGTATTTGAGGAGCTAACTGTATAGCCCTATTTGTATTTGAGCCCGGTGGTGGGTCTTGTGTATGACCCTGCCCGGAGGTCGTGAGAATGACTTAACATATACCTTGACCATTGAGTATTTAATGGCGAACTTGAGAATTGAGTAAGTAAGTATTGATAATTGAGAGTGACTTGAGACGCTTGAGAACTTGAGAATTGAGTTGAGCGTTGTAGACCTTGTTGAGATTGTGAGTAAGAGTACCCAAGGGAGTGGGTAAAACATGAGTAATTGAGTAAGGCATGGTGAGGTAGAACCCTCAAGCCTAATTAAGGATATATTAAAACTAACCCCTTATGTGTGTGTTAGTGTTTGTGTTCAGTGATGAACTTGATTGTGAATGTACATATATAATGTATGTTGTATGCATGCTGTTTGAATTAAAATGAATCGCATGCTCTCGACCAATTAGTCGGTGTACCCTCGCTAGTACGCGGGGTATGCGGAAGTCATATTCAGCGTAAGCTGAGCCCCTAGAGGCAACGTTTTTAGTGTGCAGGTACCCGAAGCGGACATGATCACAGTAAGAGACCAACAACTAAGCAGGGATAGCTGGGAATGAAATATAGATAGTAGTGAATTGTATCGGGCTTGTAGTCGGTCACCGTCGTCGAGAGTAGGACGGGGTTGTTACTGCTATGGGTAGTCGTTTTAGAATTGTAATTATTGTATTGTGGATTTGTAAGACCGAAAGTTCAAGGATAAACTTGGGAATTGTAGATACTCGGTATAGAATGGATTTGAGATTGTATTTGTATTTATTGGAATTGAAGGTTGTATTTAGTTTGAGAATTGTTAAAGAAACGGTGTATGACATTTTGTATAGTGTACTCGGTAAAGATCCATCAGACCGATACTGTATGGTTGTTGTATTTGAGTTGGGATTTGGCCTAGCTAGTCACGTGGGTGACTAGCGGCATTGTATCACCCCCGGTTGTAGTTTGAATTCCGCTGCATTATGGTTGGTAATTGAGACGGGTTAGGAGATGGATGTGTGATTACCGGTAGGGGTGTTACAAAAAGTGGTATCAGAGCGGTATCGCTCTGATGGTCTGAATATCGAGTTTAGGAAAATACCGAGTTAGGAATTAGAGACTTAGGGCTAAGGGTTGAGTGTTAGCGTGAGAGGTACGCTAGATAGGAACTTCCAGTGTGATCTGGATACCTATATAACCAGTCCCGCCCACTGCAACCCCCGTTTTAAAGTTGGGGAAAGAACGCCAGAGAGATGGAAAGACATCTCATACTCGGGAAAACCCGATCAGGCAGTTGTAGAATAAACTTTGTAAAGAGAAAGAACCTGTCGTACGGTAGATTCCAAGTGTTGGAAATCTCGAAGACGGTTCCCGTTTGAACGACAATAACCGTACAGGACGGTAGAAGATTGAGTAATCCTAATAGCAGGATAGTGAAATTTGCGGCACCATGGGGCGACATGCATTTGTAGTCACGAGAAGCATGTGTAGCCAACAAGAAGGAAGCATAACTACGCAATGAAGCGAACAAGCAGTGTAACAGAACCGGACAAGAGAGTCTGCGGACCGTAATGCATGACAATATCGTCAACGGTAAGCAACCCGACTAAGAAATTAGTCAAGGTTGAACAGCTTTAAACCTTCAATGCCAAATAGGACTACGACGTAGCCCCTAAGGGTTAGTCAACCTCGGTAACCACCCTAAAGGTGTGGGGATGAGCTATGGAGCAAGGTACATGGAGTACCACAAGTATCGGGAAAGAACCCGAATTAACAACGACCTTGTCAAGAACGCCGAGAAGCTACCTAGGAGATTGATCACTAAGATCAAAATGGATGGAAGATCCAATAAAGTCACCAAATTTGGATGGAAACAACACCGTAACTAGTGTTTGTTAACCTAAAAACCGACATACCCGCGCACTTGCCTAGGGCAAGTGCAACAACTATAAGGCAATTGGAAGCCTTTTTAACAACTAACAAGTACTTAGTAAAGTACCACCATGACAATGGAAGCAAATGAGGGATCACTAATCCTAAGGAATTGAAGAATCAACCTTGGAAAGGCCTAATGGCCCGACCATTATATTAATAAACATACCAATCAGCGGGAAGCTGTACTTGGCCAAAGACCTTAAGCATGGCAACGCCATGAATATTTTCTTTTAAACTTAAGATTTTTGTGTCAAAACCCGGAATTTTTCTTTCAAAACCACAAACTTTTTTTTTAAACCTCAGATTTTTAAAATCGAACCAGAAGAATCACAGTGAGTATCATAGAATGATACAAGAGGAGTTAACAATAGAATACTTCACCTAGGCGTGTGACGAGCACTACGAGTGTACCCAATTACGGGATGTGGGACGACCGCACTCCGAAGGAGCTTGTGGGCCTGACAGACCATTTGTGAGTTAGTCAGGTAAGTGGTAACGTACCAATACGGCACCCCACGTATATATACATGTAGTGTACGAAACACGGGGAGTAGTCAGCTCCATTCTACAGACATAAGTGAATTCAAACTCGAACAGTTGGATACCTCGAACAATCGAAGGAATTCAGATTGGCTTACAAGCTAAAGGAATCAAGAACTTACTCTAAGAGGGCGATTAAGAGCAAAAAGGTGCGAGAAGCACTAGTAATTGATCAAGACATTGGATATGTCTCAAGGATATTGGAGCAAAAACATATTAGCTGGAATGGAGATCCAATCTAAACACAATGAGGCAAGGCCTATCATGAACGCACAACGTTCAAAGAACAAGGTGAAATACCCAAAGTGATCATCTAAGGTACCGGAAGATACCATTCACCACCGAAGGATATACCAACAGGTTAAAACCATAAGAAAAAATACCCATAGTCTACCCTAAGAACGGGAGACATTGTAACCCTAAATGGGACAACTTGAAACCCAGAACCGCAATGCGGGAAGATAGAACATACCCAAATGTTAGCCAAATGTAATGGCATCTCTCAATAACACCCAGGAGCAACCCACAAAGGGTATCAAAGTCAACATAGTTGAACAAAGTGTCGTAATAAGAGCACCAGAGCTATAACGAACACTCGGTGGGAACACCGAAGGGATCCCACTTACCAGGGATGCCCTAAAATAGATGAATGGTATCGATCGATACCAAAATACTTAAAGGGTCTCCAACAGACGGAAGCGTGATGCGATGAACTTATTATGGAGCCCAATGTTACCTCCAACCGTTTAACGGTTTAAGGAGAAGTAATTATGTGTAAACAGCCTAAGATGAGTAAAGCTCTAGGCAACGTGACCAGTAAGCCAGGAACCCATTACAGTACAATTTCAACGGTTGTAAACCCATTGTGAACTATATGGAGAGTTGTCAAGAACGACACCAGTAAACAGTTTAATAACCAACGAGCAGGGATACCCCTCGTAAATGTGAGACCGCGAGAGCAGTGAACACATAGATTCCAAGAAGGGAATACCATCAAGGAATATCTAATAATACGCCTCTTGCAGAACTACTACTATGTAGTGAAGCTTGAGCAAACAATTATTGCCAAGCAAGGTGATAATAGGCTATCATAGCAATTATTGGAAACCAAGGGTAATCGATTAAGAGGAAATATCGTATGTGTATAGTGTGAAGTATAAGTAAATAACGCTCAAGGAGCTTGGAAGTATGATATAAATGGTGGAAATGCATGAGTTGAAGCTAGCAACAGCGGATGCCATGTAAGCCAATACGGTAAAATCAGTAAGAACACGGTGCGCAACAAGTGACCAACGTATGGGAATAAATTACATAATAGTATGGAGTTATTGAATAAAGATGGTAGATAGATCGAGTAACAAGGAAACAATATTCACTCCTATCGCAATCTCACAAGAGAGTTACTGCCCAGGAGTTTACGCCTCTGCACTCTGTAGGACTGAGTGTTTTGGTATGGCATTTGTGCAGTAATGATCGAGTGGGATAGCTAGGAAGTTGGGAAGATGGAAATTGTGGTAAGAGTAGAGGAAAATTTGCGAAGTAAAGAACACTTGTAAAGAACCAGTAGGTGGGCATAGTTCAGAAGCCACCGGTAATAGAAGAAGCACTACAATTAAGTAGTGGCTTAACCTCAACCGACAATAAGTCGGAGGAATCAAGTGAATAACCACGAAAATATACAACAGTATGTATATAGATTCCTAAAGAGCTAGATAGAGAATCCGAAGCTCATTGAATTCGCGTGCCTTAAAAGAATACCACGCTTGATTGATAAACCCTATTCCCAAGATAAAAAGGGATAAAAGGATATTGTATAACACATTTAGGTAACGAGAAGGGCGAATAAACCCAAGTTATCAAGGTCATGCAACAGAAGCTAGTGGGCCCAAACTCTAAGGTTTAATACACCTGGTGAATGAATAGATAATTATCAACGCTTTGAAGCCTCTAAGGCTAGAACCAAACCCAGTTAAGAGTTTAACAACTCCGATGAGAATTCTTGGTGCAGGGACTAACCAACAATATGGTTAAGACCCTTTGACCAGAATACACTGTATAATAGACCGCATGGAAGTTGAACCACTCCATGATGGCTGAATGCCTTCGACATATCTCTAATGTTGACACATGGTAGATTATGTGGGCGTAATCCCCTTTTAAGGGGGGTAGGGCAAAAACCGCAAAATGTATGTTTTACGTGATGGTGCATAAACTACAATGCGCATAGTGCAAGAGAATTTGTTTTGAATGATTGGTACTTACGTTACATAAACATTTGTATCCACTCATTGTGTAAACTTGAGTATTTGTGAGACTTGAGGTGAAAAGAAGTATTGATTGTGAGAAATTTAAGGTGAATGGAGTAGAGAAACTCCATGGGGAATGAGAACCCTGATTGGTAATGATTTGGGAAATGAGTATGTTTGAGGAGTTTGATGAGTATGTTGGAGAAATTTGATGAGTATAAATCCGTATGAAACTGATGTTGAACCTAGTGGGAAGTGAGTCCCCTAGGTAATTTGATTTGATTGTATTTGAGGATATAAATTGTTTTAACTTGTGAACAATTTGAGTATAGGAAAACTAATTTGAGAACTAACTTTTGAAATTCTTGGGTATAGTAGCTGAAGATAGGATTGGGTGACAATTGACGAGATGAGTAGTAATAAATAAAGAGATTCTAGAAATTGGTAAATGCATGGTTGTATGATTATGACTAGAAAGACTATGAAGATAGAAAATGAAATAATGAATGACTATTTGTTTGTGTGAATTGAGGTGGGAGGTGGAACTTGATTTGCTAGCGATCAAGGGAAACCGAACACCAAAGTGGGGTGGATGGATAGTTCAACACCAATGCTGATCACATTGGGGTTGAATGACTCTTGAAGCTCCGTACAAGTGGCCACAAGTAAACACACTAGTATTAGATGAAACTAACATAAATTGGAAATTGGAGTTGCATGGAAGTTTTCAAAATGAATTTCCAAAATGATTTTGGCAAATGATTTTCTTCAAACTTGAGAATGAGGATTGGTTTTGAAACCACTTCCACGGGCGCTAGTGGATCTTTCATGGCTAGGCACGGGTATCCGGTTGAATGATGGAGGTGAAGCTAGTTGTGAGTCGGTGGAGGTGTTGAATAGTTTTAAAACCACTACAACGGAAGAGCAAGGGTACTAAGTGACCTGTAGGACGTTTGTAGTGTGTGTTTTGTATTTGTCCAAGGGCCACCGGATATGAGTAGTCCGGTCAGGGAAGAGTAGCCACTTTGGAGCCTGAGGATTCTCTAGAGGTGCAAATGAATTTGATCATAACCAAAGGACCGTAGAGCTAGAAAGAGTAAGTGCTCAATGTCATGACGGCCGTGAGCCAGAGAGCGTAAGTGTTCAAACGTGACCGGTACCTGAGGGATCACTTGATTTGGGGGAGGACTTAGTGCCTAATTGTCTGCGGATGGACCCCCATTGAGAGATTTGGGAAAAAGATATTTTTGGTTGCTATGCATGCTTGACATGTTGTGTGGACATGTGGTTTGTATTCAGTCAGTCATTGGAGTCTGACAGTTGTAGAGAGAGTATAACCTTAGTATTGAGTACCTTGGTGACTAACAATCTTAGACTCACTAACTTTGTGGGCAAAGTTCTTTAAGGGGGTAGATTGAAATACCTCGGACTTAATTAGGGTGATTAAATTACTCTAATACGATATTGAGGGCCTATTAGTGCCTAATAAATCTTGGTAAGGAAAATAAATCCAAAGGAAACGAGAAAACGCATAAAAAGTGAAAAACGCTAAATTGAGCGTTAAGTGACCGTAGGAGGAATACAACCTTAAAGAGGGTATTAAGTGAATTTAAAAGGCTAAATAATGCCTAAATAACATATGGGAACAATTCCCGAGGAAAACAGATCGATAAAACAAATTAAAACGCTAATAAAGCTTTAGCGCACGTTTTTCGAGGAAACCCGAAAACGTGACTTTAAGTGGTCAAACGAACCCGTAAAAATTATAGTTCATTAAATAACTATAGATAAGCATTAATGGGAGTATAATAACCATTAAAATTAAAGAAATGAGAAAATTCCGAAAAACGGGCCCGATTAGTGAATAGTGCTAAACCGGGTAAATTAACGAGCGTTTTCTGTAAAAGACAAAAAAAACGCTCCAACTTGTATTATAATAGGGGGCCGGTTTTTACAGCTAAAATAGTCTTTCATACACTCTTGACCAACTAGCTAATTAAATGGGTCAAAAAGCAAAAAGTGGAAAAGGGTACTTATCCCCTTTTTCCCCTCTCTCTCTTCTTATTTTTCTTTTCCTCTTTTCTTTCCTCCTTGTCCCACTTCCTTGCGATTTCTCCCCTCTCCCTCTGGTGCAGCCGGTTTTGAGCTCTCTCCTCCCTCTCCTCTTCCATGGCTTCTCCTCATTCTCCTTCATGCTCTAGCTACATACAAGCTCTAAATCAAAAATAAAATTCATATTTGAACTCCCCTCGTCCTCCTCTACCTTTCTCTCTTTTAGGAATTTCAAAAGGATGAGTTTCATCTCCATGGGTTTTCTCCATTTTAAGAGAAATGGCATCAAAGTGTAGCTTGGAGCCTCCTCTCTCAAACAAGGTAAAAATCTCCAAGAAAAATTAACTTTCCCTCCATCTCTTGGTGTAGCCAATTTTTCACCATTTTGATACCTTGTTTCTCCTTGTTTTTGAGCTTCAATTTAACCCTCTGATGGTGGAATAGTCCCCTTCTTGATTCAAGGGTGAGAACCCCTCTTAAAAGCTTCAAAAAGGTAAACCCTAACTATGGTGATTTAAGCCCTTAATTAGATTAGTGTATTTCCATGGGATATAATTTTAATTATGTGCTTTTTGTGTAATTTGGATGTTGGGATGGAGTCGAGTAACTCCATTGCCAACTTGACCGGAATTGAGGAGAAGATGACTTGAAATGGGAGCTCATGAGAATTCAAGGTAAGAAACTACCTTAATGACTTTATTAATGATTTTAGAATTGGGTTTGGGAAAAATAAAAGATGAAATAAAATATGGAGCAATAATGTGCTTGATTGTGGTTAGTAGGATTTTGTGAAATGTTGGTTTGAATTAAGGGCCTTGGAGCCAAGTGATTTGGGAATTTCGTTTATATTGTTGTTTGGTGAATCTTGAATGGTGTTTGTGTGCTGGTAGGACCCCTTGTGGGTGTGGCTAGATTAGGAATGAAAATTGTTGAGAGTTGATGGATTGGGAGATGTAAGGTTTATGGGGAGGTTATGACAAAATTTTGGTAGAAAAACAAGTGCTTAAAGATGACTTAGTGTATTGGAGAACCTAGTTGTTTGTAGGGTTGTTTAGAGTTGAGTGATAGCCTAGGAATGGCATTTGGAGAACTAGAGGAGAGGAGGTAAAAATCTGTAGCAAATAAGTATTGAAATGCTTTGGAAAAAATAGAAAAGAGCAAGTGTGCAAGACTTAGGAAATGAGAGTTGGATTGGGTTTGAGAATGGTGTATATCTAGGAATGAATTGGTTGGTCATTAAATGATTTGGTAAGCTTGGTAAGAGGTCAAAACTAGCAAGAAGAAGTTAGAAATGCAAAAGAGTGAAAAATGCAAGATGTGAGAACTTGAATTGTTGAATTTGAACAAGAATTGGAGTAGGGATTTAACCAGGGATTTGAGGTGGTTTAGAGCATGTTTTAGGGTGATTAATTATGTATAAAACTTGTGGAAAGAGTAGGGAAAGTTTGAGGGTGGTTTAAGGTTGATTAGGGGGTGAAAAATCACCCTTGTAGCAGGTTTTAGCAGGGTCCGGGACTTGGTCCTTGGACAAAGTCCCGGACCAACCATTAAAAACAGACCGAGAGTTAATCCTGCACTTGGTCTGGGACTTGAGAGGTGGACAAGGTCCCGGACCACCCATGAATATGTAGCCGAGAGCTATAACCGCGCTTGGTCCGGGACTTGACCTAGGTACAAGGTCCCAGACCACATGTTATTTTCAGCCGAGAGTTTAACAAAGTGTTGGTCCGGGACTATAGATGGGGACCAAGTCCCGGACCACCCCAGAATTGCGCAGAAGGTGTTTTTAAGGGTTCTAAACATGGGGGATTGAATGTTATTGGTTTTCGATGATGTTTAGGAGTTGTTAGGTGACCTTTAAAGGTCTTAAGAAATATAAACAAGGGTTGGAAGTGATTAAGGAAGTTGTGAGGCTAAGTACACTAAGTTAAACCGAAATAATGGGACAACGGGGTAAGTACGGGAGTAGCGATAATGTACATACCGTAACACCTTAATAATAATTGAACCATTTGACATGTAATTAGTGGTTCAAGAATATGATTCGAGGAACAAGGGTGAGTCAAAGAACATGAGAACCCCCGGTAAAGATAAACCCCGGTGAAAGGTATGATTTCCTCATGCTCTGTATCCTAACTTGGTTACCCCGATTTTTGTGCTTGTTTGATTGTGTGATTACCTAACAAGATAAATGCACGAATCAGACTGTTTGTACTTAGTGGTGCTTGTATTGTGTTGTTGCCTGTTGCCTTGTAATTTACACCGAAGTTTGTATAATTCATGAAATGTGATTTGTGAATGAATTGTTTGATTGATGAACGTGCATGGTAGTACGACTCATAGTTGAGTCTTGTGTGAGTAGAGACTCGTAGAAGGAGTCAAGTGTGAACTAATAAAATGGTGGAAACACACTACAACTATTGTACCAATACATGATAACATAAACCTACGTACGCACTAGAACATGAGAAAACATACGGGAGTAGCAACCTCCCGATAACGGTTAGAGAACCAAAACGACTTAATCCACACAATAAAGATTAGTGGAAGTATATGAGTAGCCTCTAACTAGATGATTGGAAAGTTGTTCCAAATACGAACCTTGAGTAAAGTAAAGCATGGTAAGGATCACCAAACCCCTTAGAGATATAGTCGAACCCAATGAGAGGAACCGACTAACATGAGCAATGTCCCGAACATGAGAGTATTCGATAAGTTGGTTGAAACCTTAAATCTTAGAATACTAGACATTGAGGAATTCCCCAAGCCATTAGATGCTATCGAGAGAGATACTTCTAGGCTAATCCTTGAGATTGTGAATTGACTCCGAGAGTGGAGTTTAGGGAATTTGAGTAGCCCGGTAGTGAACCGGACATTTGAGTATTTGAGGAGCTAACTGTATAACCCTATTTGTATTTGAGCCCGGTGGTAGGTCTTGTGTATGACCCTGCCCGGAGGTCGTGAGAATGACTTAACATATACCTTGAGCATTGAGTATTGAATGGCGAACTTGAGAATTGAGTAAGTGAGTATTGAGAATTGAGAGTGACTTGAGACGCTTGAGAACTTGAGAATTAAGTTGAGCGTTGTAGACCTTTTTGAGATTGTGAGTAAGAGTACCCAAGGGAGTGGGTAAAACATGAGTAATTGAGTAAGGCATGGTGAGGTAGAACCCTCAAGCCTAATTAAGGATATATTAAACTAACCCCTTATGTGTGTGTTAGTGTTTGTGTTCAGTGATGAACTTGATTGTGAATGTACATATATAATGTATGTTGTATGCATGCTGTTTGAATTAAAATGAATCGCATGCTCTCGACCATTTAGTCGGCGTACCCTCGCTAGTACGCGGGGTATGCGGAAGTCATATTCAGCGTAAGCTGAGCCCCTAGGGGCAACGTTTTTAGTGTGCAGGTACCCGAAGCGGACATGATCACAGTAAGAGACCAACAACTAAGCAGGGATAGCTGGGAATGAAATATAGATAGTAGTGAATTGTATCGGGCTTGTAGTTGGTCACCGTCGAGAGTAGGACGGGGTTGTTACTGCTATGGGTAGTCGTTTAAGAATTGTAATTATTGAATTGTGGATTTGTAAGACCGAAAGGTCGAGGATAAACTTGGGAATTGTAGATACTCGGTATAGAATGGATTTGAGATTGTATTTGTTTTTGTTGGAATTGAAGGTTGTATTTAGTTTGAGAATTGGTAAAGAAACGGTGTGTGACATTTTGTATAGCGTACTCGGTAAAGATCCATCAGACCGATACTGTATGGTTGTTGTATTTGAGTTGGGATTTGGCCTAGCAAGTCACGTGGGTGACTAGCGGCATTGTATCACCCCGGTTGTAGTTTGAATTCGCTGCATTATGGTTGGTAATTGAGATGGGTTAGGAGATGGATATGGATTACCGGTAGGGTTTTACAATAGCAAATACAACAACTCTTCAGAAATCCTAATTCCCTTCCCAATCACTCATACTCTTCGTGGCCACCTGTATAACAATTCGTATCTGCAAGATAAAACCAAACAGCCCACCCCGGGAGGGGTGAGTCAGTTCCCTGGAATGGAACTGGTACATTCTCCAAAACAAACTTTAAGCATAGCTCTTAAAATAAACAATAACTTGAAATCTAACTATTAAACCAAAACAGAGGAGCAAGGTACTTTAATATCACCAAGTCAAAGATAACAAGTTAGGGAAGAGATAAGTAACAGGAAGGTAAAGTTGTCAGTTAAAAGAAACCACACCCATAAGTTAGTGAACATCATTGCTTGTGTTATAACCCAAGATTTGGTTATATTTTATTTCGTCACAAGTGGCCTTATGTGGATGTATTCTGGATTCAGGACATGGAGGTCTTTCTTATTAAAGGCGAGGACGAGGAGGTCTTTTGCCATTGGTTAATTAGGTAAGGATTTATTTAGGTTAATAAATTCCTTAATTATCCTCTCTTCTAATCACGCTCCCACGACGTTCATTCTTTCCCTCACTTTGTCAGTTATCGAGACGCTCCTCTCTTCTCTCTCTCTCTCAGAAGTTACGTTCTCTCAAGCTCTCAAGCCTGCGTGTATGGCTTTGCAATTCGAGTTCTGCTGTGGATCCTTCTCTCTGTTGCACTCCGGTTCAGATTAAGGTAAGGGCGTCAGTTTGTTCTTGTGCAATTCTGCGATTTGGGAACTCCTCTCATTCTGATTTAGGTTTCTACAATCTGATTGTCAGAAGTGTTGATCTCCTACGCGGCTGTGTTCGGAGTCTCCTCTGTGTTTCCTTTTGCTGTCAGATTCAGGTGAGGATTGTGTGCAGTTTTGGATTGCAATTCTGGTTCAGGGTTTGAGTTTCCGTTTTCTGAATTGTGAGTTTCTGCAATTGTGATTTAATCAGTGATTTGGAATTGCGTTGTTGGTCTGCATTTCGGGATTCTGCGTGGTTGGGCGCTGCTGTTTCTGATTCAAGATTCGTCTGTCAATAATTGAGGTAGGTGGCTGATGGATTCGATTAGTGTGTTCAGCCTTGGGGCGTTTCGAATTCTGGTTTCTAGTGTGTGATCTGCTTCTGCGTTGTGTTTGTGAATCAGTCCGTTTGCGTTGTTTAAATAATTACAAACCCCCAAGGTTGTTTTCTACAAACGTATGATGTTTTGACATTGTTTTAATGCCTCTGATTGTGTAAAAATCGCCTCTGTTCTCTGTGTTTTTTCGGCGTGTCCGAACTTCTGTCCGACCGTTGAAGTTCGGACATGCCCCTCTGCGCTTTAATTCTCTGAAGTTTTCGCTGTGTCCGAACTTCCGTCCGAGCTTTGAAGTTCGGACACAGCCTTCTGCATTCTCTGATTTTGGCTTCGACTTGTGTCCGAACATCTGATGTCCGGACACAAGTTCGGACTCTGCGCGTCTCTGATTTCCGAAGAACGTCCGAACATCTGTCCGACCTTTGATGTTCGGACACCTCTGTCTCTTCTACTGTTTTGAAGTTCGACCTGTGTCCGAACTTCGTAGTTCAGACACATGTTCGGACATCTGTCTGTTTTCGACTTCTGAGTCTCGACTTGTGTCCGAACATTGATGTCCGGACACAAGTTCGGACATGGTACTGTTTTGACCATAACTTGCTCGTCTGAGCTCTGTTTTGACTTCCGTTTGCGGGGTTGGATTCCCCTTCTGATTTCCAAGCCATCTATGTGCTTTCTGGTGCCTTTGGTGCACATATGCTTATCTGTATTTAAGCTTCTGTTTTGGGACCTAGTTATCTCTGTGTCTGAGCCTTTGGATGGCTGGTTTCGCTGTCTCGTAGCGCGCTATGTAGGATCCTTCTGTTCACGGGTGACGTTCCCCATTCTGTTCACGGGTGTTTACACCTGTTCTGTTTACGAGTGAGGTTTCCTCGTTCTGTTCACGAGCTGGTTGCTCGTTCTGTCTGTATGCTGTGATCGCTAGTGTCCCACTGCTTTCTGCTTCTATCTTCTGCTTCTGCTTCTGACTCTGTTTAGTCCTCTATCATATGGACTTCTGTTCTGTTTTCTGACATGCTTTGGATTCCTTTGACTCCTTCTGATTTGTTAACATTCTGTAAAATGTTTTGAGCATGCTGGTTGATGAAGTTTGTCATCTACTGGGCATAGTTGTGTGCTCATTCCCCTACTTTATCTAACATTGCAGATTGATCAGCGAGGATTACTTTGCAGCTCTGGAGTTTAGTTCATTTGTTAATTGTTTCGTTGAGACTTGTATTTGAATTTGAGCCTTTGGGCCTCTTTGTTAGCTTCCGCTTCTGATATTAGTTTGGTGGGTTCTGTAATACTTTTGGGATGTTGCGACATCATCTTGATTATACTTTATTTAAGTATTCTGTTTTGGGCCTTATTTGCTTATTGCGTTTGAATTTAGAGCCTTGCGTTATTAAGTAATAATACGCGGCGTGTAATACCCCTAACTCCTAGGCCAGTGTTTGGGGGTGTTACATTTAGTGGTATCAGAGCTCTGGGTTCTAATCTGCTGGGATTTTAAGTTAGCCAGTCAGTCAGAAACGTCAGTGTTAGTGTCTGAGTCTAACTGCCTGCTGTTGGACTTTCAGAATGCCGCCAAGAAGAGCAACGAACCCTCCAGGAAATGTGGCTGATGCTGTTCAGCAGTTCATGACGCAGCTCATGCAGACCATGGCTGCAGGGGGTGGTCCAGCTGGAGGAGGACCAGCTGGCGGAGCAGGCCCAGCTGGGGCGGATGCTGGAGGCAGAAATGTGAAGGCGCTTCAGGAGTTCATGAAGCTGAAGCCGCCGTCGTTCGATGGGGCAGGAGACCCCCAGGAGGCCAGTCACTGGCTGTCAGAGGTGGAGGATTTGCTGCGTGTGATGGGCTCTGAGGAGGAGCAGAAGGTCGACTTTGCTACTTTCCTGTTTAAGGCCGAAGCCAAGGAGTGGTGGAGGTCAGTGATGGGGAGATTCCCACAGCCTTGGACGTGGGAGCAGTTCACTGGGGTTTCAAAGCAGTTCTACCCCGACGTTTATAAGGACCAGCGCATTCTGGAGTATAACCGACTACGCCAGGGTCGGGATATGAGTGTGGAGGAGTACGTCAGGAAGTTCATCAGCCTGTCGAAGTTTGCACCTGAGCCTGACGAGCATAGGAAGGCCAGGAAGTTTGAGAGTGGCCTGAGGCCTGACATCCGTTCTGCTGTGACGCCTCTGCGTCACAAGACCTTCAGGGACGTAGCTGATGTCGCCCTGTTGGTAGAGGCCGACTTGAGAGGTCGCCAGTCTGGAGGGAAGGACCAGAAGAGGAAGCAGAGGTCCGACGAGAGCGATAGGAGGGATCAGTCTGCTTCTCAGAAGAAGCAGTCTACTGGAGACCGAGCTGGAGACCGCTCTGGGGACCGTTCGCGAGATAGAGGTGGTTCGTCTTCGTCAGCTCCTGCTCCGAAGTGCCAGGTCTGTGGCAAGTTTCACAGAGGTCAGGACTGCTACAGGAAGTCTGGAGCCTGCTTCAAGTGTGGGTCCATGGGACATAGGATAGCTGACTGCCCTCAGGCCGAGAGGAGCAGAGGTAGCTCTGGAGGTAGAGCTGGTGAGTCTGCTTCAGGGTCCAGAGATCGAGACCGGGCTGAGCAGAAGAAGCCCCAGGGCCAGGCCAGAGTGTACGCGATGGCTGGAGAGAGAGACCGATCGACTGACAGAGTTGTCACAGGTATTCTCCAGCTGTCTTCTCGTTCTGTTTTCTGCTTGTTTGACTCTGGAGCCACCCACTCTTTTATTTCTGCTGAGTTAGTGGGTGAGCTCGGTTTGCCTGTTGTGCCTCTGGGTGTTGAGCTGTGTGTGCATAGTCCATTAGTTAGAGACTCTTCTATGCTTCTGAACTCTGTTTGTAGAGATAGTCCTGTGTTAGTCAGAGATAGGACTCTGTTTGCTAACCTCATCCCTATGGAGATGACTTCTTTTGATGTGATTCTGGGCATGGATTGGCTTGCTGCGCACCATGCCCACATTGATTGTGCTGCTTCGAGAGTCACCTTTGAGGAGCCGGGTCAGCCCCGCCTAGTTGTAGCAGGGAATGGACTCCCGTGCTCGCCGCCAGTGATTTCAGCCATGCAGGCGTTTCGTTTCTTGAGGAAAGGATGCCAGGGATATCTGTGCTACATCCCTGAGGTTCGCAAGGATGCGAAGATGGAGGACATTCCAGTAGTCAGAGACTTCCCAGATGTGTTCCAGGATGATGTACCTGGGCTTCCCCCTGTCAGAGAGGTGGAGTTCTCGATCGAGCTCGCACCTGAGACTCAGCCGATTTCTAAGGCCCCATACCGCATGGCGCCTGCTGAGCTTAAGGAGTTGAAGGTCCAGTTGCAGGAGCTGCTGGATAAGGGCTTCATCCGCCCTAGTGTGTCGCCTTGGGGAGCGCCGGTGTTATTTGTTAAGAAGAAGGACGGTAGCATGCGTTTGTGCATTGACTACAGGGAGCTCAACAAGGTTACCATTAAGAATAGGTATCCTCTCCCGCGCATTGATGACTTGTTCGACCAGTTAGCAGGAGCTAAGGTGTTTTCGAAGATCGATCTGAGGTCCGGTTATCATCAGCTGAGGATTAAGGCAGACGATGTGCCTAAGTCCGCCTTCAGGACTCGTTATGGACATTACGAGTTCCTAGTGATGCCATTCGGTCTGACGAATGCGCCTTCTGTGTTTATGGATATGATGAACCGGGTGTTCAAACCCTTTCTGGATCAGTTCGTCGTGGTATTTATAGATGACATCTTGGTGTATTCCAAGAGTGCTGAGGAGCACGAGGAGCATTTGAGGACCGTTCTCCAGACTCTGAGGGAGAAGGAGCTGTACGCGAAGCTGAAGAAGTGTGAGTTCTGGCTGGATCAGGTGAGGGTATTCTTGGACATGTGAGTCTCTAAGGATGGTTATCTGTGAATCCGGAGAAGATTAGGGCTATTACTGAGTGGGCCAGGCCTACTAATGTGGGAGAGATACGTAGCTTCCTTGGACTAGCGGGCTACTATCGCAAGTTTGTGGAGGGTTCTCCAAGTTGGTGATCCGTTGACTCGTCTGCTTCAGAAGGATGTGAAGTTCGAGTGGAGCGAGGCCTGTGAGATTGTTTTCTGGAGCTGAAGAAGAGGTTGACTACTGCGGATCTTGACTCTTCCGGAGGGGAGAGGGTCTTGGTTTTCTGTGATGGTCCCATAGGGGACTTGGGGTGTGCTGATGCAGCATGGGAAGGTAGTAGCATATGGCTCTCGTCAGTTGAAGCCATATGAGAAGAACTATCCGACCCACGACCTGGAGTAGCTGTTGTGGTGTTTGCTGAAGATTTGGAGGCATTACCTCTATGGAGCGGCGCGCAAGGTTTATACGGACCACAAGAGCCTCAAGTATCTGTTCACTCAGAAGGAGTTGAATTGAGGCAGAGGAGGTGGCTGGAGTTGCTGCACGACTATGATTTGGAGATCCTCTACCATCCTGGTAGGGCGAATGTGGTTGCTGATGCGCTCAGTAGGAGGGGTCCATCTGGGACCGTTGTGCTTTGTCTGGTGTGCAGAGGTCTGCTCTTGAGTTGCAGCGTATGGGTATCTGGGTGTTCGTCCAGAGAGGTCTGGGATGTTGGCAGCGTTGCAGATTCAGCCTACCTTGATCGACCGGATCAAGGCCAGTCAGGAGCTCGACGTCGGGTTGTGTAAGATCAGAGAGAGTTTGTCTGCTGGTCAGGAGTCCGAGTTCAGAGTTTCAGAGGATGGTTGTCTGAGATTCAGAGACCGTGTTTATGTGCCGGCAGACGACGCCTTGAGGCGGAGATTATGCAGGAAGCTCATGGAGCTCCGTACTCGGTACACCCAGGAGGTGAAGATGTACCGGGACCTACGTGAGACATTCTGGTGGAGTAATATGAAGAGGGACATCTCCGACTTTGTATCCAGATGTAGGACCTGTCAGCAGGTCAAGGCAGAGCATCAGAGACCAGCTGGTTTGCTTCAGCCCCTTCCCGTTCCGGAGTGGAAGTGGGAGAGCGTCGGTATGGACTTCGTCATGGGACTGCCTAAGACTCCGGGGTTTGATGCGGTTTGGGTCATCGTGGACCGGCTCACGAAGAGCGCCCACTTCTTGCCTGTCAGGAAGACTTTCAGCTTGCACTACTTGGCTCAGTTATATGTGGATGAGATAGTGCGTCTGCACGGAGTTCCGGCTTCTATTGTGTCTGATCGAGATCCGAGGTTCGTGTCCAGATTCTGGCAGAGTTTGCATCAGGCTATGGGGACGAAGTGTCTTTCAGTTCAGCTTACCATCCTCAGTCAGATGGTCAGACAGAGAGGACGAATCAGGTCCTTGAGGACATGCTTAGAGCATGTGTGTTGGACTTCGGGGGCAGTTGGGATCAGCACGTTGCATTGATTGAGTTCGCCTATAATAACAATTCCAGACCAGTATCGGGATGGCTCCGTTTGAGGCCTGTATGGCAGGAGATGCAGGTCACCCATCTGTTGGGACGACCTGAAGGAGAGAGCAGTTATTGGTCCGGACTTAGTTGAGGACGCTGTATTCATCTGTCTATCAGAGAGTGTCTGCTTGTGGCTCAGAGTCGTCAGAAGAGCTACGCCGATCAGAGGAGACGACCTCTAGAGTTTGAGGTGGGCGATCATGTGTATTTGAAGGTTTCTCCTGTGCGAGGAGTCGTTCGGTTTGGGAAGAGAGGCAAGCTTAGCCCTCGTTTTGTGGGTCCTTTTGAGATCCTAGAGAGGATCGGACCGGTTGCCTATCGTCTGGCTTTGCATCCATCTTTAGTAGCAGTGCACAGTGTTTTCCACGTTTCTATGCTGAGGAAGTATATTCGGACTCGTCTCATGTGATTGACTTCAGTCCGCTTCAGTTGAGGGAGGACTTCACGTTCGAGGCAGTTCCTTGAGGATTTTAGCCGGATGTTCGTAAGCTCAGAAGTAAGACCATGCCCTTGGTGAAGGTGCAGTGGTCGGGTCAGTCAGAGGAAGAGGCGACCTGGGAGGTCGAAAGCGAAGTGCGTTCTAAGTTCCCTGCCCTTTTCGAGCAGTAGGTATGTTTTAATTTCGAGGACGAAATTCTTTTAAGGGGGAGTGATGTTATAACCCAAGATTTGGTTATATTTTATTTCGTCACAAGTGGCCTTATGTGGATGTATTCTGGATTCAGGACATGGAGGTCTTTCTTATTAAAGGCGAGGACGAGGAGGTCTTTTGCCATTGGTTAATTAGGTAAGGATTTATTTAGGTTAATGAATTCCTTAATTATCCTCTCTTCTAATCACGCTCCCACGACGTTCATTCTTTCCCCTCACTTTGTCAGTTATCGAGACGCTCCTCTCTTCTCTCTCTCTCTCTCTCTCAGAAGTTACGTTCTCTCAAGCTCTCAAGCCTGCGTGTGTGGCTTTGCAATTCGAGTTCTGCTGTGGATCCTTTCCTCTGTTGCACTCCGGTTCAGATTAAGGTAAGGGCGTCAGTTTGTTCTTGTGCAATTCTGCGATTTGGGAACTCCTCTCATTCTGATTTAGGTTTCTACAATCTGATTGTCAGAAGTGTTGATCTCCTACGCGGCTGTGTTCGGAGTCTCCTCTGTGTTTCCTTTTGCTGTCACAGGTGAGGATTGTGTGCAGTTTTGGATTGCAATTCTGGTTTCAGGGTTTGAGTTTCCGTTTTCTGAATTGTGAGTTTCTGCAATTGTGATTTAATCAGATGATTTGGAATTGCGTTGTTGGTCTGCGTTTGGAGCTTGTGGTTGGGCGCTGCTGTTTCTGTTCAGATGTTTTCTGAGGTAGGTGGCTGATGGATTCGATTAGTGTGTTCAGCCTTGGGGCGTTTCGAATTCTGGTTTCTAGTGTGTGATCTGCTTCTGCGTTGTGTTTGTGAATCAGTCCGTTTGCGTTGTTTGAATAATTACAAACCCCCAAGGTTGTTTTCTACAAACGTATGATGTTTTGACATTGTTTTAATGCCTCTGATTGTGTAAAAATCGCCTCTGTTCTCTGTGTTTTTCGGCGTGTCCGAACTTCTGTCCGACCGTTGAAGTTCGGACATGCCCTCTGCGCTTTAATTCTCTGAAGTTTTCGCTGTGTCCGAACTTCCGTCCGAGCTTTGAAGTTCGGACACAGCCTTCTGCATTCTCTGATTTTGGCTTCGACGTGTCCGAACATCTGATGTCCGGACACAAGTTCGGACTCTGCGCGTGTCTGATTTCCGAAGAACGTCCGAACATCTGTCCGACCTTTGATGTTCGGACACCTCTGTCTCTTCTACTGTTTTGAAGTTCGACCTGTGTCCGAACTTCGTAGTTCGGACACATGTTCGGACATCTGTCTGTTTTCGACTTCTGAGTCTCGACTTGTGTCCGAACATTGATGTCCGGACACAAGTTCGGACATGGTACTGTTTTGACCATAACTTGCTCGTCTGAGCTCTGTTTTGACTTCCGTTTGCGGGGTTGGATTCCCCTTCTGATTTCCAAGCCATCTATGTGCTTTCTGGTGCCTTTGGTGCACATATGCTTATCTGTATTTAAGCTTCTGTTTTGGGACCTAGTTATCTCTGTGTCTGAGCCTTTGGATGGCTGGTTTCGCTGTCTCGTAGCGCGCTATGTAGGATCCTTCTGTTCACGGGTGACGTTCCCCTTCTGTTCACGGGTGTTTACACCTGTTCTGTTTACGAGTGAGGTTTCCTCGTTCTGTTCACGAGCTGGTTGCTCGTTCTGTCTGTATGCTGTGATCGCTAGTGTCCCACTCTGTTTTCTGCTTCTATCTGCTTCTGACTCTGTTTAGTCCTCTATCATATGGACTTCTGTTCTGTTTTCTGACATGCTTTTGGATTCCTTTGACTCCTTCTGATTTGTTAACATTCTGTAAAATGTTTTGAGCATGCTGGTTGATGAAGTTTGTCATCTACTGGGCATAGTTGTGTGCTCATTCCCCTACTTTATCTAACATTGCAGATTGATCAGCGAGGGTCTTTGCAGCTCTGGAGTTTAGTTCATTTGTTAATTGTTTCGTTGAGACTTGTATTTGAATTTGAGCCTTTGGGCCTCTTTTTAGCTTCCGCTTCTGATATTAGTTTGGTGGGTTCTGTAATACTTTTGGGATGTTGCGACATCATCTTGATTATACTTTATTTAAGTATTCTGTTTTGGGCCTTATTTGCTTATTTGCGTTTGAATATTAGAGCCTTGCGTTATTAAGTAATAACGCGCGTGTAATACCCCTAACTCCTAGGCCAGTGTTTGGGGGTGTTACATTTAGTGGTATCAGAGCTCTGGGTTCTAATCTGCTGGGATTTTAAGTTAGCCAGTCAGTCAGAAACGTCAGTGTTAGTCTGAGTCTAACTGCCTGCTGTTGGACTTTCAGAATGCCGCCAAGAAGAGCAACGAACCCTCCAGGAAATGTGGCTGATGCTGTCAGCAGTTCATGACGCAGCTCATGCAGACCATGGCTGCAGGGGGTGGTCCAGCTGGAGGAGGACCAGCTGGCGGAGCAGGCCCAGCTGGGGCGGATGCTGGAGGCAGAAATGTGAAGGCGCTTCAGGAGTTCATGAAGCTGAAGCCGCCGTCGTTCGATGGGGCAGGAGACCCCCAGGAGGCCAGTCACTGGCTGTCAGAGGTGGAGGATTTGCTGCGTGTGATGGGCTCTGAGGAGGAGCAGAAGGTCGACTTTGCTACTTTCCTGTTTAAGGCCGAAGCCAAGGAGTGGTGGAGGTCAGTGATAGGGAGATTCCCACAGCCTTGGACGTGGGAGCAGTTCACTGGGGAGTTCAATAAGCAGTTCTACCCCGACGTTTATAAGGACCAGCGCATTCTGGAGTATAACCGACTACGCCAGGGTCGGGATATGAGTGTGGAGGAGTACGTCAGGAAGTTCATCAGCCTGTCGAAGTTTGCACCTGAGCCTGACGAGCATAGGAAGGCCAGGAAGTTTGAGAGTGGCCTGAGGCCTGACATCCGTTCTGCTGTGACGCCTCTGCGCCACAAGACCTTCAGGGACGTAGCTGATGTCGCCCTGTTGGTAGAGGCTGACTTGAGAGGTCGCCAGTCTGGAGGGAAGGACCAGAAGAGGCAGAGGTCCGACGAGAGCGATAGGAGGGATCAGTCTGCTTCTCAGAAGAAGCAGTCTACTGGAGACCGAGCTGGAGACCGCTCTGGGGACCGTTCGCGAGATAGAGGTGGTTCGTCTTCGTCAGCTCCTGCTCCGAAGTGCCAGGTCTGTGGCAAGTTTCACAGAGGTCAGGACTGCTACAGGAAGTCTGGAGCCTGCTTCAAGTGTGGGTCCATGGGACATAGGATAGCTGACTGCCCTCAGGCCGAGAGGAGCAGAGGTAGCTCTGGAGGTAGAGCTGGTGAGTCTGCTTCAGGGTCCAGAGATCGAGACCGGGCTGAGCAGAAGAAGCCCCAGGGCCAGGCCAGAGTGTACGCGATGGCTGGAGAGAGAGACCGATCGACTGACAGAGTTGTCACAGGTATTCTCCAGCTGTCTTCTCGTTCTGTTTTCTGCTTGTTTGACTCTGGAGCCACCCACTCTTTTATTTCTGCTGAGTTAGTGGGTGAGCTCGGTTTGCCTGTTGTGCCTCTGGGTGTTGAGCTTGTGTGCATAGTCCATTAGTTAGAGACTCTTCTATGCTTCTGAACTCTGTTTGTAAGATAGTCCTTGTTCAGAGATAGGACTCTGTTTGCTAACCTCATCCCTATGGAGATGACTTCTTTTGATGTGATTCTGGGCATGGATTGGCTTGCTGCGCACCATGCCCACATTGATTGTGCTGCTTCGAGAGTCACCTTTGAGGAGCCGGGTCAGCCCCGCCTAGTTGTAGCAGGGAATGGACTCCCGTGCTCGCCGCCAGTGATTTCAGCCATGCAGGCGTTTCGTTTCTTGAGGAAAGGATGCCAGGGATATCTGTGCTACATCCCTGAGGTTCGCAAGGATGCGAAGTGGAGGACATTCCAGTAGTCAGAGACTTCCCAGATGTGTTCCAGGATGATGTACCTGGGCTTCCCCCTGTCAGAGAGGTGGAGTTCTCGATCGAGCTCGCACCTGAGACTCAGCCGATTCTAAGGCCCCATACCGCATGGCGCCTGCTGAGCTTAAGGAGTTGAAGGTCCAGTTCAGGAGCTGCTGGATAAGGGCTTCATCCGCCCTAGTGTGTCGCCTTGGGGAGCGCCGGTGTTATTTGTTAAGAAGAAGGACGGTAGCATGCGTTTGTGCATTGACTACAGGGAGCTCAACAAGGTTACCATTAAGAATAGGTATCCTCTCCCGCGCATTGATGACTTGTTCGACCAGTTAGCAGGAGCTAAGGTGTTTTCGAAGATCGATCTGAGGTCCGGTTATCATCAGCTGAGGATTAAGGCAGACGATGTGCCTAAGTCCGCCTTCAGGACTCGTTATGGACATTACGAGTTCCTAGTGATGCCATTCGGTCTGACGAATGCGCCTTCTGTGTTTATGGATATGATGAACCGGGTGTTCAAACCCTTTCTGGATCAGTTCGTCGTGGTATTTATAGATGACATCTTGGTGTATTCCAAGAGTGCTGAGGAGCACGAGGAGCATTTGAGGACCGTTCTCCAGACTCTGAGGGAGAAGGAGCTGTACGCGAAGCTGAAGAAGTGTGAGTTCTGGCTGGATCAGGTGGTATTCTTGGGACATGTGGTCTCTAAGGATGGTATCTCTGTGGATCCGGAGAAGATTAGGGCTATTACTGAGTGGGCCAGGCCTACTAATGTTGGAGAGATACGTAGCTTCCTTGGACTAGCGGGCTACTATCGTAAGTTTGTGGAGGGCTTCTCCAAGCTAGTGATCCCTTTGACTCGTCTGCTGCAGAAGGATGTGAAGTTCGAGTGGAGTGAGCATGTGAGCGTGTTTTCAGGAGCTGCAGAAGAGGTTGACTCTGCGCCGATTCTGACCCTTCCAGAGGGTAATGAGGGTCTGGAGGTTTTCTGTGATGCGTCCCATAAGGGACTTGGGTGTGTGCTGATGCAGCATGGGAAGGTAGTAGCATATGGCTCTCGTCAGTTGAAGCCATATGAGAAGAACTATCCGACCCACGACCTGGAGTTAGCTGCTGTGGTGTTTGCGTTGAAGATTTGGAGGCATACCTCTATGGAGCGGCGCGCAAGGTTTATACGGACCACAAGAGCCTCAAGTATCTGTTCACTCAGAAGGAGTTGAACTTGAGGCAGAGGAGGTGGCTGGAGTTGCTGCACGACTATGATTTGGAGATCCTCTACCATCCTGGTAGGGCGAATGTGGTTGCTGATGCGCTCAGTAGGAGGGGTCCATCTGGGACCGTTGGTGCTTTGTCTGGTGTGCAGAGGTCTGCTCTTGAGTTGCAGCGTATGGGTATCTGGGTTGTTCGTCCAGAGAGGTCTGGGATGTTGGCAGCGTTGCAGATTCAGCCTACCTTGATCGACCGGATCAAGGCCAGTCAGGAGCTCGACGTCGGGTTGTGTAAGATCAGAGAGAGTTTGTCTGCTGGTCAGGAGTCCGAGTTCAGAGTTTCAGAGGATGGTTGTCTGAGATTCAGAGACCGTGTTTTGTGCCGGCAGACGACGCCTTGAGGCGGGAGATTATGCAGGAGGCTCATGGAGCTCCGTACTCGGTACACCCAGGAGGTGTGAAGATGTACCGGGACCTACGTGAGACATTCTGGTGGAGTAATATGAAGAGGGACATCTCCGACTTTGTATCCAGATGTAGGACCTGTCAGCAGGTCAAGGCAGAGCATCAGAGACCAGCTGGTTTGCTTCAGCCCCTTCCCGTTCCGGAGTGGAAGTGGGAGAGCGTCGGTATGGACTTCGTCATGGGACTGCCTAAGACTCCGAGGGGTTTTGATGCGGTTTGGGTCATCGTGGACCGGCTCACGAAGAGCGCCCACTTCTTGCCTGTCAGGAAGACTTTCAGTTGCACCGCTTGGCTCAGTTATATGTGGATGAGATAGTGCGTCTGCACGGAGTTCCGGCTTCTATTGTGTCTGATCGAGATCCGAGGTTCGTGTCCAGATTCTGGCAGAGTTTGCATCAGGCTATGGGGACGAAGTTGTCTTTCAGTTCAGCTTACCATCCTCAGTCAGATGGTCAGACAGAGAGGACGAATCAGGTCCTTGAGGACATGCTCAGAGCATGTGTGTTGGACTTCGGGGGCAGCTGGGATCAGCACGTTGCATTGATTGAGTTCGCCTATAATAACAGTTCAGACCAGTATCGGGATGGCTCCGTTTGAGGCCTTGTATGGCAGGAGATGCAGGTCACCCATCTGTTGGGACGACCTGAAGGAGAGAGCAGTATTGGTCCGGACTTAGTTGAGGACGCTGTAGCTAAGATTCAGTCTATCAGAGAGCGTCTGCTTGTGGCTCAGAGTCGTCAGAAGAGCTACGCCGATCAGAGGAGACGACCTCTAGAGTTTGAGGTGGGCGATCATGTGTATTTGAAGGTTTCTCCTGTGCGAGGAGTCGTTCGGTTTGGGAAGAGAGGCAAGCTTAGCCCTCGTTTTGTGGGTCCTTTTGAGATCCTAGAGAGGATCGGACCGGTTGCCTATCGTCTGGCTTTGCCTCCATCTTTAGCAGCAGTGCACAGTGTTTTCCACGTTTCTATGCTGAGGAAGTATATTCCGGACTCGTCTCATGTGATTGACTTCAGTCCGCTTCAGTTGAGGAAGGACTTCACGTTCGAGGCAGTTCCTTTGAGGATTTTAGCCGGGATGTTCGTAAGCTCAGAGTAAGACCATGCCCTTGGTGAAGGTGCAGTGGTCGGGTCAGTCAGAGGAAGAGGCGACCTGGGAGGTCGAAAGCGAAGTGCGTTCTAAGTTCCCGCCCTTTTCGAGCAGTAGGTATGTTTTAATTTCGAGGACGAAATTCTTTTAAGGGGGAGGTGATGTTATAACCCAAGATTTGGTTATATTTTATTTCGTCACAAGTGGCCTTATGTGGATGTATTCTGGATTCAGGACATGGAGGTCTTTCTTATTAAAGGCGAGGACGAGGAGGTCTTTTGCCATTGGTTAATTAGGTAAGGATTTATTTAGGTTAATAAATTCCTTAATTATCCTCTCTTCTAATCACGCTCCCACGACGTTCATTCTTTCCCCTCACTTTGTCAGTTATCGAGACGCTCCTCTCTTCTCTCTCTCTCTCTCTCAGAAGTTACGTTCTCTCAAGCTCTCAAGCCTGCGTGTGTGGCTTTGCAATTCGAGTTCTGCTGTGGATCCTTCTCTCTGTTGCACTCCGGTTCAGATTAAGGTAAGGGCGTCAGTTTGTTCTTGTGCAATTCTGCGATTTGGGAACTCCTCTCATTCTGATTTAGGTTTCTACAATCTGATTGTCAGAAGTGTTGATCTCCTACGCGGCTGTGTTCGGAGTCTCCTCTGTGTTTCCTTTTGCTGTCAGATTCAGGTGAGGATTGTGTGCAGTTTTGGATTGCAATTCCGGTTTCAGGGTTTGAGTTTCCGTTTTCTGAATTGTGAGTTTCTGCAATTGTGATTTAATCAGTGATTTGGAATTGCGTTGTTGGTCTGCGTTTGGAGCGTGTTGGTCTCTGCCATTCAGATTGTCATCTGTCTAATTCGAGGTAGGTGGCTGATGGATTCGATTAGTGTGTTCAGCCTTGGGGCGTTTCGAATTCTGGTTTCTAGTGTGTGATCTGCTTCTGCGTTGTGTTTGTGAATCAGTCCGTTTGCGTTGTTTGAATAATTACAAACCCCCAAGGTTGTTTTCTACAAATGTATGATGTTTTGACATTGTTTTAATGCCTCTGATTGTGTAAAAATCGCCTCTGTTCTCTGTGTTTTTCGGCGTGTCCGAACTTCTGTCCGACCGTTGAAGTTCGGACATGCCCCTCGCTTTAATTCTCTGAAGTTTTCGCTGTGTCCGAACTTCCGGAGCTTTGAAGTTCGGACACAGCCTTCTGTTCTCTGATTTTGGCTTCGACTGTGTCCGAACATCTGATGTCCGGACACAAGTTCGGACTCTGCGCGTGTCTGATTTCCGAAGAACGTCCGAACATCTGTCCGACCTTTGATGTTCGGACACCTCTGTCTCTTCTACTGTTTTGAAGTTCGACCTGTGTCCGAACTTCGTAGTTCGGACACATGTTCGGACATCTGTCTGTTTTCGACTTCTGAGTCTCGACTTGTGTCCGAACATTGATGTCCGGACACAAGTTCGGACATGGTACTGTTTTGACCATAACTTGCTCGTGAGCTCTGTTTTGACTTCCGTTTGCGGGGTTGGATTCCCCTTCTGATTTCCAAGCCATCTATGTGCTTTCTGGTGCCTTTGGTGCACATATGCTTATCTGTATTTAAGCTTCTGTTTTGGGACCTAGTTATCTCTGTGTCTGAGCCTTTGGATGGCTGGTTTCGCTGTCTCGTAGCGCGCTATGTAGGATCCTTCTGTTCACGGGTGTTTTACACCTGTTCTGTTTACGAGTGAGGTTTCCTCGTTCTGTTCACGAGCTGGTTGCTCGTTCTGTCTGTATGCTGTGATCGCTAGTGTCCCACTCTGCTTTCTGCTTCTATCTGCTTCTGACTCTGTTTAGTCCTCTATCATATAGACTTCTGTTCTGTTTTCTGACATGCTTTTGGATTCCTTTGACTCCTTCTGATTTGTTAACATTCTGTAAAATGTTTTGAGCATGCTGGTTGATGAAGTTGTCATCTACTGGGCATAGTTGTGTGCTCATTCCCCTACTTTATCTAACATTGCAGATTGATCAGCGAGGGTCACTTTGCAGCTCTGGAGTTTAGTTCATTTTGTTAATTGTTTCGTTGAGACTTGTATTTGAATTTGAGCCTTTGGGCCTCTTTTTAGCTTCCGCTCTGATATTAGTTTGGTGGGTTCTGTAATACTTTTGGGATGTTGCGACATCATCTTGATTATACTTTATTTAAGTATTCTGTTTTGGGCCTTATTTGCTTATTTGCGTTTGAATATTAGAGCCTTGCGTTATTAAGTAATAATACGCGGCGTGTAATACCCCTAACTCCTAGGCCAGTGTTTGGGGGTGTTACAGCTTGTTTAGATTTAGTTCCAATTAGGAGTATCACAAGGACTAGGAATGAAAGAAGTCCAAGAACCAACAACTCAAGAGTTGAATACACCAATTGGGAGAGATGGCCCCTACCACCAGATATAAATGTCCATATGGACGAGGGATAACAGCCCCCTGCTGTCATACACGTCCTTTTTGGACAAGGGATAACAACCCTTTACTGTTATTCACGTCCTTTTTGGACAAGGATATACAACCCTTTGCTGTTACTGAAGAAGACGCGCGCACGTCACAACAAAACTCAGCTTATGGATGAAACGATATCTAGAGTCAAAGGAAGGATTTACCAAGTTTGATATTTCCCATATTCCCACTAGACTATTAACTGCACAAGTGCAATATCAAAACACTCAGTCCTACAGAGTGTAGAGGCGTAAACCCTCAGTAGTTAATATCCAATGAGACAACCAGATAGGAGGAACCAATAATCATGAAAGTTGTATATTCAAGGCTCAGTTAGTCACATCAAGCTGAGTTAGTCACACAAACAGTTTCCTTTGAAATCCATCAAGCTCAGTTAGTGTTTTCCAAAACATCCATAAAGTCCGTTAGCAAAAGTATCTAAGTACGAGAAATCGTACCTGGTATGTGAAGAATCAGTACTACTAACTCGAGTGAGTGATCCCCCACTAATAACCTATAATTAAGGTGTTCCAAGTATTGATTAGTAAAGAAACTTATAAACTAAACTCTTCTATTCTTACTGATTATAGGTTCGGGTTTATAGTTACCCTCGCATAACGATTTGGGCTAGATTTTATTAACTAAAATTTTAATTAGACCCATTTCATTTAATCTGGACAGATGTAGGGTTTATCTTGAGAGTGGCCCAAACTCTTGTTGAATTGTTTAAGTGGGCTTTTGGAGTTCATGGACTTGGGCCCAGTAGGATAGCCCAAACCCGTGTTACGTTTTCGTTGATTGATTAATTCCCTAAAAAGGATCCTGCGAGGTTTCGAACGTGCACACCTCGGTTTAGTTCCAGGTTTGACTTGACCATCTGCACCATTGAATTTGTACGTCTTAAGGGAACAGTTAATTTTATTTCAATTGCTTACTCTTAATCATAGGTTTAGCTTAATTAAGCTCCCAAGTTACCATGACACATTTATTTTAATACCGATTAAAGCCCTAAAGTCTAGTATACATATATTCCTCTTATTATATTTTCTATAAGGAATGTTATTTCTTTTATTTATTTAATATATTTATATATACTAGGATTTATTCCGGACATTCTTTTGTAGGTTTATTGTATTTAATTTCTCTATTAAATTTTACACAAATCCACATCCAATATATGGTTTATAAAACAAAGTATTTTCCTTAGTTTTAGTTAAGTATATTAGCTTCCACGTTATATATTAATATAAACGTAGATTAATTTAATTCCTTGATTTAATCTAATTTACTATTTATTTCTTTTACATATATGTATGTATATATATATATATATTACTTGACTTAAAAGTTTATACCTAAAGATATTTATTAACATTCTGTATTAAATGTTAGTTAGTCTTCCTATATTATTCCCAACCTATAAAGTTTATTAATCAGCTATACTTTAATTTTTGGTTACATTAAAGCTATATATTATAAGATAACTTATGAAAAATTCATAAACACACAATTTTTAAACCCATTTAATCTTGTCTAAAAATGCCTAAATTTAATATATAGTAACTATGATATTTTATACATATTATAAAATTTTTATTTCATAAAAATATTTTGAGTAATTATCTAAATAATCCAAAAGACTCAGAACTTACAAAATTATAACTTACATCTAATAACTCGAAACTCATTAATTTACATCAAAATAAACTAGATTTTATAAGGAATCTATGGTTAAATTTCGTGTCAAAATACATTCGGGAAGGCCATTAAATAAATTCAACAAGTTAGGGTATTATTCTGGAATTAATATTACTTAATACAACTAAAGCTTGTTTCAGCCCATAGAGAGCTTTGTTAAGCTTAAGGTCATGCTTTTACCTTTCTGTTGTTTTGAACCCTGATGGTTGTTCCACGTATACCTCCTCCTTGACATATCTTTAGAAATGCGCTTTGATGTCTAGTTAAAAATGTATTATACCCTTGTGTGGCAAATGCTATGAGTAGGCAAATGATTCCATTCTTACCACAAGAGCAAATGTTTCTTGAAAGTCTATTCCCTCTTGTTGATGATATCCTTATGGACGAGCTTATTTCTTACAACTTCTCCCATCCTATTAGTTTGTTTTCTGAAAAACTCATTTTGTTCCTAGTACTCTCCTTGATGTGAAGGTCGAGGTACAAGATACCAAACCTTACATCTCTCTAACTGATTTAATTCTTCTAGCATTGCCTTTATCCAGTCTGAGTCTTGGAGTGCTTCTTTAATGTTCTTGGGTCCAATAGATGTAGTTGAGAAGGCGAGGAGATCTCGTGCTTGTGATCTTGTTTGAACTCCTTTAGAGATGTCAGAAATGACGTTCTCTAGAGGATGGTTCTTATTAAGACTCGAGATTGATGAATTGTTGTTGGTGATAGAGGATCATTGATTGCTTCTTCACCATCTTCTTCACGATCAGGTTGTTGACCTATTGCTGACTGGTCGGGCATGAGTTCTTCAGCTGGTAACTCATCATTATTGTTTTATGTGTGGTCTTGTCTAGTTAAATCAAATCTAAATGCTTCTTCTTCATCGGTTCCTCTGATCACATGAGGTTCAGCATCATCAAATGCCACATGCACACTTTCTTCTACTCTTGAAGTTGTTTTGTTGAAGACTTTGTATGATCTACTTCTTTCAGAGCACCCAAGGAATATTGCTAGGTCACTCCTGGCATCGAACTTCCCTAGAAAGTTCTTCCCATTGTTATGAACGTAACGTTTACATCCAAATATTCTGAAGTGGCTAATGTTTGGTTTTCTTCCTTTGAGCTACTTATAGGGGGTTTAGTTGAGGATTAGTGTAACGCCCCTATTAAACAAAAATGCAACGGAAAATAAAATACTATGGCGTTTACAGATCATCGGGTTCCAAACACCCGCACTAAACCTCACCAATTACAACTATAAATTACAAAAGCTACGTTGAACCTCGAGAAAACTTAACATAAACATAATAGTAATAAAATACATTAACTCTCCACAAAACCTAATCCCATCCCAATCACGCATTCTCTTCGTGTCCACCTGCATATCAACTCGAACCTGCAAGATGAAACCAAACAGCCCACCCCGTGAGGGGTGAGTCAGTTCCCTGGAATGGAACTGGTACGATCCTCCAAAACAAACTTATAATAAAACTCTTAATAAACAATAACCTGAAGATAAACACTTAAAACAACACAGAGGAACAAAGCACTTTAAAATCACCAAGTCAAGATAACAGGTTGCGAAAAGAGATAAATAACAGAAAGTTAAAGTTAGTCAATCAAAAGAAATCACACCATAAGTTAGTGAACATCCATTGCTTGTGTTAGATTCAGTTCCAGTTAGGAGTAGGAAGACCCAAGTAGTCACAAGGACTAGGAATGAAAGAAGAGATCCGAACCCATAACTTAAGAGTGGAATAAACCCATTGGGAGAGATGGCCCCCACCGCCAGTCAGTGTCACAAGATGAGGTAAACAGACCTCCGCTGTCAGTTGTCCATATGGACGAGGTATAGCAGACCTCCGCTGCCACCCGACCCTTCTCAGTCATCGTGAAAAGTGTGTGCACCACTTAATAGAAGAATCCATACTCAGTACCAAGATTGACATTCCCATATTCCCACTAGATTATTAACTAACACAAGGGCAATACCAAAACACTCAGTCCTATAGAGTGCAGAGGCGTAAACCCTCAACATAATATCTAATAGAAAGAACCCATTCTCATTCTCAAGGCTGATAAAACTTGACTCATGGATGAAATAATACCCATAGTCCAAAGGAAATTTACAATATCAGATATTTTCCTATATTCCCAGTTACCCCACTAGATCATTAACTGCACAAGTGCAATACCAAACACTCAGTCTACAGAGTGCAGAAGCGTAAACCCTAGGCAGTTAATATCTAGTGAAACAACTAGATAGGAGGAACCAATAACCAAGGAAGTTTCACATACAGGGTCAGTTAGTCACATCACGCTCTGTTCGTCACCCAAACAGATTCCTTTCAAAATTCATCCAAGGTCAATTAGTGTTTTCCAAAACATCTCCTTAAGTCTATTAGCATCAGTATTGGAGTACGAGAAATCGTACCTGGTATGTGAAGAAGCAGTAACTAACTCGAATGAGTGATCCCCCAATAATAACCTATAATTAAGGTGCGGTTCCAAGTGTTGATTAGTTAAGGGACTTATAAACTATACATCTTCTATTCTTACTGATTTATAGTTCCAGGTTTACCATTATTCTCTCACAAAGATTTGGGCTCGATTTTGTTAATCAAATCTTTTTGTTAGGCCCATTTCATTTAATCTGGAATGATTTAGGATTTATCCCGAGAGTGGCCCTAAACTCTTGTTGAATTGTTTAAGTGGGCTTTTGGAGTTCATGGACTTGGGCCCAGTAGGATAGCCCAAGCCCGCGTTACCTTTTCGTTAGTTGATGAAACTTCCTAAAAAGAACTTGTGAGGTTCCGAACGTGCAACCTCGATTTAATTCTAGATTTGACTTGACCATTTACGCCATTGAATTTGTATGTCTTAAGGGTACATTTAATTTTATTCCAATCACCCACTCTTAGTCATAGGGTTAACTTAATTAAGCTCTTAATTATAGTGGACAGATTTTACTTTAATACATGATTAAGGTTTAGGATCTATATTTCTCCTAATAGCCCACCTATATGTCACATTAGCATTTAATGTTTTAATTGTTGCGTACGAACTAGGTTTACTCGAATATTTCCCCTCTTATTACATTTTCCATGAGGTATGTATTTCCTTTATTTATTTTAATATATAGATGCATGTACATGTATTAGAATTTATTTAAGTCATCTTTTATGTAGCTTATTGTATTTAAACTATTTCTATTAACTTCTACATATATCTGCATTCAATGTATGTTTTATAAAGTATTTCTTTTGTTTCATTTTAGAATATTAGCTTCTATAGTATTTAATTAATATAAGTGTTGATTAATTAACTCCTTGTTTTAACCTAAGTTACTATTTTATTTCTTTTATATATAGGTGTATATATAATTTTTTTTACTTCACTTAAAAGTTTACAACCAAAAATATTCATTAGCACTCTGTATTAAGTCTTAGTTTAGTCTTATTACATTTTCCCCATCATATAAGGTTCTTTAATCAACTATACTTTAACTTTTGGTTACATTAAAAACCATATATTATAATATATCTTAGGAAAATTCAGAATTACAATTTTTAGACCTATTTCCTCTTGTCTAAAAATTCCCAAATTAAATATATAGTAACTAGGAGATTTTAGACATATTATTAAATTTTTATTTCATTAAAATATCTTTTTAATTATCTAAATAATTTCATAATACTCAAAACTTACAAAAATTATAACTTACGTTTAAAAACCCAAAACCGATATTAATTTACATCATAATAAACTACATTTTATAAGGAATCTATGGTTAAAATTGTGTCAAAATACATCCGGGAAGGTCATTAAATAAATCTAACAAGTTAGGGTTTTATTCTGGAATTTATAAAACTTAAAACATTTTAAAACTTCTACGTTTTAATCTCGGCCGTCCGTTTCTCTTAACTACAATCGGACGGCCTATAACGCGTGAGTTCTTCAGCGAATCCAAACCGATACCCGAGTACGAATTCAACGATTTCTCTCTACTCACAGAACCAAATTCGTTGCTTCTTGTTCCATTGAATTCAAAATTTCCTTGTGGTTTCATTGGTACCAATTTTACGACCTAAGGTGTACGAAATCGAAAAAATGATTCTGGGTTTAACGAGTTAGGGTTTATGTGGTTTTCGAATTCGAATTGAGAAATTCTCCCGATTCAGTACGTAATTGATCAAATTGAAAGCTAGGTACGACCGATAATGTGATAACATAGGACAATAACGGAGGAATTGAATGGAAAACTTACCGCAGATGCGCGGCGAGAAGAATCAAAGTCGGGTTTCTGGGAAAAATTTTGAACTTTGGCCTGATCGAGGAGCTAACTTTGCGGATCTATAAAATAATTTCTAGATCGAATTAGGCCATGTTTGTGGGCTTAATCGAAAGACGAGATGTATATCTACAGATTGATAACAACATCTTACTCTAATTCGCGATATACAGAAAGAAATCTAATCCTAAAGTTACAAGTTTATACCTGCGTTTCCTCTATGATTTTATGTGGGTGACAAAACGGAAATTTAGACGCTTCGTTCTCGCACACGGTTGGGAATTAGCCTTGGTTGTAAACATAAGAGTTGTAGAGGGATTAGAGATCTACACAACAAGCTAAAGAACTCAAATTTTGGATGAGAGACGAAGAAGTTATGATGAGACGAAATTACCTTACGGATCACGTTTTCTGGAAATCTGGGTTACGGCTTTGCAGGAAGGCAACTTTGGATCGATTTTCGGCGGATGTAGAAAGAGTTAGGTTAAGTGTGAGCTATGGTTGAAAAGAGGAGTTTAAGGAGAGAGAATGAAGAAGATGGCACTAGAAAATTTGAAAAGATGAGTGAGATACCGATGTCACAAGTTAGGGCAAAATACTGGTGGGGGTTAAGGACTTAGCCGATTTTTGTGCTAAGTTCCGGCGAGGATGACGTGGCGGACACGTGTCTGAGTCAGGAAAACCCTAGCCACGTCAGCACTCTACAAATTTTTGACCCTAAACTTCATTCTATCATAACTTTGGCTAGGATGATCCGTTTTTGACGTTCTTTTTATCAATCTTCTTGGTTTGCCATAACCTTTTTATTGGTATAGGTTTCATGTGCTGGTTTGACCATTCTCAAAAAGTCAACCCTAGCAAGGCTTAATAAGCTTTATGGTTTCCATGATTTTATATTGACTTTTATGATTCAAGTTAATGTTCCAAATATTTCTAAAATCTTTATAATATACTTGGAGTGTTTAGAAATTTTTCCAAGATTTATTGACTTATAAATCTTATCATTACATTCATAATATTATATAATAATATATAATGGCACTAGTAGAAAAAAGATTTTAAATGACGAACTTTATACAACGGTTATCAGTGAAACCGTCGTTTAAATTTTATAAACCACGGTTATTTAAGGAACCGTCATATATGTTGCACGGCTCACTATATAAACGACGGTTTTAACAGAAACCGTCGTTTATAGTTCAACGCCGTATAAGATAAACGACGGTTCCGTTTCTAACCGTCGTATATAATCTACATAAACCATGGTTTAATATACAACTGTCATTTATCTTATACGGCGTCGAATTATAAACGACGTTTACCTTAGAACCGTGGTTTATTCCTTGTATAACAAAGGTTTTAAACGACGGTTTGTCTAATAACCGTCGTTTAAAGTCATTTAATTAAAAACCCGACCTTTTCTTCTCCTCTTTCTTCTTCCTCCCGCGTTCTCTTCTCTGGCGATTTCCCCGAAACGTCGTGCCGTCGAGCCACCCGTCGACCACCCCTCCACTGTCTTCGACTCCACCGCCCCACTCTCGTCGCCTCTTTCTTCGGTCGCGGCGACAACAACGGCAACCATTTGAGTTGCCTCCACCGCCCCACGTCTCGACTTCGCCGTAGCTCCACCGCGCCTCCCCTCCCCTGCACGTCACCGTTCTTCGGTCGCGGCAAGCCCCTCCACCGCCCTCCTCTGGTGTCGACAGACGCCTCCAGCTCCACCGCCCTCCTCTGGTGTCGACAGACGCCTCCAGCACCACCGCCCCACTCCTCTGGTATCGACAACACCGCGCCGCCTCCACTGTCAACATCCCACCGGTAATTATTTACTATATTGATCTTATAGTTTTGATTAATGTAATTTCATCTCTTTGTTTAACTAATGATGATGGTTTTAGCTACTTTATCTTTATAAGTTATAACTTACATATCATTATGTGAATATTGTGTTTTGGAATTACATTATGCAACTAACAAAAGCTTTGAGAAGCTACATGTCAACATACGAGATCTGAAAACATATATCGGGTTGAATTGTGTTTTTGGTTATGCCAAATCAGGTTGACTTACTCATATATACAATGATATATGAGTTTGAGGTTCATATGAAGACAAATTTGGTTTGAGGTTTATTTGGCGACTGCGCAGGTTGAAGTGGAAATATATTACATTATTTGCTTGGATAACCATTGTGTAAGCATTGGAGGATTCAATGCTTACACAATATAGTAAATAATATACTTCTTGATGGAGTAATGAAAAAACCCTTGTCTTGAACACACTGTAGTTGTAGATCCTTACACTCACGAAGGATTATAAAAAATTGCAAAACATAAGATAAGGGTTAATAGGCATCAGAAGAAAGCACCTACAATACCACCAAAAATGAATGAAATTCGTACTGAGAATGTTTTGTATTTAACAAGTCCTCAAAAAATGTTATTGATATATTTGTAGGTGTTACGATGGCTGTTTTGTGATGAAGTTATCTATCCGTATTATTGTTGGTGGTGTATTAATATTGTTGTAAGTGTTGCTGTTTGTTGCTATTATTCTTGCGGGTGTTATAATTGTTGCATATTATTAATTTTGTTGTACTTGTATTGTGTTTGTTTTTGCCGAAAAAAGTGTGGAGTATCTAAAAAAACGCAATGGTCATGCCAAATTTTTTCCAGAATTTAACCTTATTCTACTTTTATTGAATAGGTGTTACTACGGTTTAACAATCCCTCTTCCATCACATTTGTGAGTTGATCATCCTTACTCATTAGGTTAGTTTTTTAAAAATGTTTCAATAACATGGTTTAGTCAAAATATATTCGTTTGTTTATTTGTTCAATTATTCATATTTTTTCAAATTAAAACCTTATATTCTAATTTCATTGAATAGGTGTCGCACCATCTGCTGCTGTCAACCTCTGCCACCGGTTTGCCTGATCAGAACCCATGGTAAAACACTTGCGTTTCTGCAATCATTAGAATATATATTTGCATAGTGTTGTGAAATGTGAGATTAAGTTGAAATGGGGTGGTTGTTTTTGTTCATTGATCATATATATTATATATATTTTCTGTCTGATAATAATTCGTATGGTTTGCGGAGAATAAATGTTATTGTTGCTACTGTTTTGTTTCTGCCTTAAAAAAATGTGGAGTGTCTAAAAATACGCAAAGGTCATGCCAAATTTTTTCCAGAATTTAAGCTGATTCTAATTCCATCGTTTGTTTAATATGTTCAATTATTCTAGTTTTTATAAAATTAAAACCTTATTTTAATTTCATTGAATAGGTGTCATATACTACGTGCAAGAACATCTGTCTACTTGTCTCTTCTCTATCTTGTACTGTTCGCGCTGACCATCCAGTACTCATCAGGTTGGTATTCAGAACGTTTCATTTTATTTTTGTTTTTCTATTAAACAATGGAAAATCAATTCAAACATAGAATTACCTGTCTGAGATTTACCTGATAGAGGTATGTCTTAGATAGTCCCTGTTGGGACTGTCCAATGACCTTTGATCTCACCATCTAGGTGTGAATGAGTTAATAATATACAGTAGTTCAGTGATAATTACGTGCATTACCTAACTCTAGTCTATTACCGTAGTATTATATATATATGATATATATAAACGATATATATATATATATATATATATCTACACTAGGAGAACTGTAGGGTAATGCTGCCAAAATTATCACTGAACTACTGTATATTATTAACTTGTTCCTAGGTGAGATCGAAGGTGATTGGATAGGTTTAGGTTGTTAAATCTGTAAATAAAAAAAGAGGAGATCAATGGAACGAGTTCACGACATCTGGTGTGTGTTGAAAAAGGAGATGGAGCGCTCAGTGATGTACAGTGACAGATTGGACATCAAGTACCTAGAAGGGGTCAATAAATTTTGCAAAGTCCTTGTTGACAATCTTAAACCAAGGGATAAGGGATATATTCGATGTCCTTGTGTCGATTGCAAGAACGACTTCAAATACCGAGGTGTGGACAAGATTAAGGATCATCTGATTCGCAGAGGGTTTACAGAAGATTATGAAGCCATAACAATACTGCATGGTCAGCATTCAGTACAAGTGTTTGAATGTGCTGATAACGTCGTTGCAGAACAATCAGAAATGGATGCTTCACACGATTTTGGGGATACTCAAGATGATTCACTAGTTAGTGATTCAGATGATCAGGAGGACCTTAATGCGATGATGGAAGATGTTGAACAACATTTTTCCAACAAACCCAAAACATTTGAAAATCTGATGCAAGCATCAAAGGAACCGTTGTACGGTGGATGTGATACGCAAACACAAAACAAATTGAGCGTTGTCCTAAAACTACTCAATCTGAAGGCGAGACATGGATGGAGTGATGTCAGTTTTACAGATCTTTTACAACTGCTGAAGGATGTACTACCAAAGGACAATGTGATACCCACAACAACTTATGAAGCAAAGAAGTTAATGTGTCCGATGAGTATGGAATATAAAAAAATACATGCTTGTCCAAATGGGTGTATGTTGTACTGGAAGGAGAATGAGTTGGATGACCATTGCTCTGAATGTGGGGAATCACGCTATGTAAAAAAGGGTGACAGAAACCACATAAGCACTAACGTGGGTTCTCCTGCGAAGGTGTTGTGGTATCTACCGATTATTCCCCGATTCAAACGTTTGTTTGCAGTTCAGAAAGATGCTGAGAACCTCCGATGGCATGCTACCCATAGAAAGGATGATGGTAAATTGAGACATCCAGCCGATTCACCACAATGGAGAAACATTGACAGAATATACCCTCAATTCGGTACAGACCCAAGGAACTTAAGACTTGGTTTATGTACTGATGGGATGAACCCTTATGGCACTTTGAGCAGTATACACAGTACTTGGCCTGTTTTATTGACAATATACAATCTGCCGCCATGGTTGTGTATGAAACCCAGACATATTCTCCTCTCTCTGTTGATATCGGGTCCAAAACAACCGGGAAACAAAATTGATGTGTTTTTGCAACCACTTATTGACGATTTACAATTGTTGTGGAATGAAGGTGCGACAGTGTATGATTCATATGGTATGGAAAACTTCATGCTCGGGCTATGTTGTTTTGTACAATCAATGATTTCCCTGCATACGGCAACCTCTCGGGATACACAATTAAAGGAGCTCTAGCATGCCCTATATGTGGAGATAGAACTTGCAGTATACGGTTAAAACACAGTGGGAAAAATGTGTACATGGGCCATCAGAAATTCCTCCCGAAAGGTCACAAAACCGTAAGATGACAAAAGAGTTTGATGGAAAAACGGATCATGCAGTCGCACGACCACCACTATCTGCTGCTGAGACTTACAATCAGTTGAAGAACGTTGTGAACAACTTCGGTCCACCAATTAAAGCCACTGAAAAGAGCATCTGGAAGAAAAAATCAATATTTGGGAACTTGAATATTGGCAACATTTAGAGGTGAGACATTGCATTGATGCTATGCACGTGGAGAAAAACATTGGTGAAAGTGTAACTGCGACACTACTAAACGTGAAAGGAAAGTCAAAAGACCATTTGAAGGGTAGAAAAGATTGGTTGAATTGGGTATACGGGAAGAACTCGCGCCACAACAAAGAGGGAAAAGAACATTCTTGCCTCCCGCTTGTCATACATTATCCAAAGAAGAGAAAATAAGTTTTTGTAGTTCTCTTTGTCATATTAAAGTGCCATCCGGTTACTCATCGAACATATCAAGTTTGGTATCAATGTCTGATCTTAAATTGGTAGGGATGAAGTCTCACGACTATCATGTGCTGATGCAGCACTTACTTCCGGTTGCAATCCGTGGAATCCTTCCAGCTGATGTTAGGAAAACTATTACAAATTTATGTGTTTTCTTCAAAGGAATTTCGTGTAAAGTGCTTGATGTGGAGACGTTGGATAAACTACAGAATGACCTTGTGATCACCATGTGTCAGTTGGAAATGTATTTTCCTCCTTTTTTTTGATATTATGGTGCATCTACTTGTTCATCTTGTTAGAGAGATCAAACATTGTGGTCCGTTATACCTTCGATACATGTATCCGTTTGAGAGATATATGGGTATACTGAAAAAGAAAATGAAAACCGTCGGCGTCCAGAGGGAAGCATAATTGAAGGGACAGTAACAGAGGAAGTAGTTGACTTCTGCATTCATTACTTAGATGGAGTTGATGTTATTGGATTACCGAAAGCAAGACATGGTGGCAGGCTAAAAGGGGTTGGTACCTGTGGGAAAAAATTATGCAGAGTTGATATTGATACATTGAACAAGGCACATCTGGTTGTGTTGAATCATTCTGAAGCTGTTGAACCGTATTTGATGCACACCTAGCCTACCTCAAAACAAAACACCCAACGATGAGTAATGCCAAATTAAAAAAAGAGCAGAATGCAACATTTGTTAAGTGGTTCAGACAGAAGGTGTTGTATGAAGATTCAAGGAACATGGATGAAATGATCCAGTTGTTGGCACTTGGTCCAAATCTCGATGTGTTGTCTTATGAAGGATATGATGTAAATGGATTTTCTTTTTACACTGCACATCAAGATTGTAAATCGACAAACCAGAACAGTGGTGTGCATCTTATCGCTTCACAAGACATTTTCACAGGAACAAGTCGTAATACACTGAAGAACGAATATTATGGTGTTATTGAGGATATTTGGGTCTTGAATTACACTAGTTATGAAACTTGCGTATTTCATTGCAAATGGGTGGACAACAAACAGGGATATCGTGAGGAGGATCATGGTATGAAGCTAGTTGATTTAACGACAGCGGCTCCTACTGATGAACCCTTTATTGTTGCATCAAAGGCAAAACAAGTATTCTACTGTCGTGATCAGTCTAATCCCAGATGGTCTATTGTAATGCAGAGTAAAAGATCGATAGTTGGGATTGATAATATTGTTGATGAGGATGAATACGACTGTGAAGATGAAACAGATGTACCTATTCGGTTGCCGATGGAGGTAGATAATGTAACTAATTTTGAATATCGAAGGTCCGACCACAATGAAGGATTGTGGATTGAACGATGAAATGTTATTTTGTAAGTTTGGTTGACAATATTATATTATTTCATTTTTGTCATGTTTCAATATTTGATTCAGTAGATGTTCGTATTAACCTTGTTAATTGTTGATTATTTTTCAGATTATGGATCCTGACGATAGAGTCGAAGAGGACTTACTTTTGGGGTTGGATGATATTGACGATGACCTTGTCCCTACTGAAGAACCACCAGCTGCATCTACTTCGCAGAACCCTCGAAAGGGACGTGGACCGACCCGTGGGTTGAAGGAGAAGAAAGATTCTCCCATCGATTTGATCTGGGACAAGTACCTCCGACATTCTGGTGGGTCGAAGTAGTAGCAGTTTGCTTCTTACTTGGGATTGATGGTAAAATCCCATTGCTCGATTAATAAGGATTGGAAGGAACAAGAAAAGGCGACACAGGACATCATGTGGAAGATGGTTGCAGAAGAAGTACAAAGTCGCGGATGAACTTCGGACGAAGATTGAATCACTTCTAGCGACATCGCTGAGGTGCGACAATTAAGCATCGGTGGGTAGATGGTTAGATTACCAAAACGGGATCCAAGAGGGGTCACCGCCGTGGGTAGTGTATGATGGTATGACACAGAGGAGGAGGATGGAAGATATTCTACGACCATCGCCAGACTGAAGAGTTTAAGGCCAATTTTACAATTATTCTTTTCTTAATTATTGAAGGAATAAAAATTTAACAATATTTTTTTATTATGTAAACCTACAAATTACAAATTTTGTAAACAGTTACGTCAAGAACAAGCGAGACGTAACCGAGGCGAAAGAATATATATATAGCACTACATGGGGCGAGCTGGATATACGGGGCGGAGAGGTTGGAGAAGTGGAAGAGCGAGGGCTTACTGACGAAATAATGAAGACGGCACTCAGTCAGTTGTTGATCATGTTGACGATGCAAGTAGGGTGCTAACATTTATGCTGGGTCGCATGAAGAAAAATGACGAGGGGAGTATATGTGTTCCCGCAGAGCGAGACTGCTGAGTTGGCTTCAAAGATGGTAAGTATATATTTTAAAAGTTGTGTTGGTTTACTAATTAGTAACTTCATTTCTAATATTTTTGTAATTTAAAATATTCTGGATCTACTGAGTGATGGGAGATGGTTCCGGCCCCTCCGTCTCAGGATGATCCACTGAATAAGGCCCTTGGGAAAAAAGGGGATCATCCGGGCGAGTGTGCGGGGGCTTGGAGGGGAAGTTCGCCAAAAAGACGTGTTTTCTACGTCTTGATCGAGAGTACCGCAGGCTGAAATGATAGAGAGAATGGTGGATGAACGGTGTGCACGACCGGTTGGAGGAGTCAGAAAAGACGTCACGCTGAGTCGGAAAAGACGCCACGCTGAGGAGCGTCAAGCCTACGAGGAGCGCCTGCGAAGACTTGAGGCTTTAGTTGGGCCAGGTGCATGCTCCTACACCGACACCTACTCTACTCCGGTGTCTTCTCCTACCGCGACGGCGGATACATCGATAGTACTGGCCGCGTCTCCTACACCGGCACCTACTGCTAGACCGACGTCTCCTTCTACCACAACGGCGGATACTGTCGATGACCTACACCGATGTCTGCTCCTACCACGACGGCGGATACTCCTATGGTCTATCATCCTGCACCTTCTTCTCTACCAGAGACATATTCCTATCAAAACCTTTCGTGTGTGTTCTTTTTTCCTCCTTAGTTATTTTAACATTACTTTTAAAACATATAATTTATTAGCTTGCTTACTATTGTGAGTTGATGTAGGTGGCTAAATCATGTCATCTGTTTCAAGTGTTGGATTGTGTGGGACTGTGCATATAGCATTTGGTCGGTTTTACAGACCGGACCGAACACTGTAGTACATTTCAAGCCCATCCCACCTCTCCACGCTCGTGTGATTGGTAGACGATATTGTGCAAGGTCATGAGGACTCTCCCCTCCGTTGGAGTGGAATCAGTGGAGTAAAATAGGTCAAGCAGCAAATCTTCAGTTGTTCCATGGCCATATTCTCTCATTGATGTCAGTGACAAGGTAAAACTATTTAACTACATGCTTACGTTTAGTTTTTAACTTGACTGTTGACTGATATGTTTATTATTTAAATTTTGTATACTATTGATTGATAAGGAAGAAGTAAGACCGGTTAAGAAGAGGAAAGTGGATAAGGGGAAGGAAGTTGTGAAATCAAATGAGGAGAGTCAGAGTGTGAGAGGAGAAGGAAGTGGTTCAAACCTTTCGATATGACTCCTAGGAGACCCCCATTCTGACACCCAAGTATCTGAAGAAGTTGACAGACAAACAAAAAATGTTGTATGACTTTTCATGACGAAGCCGCAGTCTCTCACCAATTCACATGAAAGTGTCTAAGCATGTTTTCCACTCCCTCGAGGCCAGAGATCTGATGATTACCGTGAGCGATCTAAGAGAATTTTTGATGGGAGACCTGCTTAACATCTCTGTGATTTAGGCCTATTGTGTGTAAGTATCTTTTAAATTATTAAATTATCTTTCATTTTTTTAAGCTATTTAACATATCTTATGAAAAAATGTTGTTTAGGTGTTTGACTACTAGACTGATATCGAACAAGAGATTATCTGTATCTCTTTCTTGTGCCCGCAATTGATGTCAGCAAGTCACAGGCCGCATTGGATGCGCAAGGATGTGCACAGCATGTGAGGCAGGGATTTTGTGCTGTGGTGCGAAAGAAGAAGCAAATATTTGCTGATCCCATATCATCAGATGTAAGTACACAATAACTGGAATTTTTGCTTCCTAATTGTGATAATTAAAAAATATTGTTCTACAAAACATTCTTTGTTTTATCTGTGGCAGCAATCATTGGATGTTGATGGTGTTGTGTATCGACACCTCATGCTTGTTGATACTAGACCCATTGGGCGGCCCCTGATGACCTTCGAGAGATCATGTAGAGAAATATTTGAAGGAGTGAGTATTCAAATTTTAATGCATTCTGTATTTATTTTAAGCTTGTCCTAGATTATTGACAATAAATGGCTTCATTTTAAAATGCTGTATTTATGCAGGGGCCATAAGCTTGGTTTATTTGATGAAAAGAAAACCATTCTCCATCTTGGACTTCCAATACATACGTGTAAGTAATCATTTAATTTATGCATTTTTGTATTAAAGTTAAACGTTTAATTTTTTTGATCTGTCTAAAGTTGGTAATCCATGGATGGTGTGATGACAGTGTCCTCAACAACCTGATTCACGAAGCTATGGCTATTATGTGATGCGGGTACATGTTCGAGATTGTACAAAATATTGACACGCTTCCTGATGATGACAAGGTAACCCATACCAATCAAAATTTTAGTTAAAGTAATTGCATTTTAAATAAAATTGTGTACTAATGATGATCAGTCTCTTTTTATGGACAGATCGTTTCTTTTTTCAAAAAGCAGGGAGCACGTATTCCAAGATGGATCTCGACTTTGTAAGAGATCATTTATCGCAGTTTTGTGTGTAAAAATTACTTGAGCGTTTCTTAGATCTTATCCTAGTGTAGTTAGACTTAGACTTTTGTTTTTTGCTGAAGCAACGTAGACTCTCAAAGTTTGTAAAGTTTCATCTCTCTCTTATTTTTGAAAGTTTGTTTGCAATTCATTTTCAATGTTGCAATTCAAACTGGCAACTTGGTTTATGGTCATATATAGTGTGGTGGTTACCAAAGGGCAATACCAGTTGGATGCCCTGTATAGGTTGAATATGTGATTGTAAATTGGTTGTGTTGGAAAACACATGGTAGAGGCTAAAAAAGAAAAAAAACTAAAAAAAAAGAAAAAAAAAACCACGGTTATGTAGAAACCGTGGTTTAAAATGCAATGGAACGACGTTTTAAACCACAGTTTATTACAAAACCGTCGTATAAAATGCAATGGAAACGGTTATATACCACGGTTTTGTTTCCCAACCGTCGTATAAAAGGCTTATATACCACGGTTATCAAGCCAAACCGTGGTATAAAATCGGTCTTTCCCGCCGACAGAAACGGCTATAAACGACGGTCGCCAAACAACCGTGGTTTATACTCTGGCTTTTAAACGACGGTTGTGAACCGTGGTTTATAGTCATTTTCGAATATACGACGCGCGTATTAACCACGGTTTGGAACCGTGGTATATAGGCAAAATAACCGTGGTAAAAAACATTTTCTACACTAGTGTAGTTTAATATTTAATAGTATTCTTTCGGATTAAATAGAAGGAATCCCCTAATTAATTCCTAATTCCATACAATAATTTAGTATTCATAATTTAATATTTAGTAGTATTATTTAAGGTTTAATAAAAATAAATCCCCTAAATTAATTTAAATTAATTTAGGGGTATTTCAGTTTATCCCCTTAAAAGTAACTTCACCTCGAAGTTTAAAAATCAACTAGAGACAATAATAATTCCAAAGAGATTCCATACCAACCCAATCCTTTATTTCCATCCATTCCATTTCAACATTCCACTCGAGATTACTCAAAATCAAACTGAACCAAAATATACCAAGATATTTCATGATGAAAATCAAAAGTCACATACTATGTTCATTATGTAAAAACCAGGTACATACATATACACCTCTCACTCTACTAATAACGCAACAGGGCATAATCTGGATGAGGTGATGAAGGAAGAGTATGCCAGTATATCCCCTTAAAAGAGCTAAGGTACGCCCTCGTACCGCTACTAACGAGAACCACAGAAGGATAGGAAAACATCATGCGAATAGATGTGGGTACTTCACTCTCATGGAGTCCTCAGTATCCCAAGTTGCTTCCTCAACCCCATGATGCTCCCAAAGAACTTTCACTAGTTTGACTGATCTGCCTCTCGTTTCTCGGACCTTCATGTCCAAGATCCGAATAGGAGTCTCCTCATACCTCAATGTAGGCTCAATCTCCAATCTCTCTGGCTGCAGCACGTGGGAAGGGCCAGACATATACTTCTTCAGCTGAGATACATGAAATACATCATGTACCTTCCCTAACTCTACCGGTAGATCTAGTCTGTAAGCTGCTGGGCCCACTGGCTCCGTAATCCTGTACGGACCGACATACTAGGGCTTAGCTTCCCTCTCATCCCAAATCTGAAGATACCTCTCATCAGAGACACCGTAAGAAGACCATGTCACTGACCTAGAATTCGAGCTCTCTGGTACGCTGATCCCCATAAGATTTCAGTCTCGACTGCGCTGCTCTCATGTGCTGCTGAATAACTCTGACGTCATCCTGCAGTGTCTGGATGTACTCTGGCCCAATCAAGACCCTCAGTAGGGTCACTCCATGACAAAGGAGTCCGGCACGGCCTGCCATACAGAGCCTGGAACGGTGCCATGCTGATAGACGAGTGGGGAGGAGTTATTGTAGGAGAACTCCACCAGGTGTAGACGCTCTACCCAACTCCCCTGATAGTCCAGAGCGACCGCTCGCAGCATATCCTCCAGCGTCTGAATCGTCCTCTCAGTCTGCCCATCAGTTTGAGGGGGTGAAAGGCTGTGCTAAGGCATAGCTGAGTACCAAACGCCTCCTGCACCTGACGCCAAAATCTGATGAGGAAACTTGTGTCATGATCGGAGACGATCGTCTTCAGTACCCCATGGTACCGAATGTGCTTTGTGGTGAACACCTCAGCCAGTTTGGGCACCTTCCATGTGTCCTTGATAGGTATAAATCTGGATGTCTTGGTCAACCTATCGACTATCACCCAAATAGAATTCAGTCCACCTCTAGCGGGAGGGAGACCCGACCACAAGTCCATGCTGATGTCGTCAAACTTCCAGCACGGTACTGGTAATGACTGAATCTGGCCTCCTGGTCGACGATGCTCAAACTTCACCTTCTGACAGGTGAGGCATCGGGAGACGAAATCTGCTACATCCCTCTTCATCCCGCTCCACCAGAATAACTACTTCAAATCTTTATACATCTTGGTGGCTCCAGGGTGTACTGATAACGTAGAGGAATGAGCTTCAGAGAGAATTCTAGTCTGAAGTTTTGTCACATCCTGAGGAACACAGAGTCTGCCTCTGACTCGAAGGTGTCCCTTGCTGTCTAGCTCGTAGTCATACTTCAGACCATCAGTCAAACCATCTGCTAACTTCTGCCTGATGCCCTGTAGATATACATCACTATCCTGGGCTGCATATACCTCCTCGGCTATCGTGGTCGTCCCTATCAAGGCTAGGAGTGAATATGCTCTCCTGCTCAGAGCGTCTGCCACGACATTCCCTTTACCTTCAGTGTACTGAAGGTTGATGTCATAATCAGCCAGTAGCTCGACCCATCATCGCTGTCTCCGGTTCAGCTCCTTCTGGGTCCAGATGTATTTCAGACTCTTATGGTCTGTCATAATCCGGACTGTGGCTCCATACAAGTAGTGTCGCCAGATCTTCAGGCAAAGACTATGGCGAGGAGCTCAAGGTCGTGTGTGGGGTAATTTTCTTCGTGCTTCTTCAACTGTCAAGAAGCATATGCTACCACTCTACCATTCTGCATCAGTACCCCACCGATCCTTCTGCCTGAAGCATCACAATACACCTCGTATCCCTCGTTCCCTTCAGGGATTACTAACACTGGAGATGTGGTCAAGGCATCCTTCAGCACCTGAAAGGAGACCTTACAATCCTTTATTCATACAAACGGGTTGTCCTTTTCATTAGAGAGGTTAAGGGCTTGGCTAGCCTGGAGAAGTCCTTCACAAAGCATCTATAGTAGCCAGCCAACCCAAGGAAACTTTGAATCTCTATCACAGTGCGGGGTCTATGCCAGCTCTTTACCGCCTCGATCTTAGCCGGGTCTACTGAAACTCCCTCTGCTGAGATCACATGACCAAAGAATGACACCTTGTCCAGCCAGAATTCACACTTGCTGAACTTGGCATACAACTTCTTCTCTCTCAGAGTCTCCAAGACTGTCCTCAAATGCTGCTCGTGTTCCTCTCTGCTCTTGGAGAAGATCAAGATCTCGTCTATGAATACGACCACTGACTTATCTAAGGCATGGAAGACTCTCTGCATCATGTCCATGAATCTCGCTGGTGCATTGGTCAGTCCAAACGGCATCACTGTGAACTCGTAGTGGCCGTATCTAGTCCGGAAGGCTGTATTTTCTATATCTGACTCAGCTACAGCTATCTGATGATATCCGGAACGCAGATCAATCTTAGAGAACACCTTTGCTCCCCTCAGCTGGTCGAACAAGTCATCGATCCTGGGCAGTGGGTACTTGTTCTTAATCATGACGTTGTTTAGCTCCCTGTAGTCGATACAAAGTCTTATGCTCCCGTCCTTCTTCTTGACGAACAGCACTGGAGCACCCCAAGGTGAGACACTGGGTCTGATGAAACCCTTATCTAGTAGCTCCTGCAGTTGTTTCTTCAATTCAACCATCTCTGCAGGGCCCATCCGGTAAGGAGCCTTGGCAATCGGTCCCGTTCCAGGTATGAGGTCGATGTTGAATTCAACCTCTCTTAGCGGTGGTAGTCCAGGTAGCTCCTCTGGAAAAACATCAGGATACTCCGACACAATGGGAACGTCACTCCTGAGCTTCGGATCCGTCCTCAAATCCTGGGCATAACAGTAGTAGGAGGTAGCGCCCTTGGATACCTCCTTCATCAGGGATAAAGCCGATACAACCTTCACAGTCGGTTGCTTGGGCTGCATTCGGTATGACACTGTGATCCCTGTAGCTGCCTCAGGAGGAGGTGGTGCTCCGCACAGTGTAGTCTGCCTCTATACCGCTGTAGCGTGTCCATGCCCACAATTATATCGAATCCCATGCCAGGGAAGATAATGGCATCAAGAAGGAAGTCTGCTCCCTTGATGTGTATACTCAGATTCTTGCACTGCTTACTGCACTTGATCAGCTCTCTGGATGGCAACAAGACTGAGCAATCATGGATATCCTCTGTAGGGGCATCGATCTTAGCATGAAACGCTTGTGATATGAAGGAATGGGAGGCTCCAGAATCGAACAGGACAGTGGCCTCCACTCCATTAATTAGGAACGTGCCTGAAATTATAAAGTAGATTTTTAAGATTACTAGGCAACTTTTCCAAGGTGGCTAATCATGATGAATTGTTTATACCTGTGATGACCATTCCACTGCTCTTTGCTTGAGCCTGGTTCAACACATTCAACCTGATCCCTGAGTTTCCAACCCCTACAATGAAGCAATAAAATTCTTAGAATTTCCATTCTTATTGAAAACTTCATGAGCAACGCAAAGTTTACAATGCTGAAATTGTAAAGTACAAGGCTAGGTCTGTCTAAAGGTTAGGTTTAGATGGCCCGGTTTCATGTGGGTCTGGTTAATGATGGGTGTAGGGGTGTGGAGGGTGATTTTTCGGTATGAGGGGGGTCTATCTAAATGGTCTGACTAAGAAGCCTAGATCCTATGAAATGCCATTCTGTGGAGGGTGAAAACCCGTTATTCATGGCAGCCCTCAAATACCTACTCTATCGTTCGTCTTTCCCAGAAAGCATAAAGGGAAGTGCAAGTGTGCACTACAACCTCTCTCGATGGGCTCCACGCGGACTTATGCCCTAAGGGCGGAAATTGACTAGAGTCGCCACCTAGTTTGACCTATGATAACTAGGAAGGAAGATCGGGTTCTAAGAACCGTTAATTGACTCTGAGATTATTACCTATGAATAGGACTTATCTGGTCATGTCAGAGATTTTGTGTGGGTTCGCACTGGGTTACACCCCTTAGAAGTGGCAACGACCACGACTTCGGATCGGTGCCCGAGGAAACCTCGGTCTCCAATTGTTGGGATTGCCTTCTTTCAAAACCTTATTAGAGAGATTTAATTTAAAGCCAAAGGATATGATTGAGTGTGGACTGAAGAACAGATGATTTCCAAGAGTTGAGAGAGATAGGCTGGTCTTGAAATACTGGCCGGTGAAATTGGTTGGAATGTGGAGAGGTTTGAGGTTGTTTTGACTTTCACGGGATTAAGAGGATGATGGGAGTTTTGAGGAGTAAAAGGGCATTTTGGTCATTCTTGGTGGAGTTAAGGGGTATTTGGATCACTTGGCTGATTTGAGGAGTTTTGTGTTTGCGAAGTTAGGATTTTGAAATGGTCGGGTTCTTGAGGTGTTTTGGGAAGTAGAAAGTGTTGGAGAGCAATTCGGGTTTTAAGGATGATTGAGTATGGAAGAGTAGGTATTTGGTTTGCAGGTATTCGGGTTTTGAAGATGATTCAGGTTTCTGGGAGTCTTCAGGAATTGGAGGTCCTAGGTGACTTAGAGTTGGTTCAGAGGAGGATTAAGAAGTATTTATGGGTCCTAAAGCTCTAATGGAAATGTTGGGTTGGTTTATTCAGAATTGTCTCTTTAAAGTTTTTAAAACCAGAAAAATCATTTTTTTTGTTGTAAAAGGGGCGGATAATCCCGAGGGATTACCCTATGTACCCCCTCGAACACGACACAAACTAATAATAAGTGCCAAGGCTCGAAAGATGGGGCAATGAATTTATGTCGAAAAATAGGATTCAGAGAGAAACACCATGAATGAGATGTTCTCGGTCGAACCCTAATAACGTCTCTAACTCCCGGGTTTTAAAACATTAAAAACCGAAAATATTGAAATCGAGCGGAAGAGAGTTAGACGATTCTAAAATCCCGGCTGCAACTAGGAAGGTCGTTACTTCCCTAGCACCCCGCTTTGTAAAAATCTAGGCTGCAATTAGGGGAGGTTTGTCACCCTAATGCCCCGCCTAAAGAGATCCAGACTGCGACAAGGGAGGTTATGACCCCAGTGCCCCGCCTCGGATTTTTATTTTGGGAAGGGAGATAAGTGATGTTCCAACCATGGAGGAAATACTTTGAATGGGTTAGACATTTCTTGCTCCCCGAAAACAATTTATTCGGATTTGAAAACTAAGTTAGAAAACTCTGAAAGTTGTTCGGAATTCTCGACGAAGAAACACTGATTTTGAGAAATGTTTTTAGGAGAAACTTTCTGTATATGTGAGAAGAACTTTCTGCATTTGAGAAATGTTTTCTATGATGTGAGAAGAGTTTTTCCTTTAAAATTCCACAAAATGGTTTTTTGAAAACTTGATGAAACTTAAATAAAATGATGGTTTGAAATTCTTTTTGGGTTTTTGGGGTTTTAATGAAATTTACAAATTGAGTGTGGATTGGATGAAATGAATTTGGGATCGAGTTGAATTGAGCTAGATGAAAAAGGTTTGAATTGAGGCCGAGTTCGGTTTGGATTGAGGTCGGGTTCAGTTTGGATTGAGGTCGAGTTTGAATTTGATTGAGGTCGAGCTTGAATTGGATTGAGGTTCGGGTTGGGTCAAGGTCAACATTTTTTGGTCAAGGTCAACATTTTTGGTCAAGGTCAACATTTTTGGTCAAAGTCAACGTTTTCTGGTCAAGGTCGACATTTTCTGGTCAAGGTCAACATTTTCTAGTCAAGGTCAACATTTTCTGGTCAAGGTCAACATTTTCTGTGGACTTGATTTGACTTTGTGGGCTTGATTTGACTTTTGTGGGTATGGGCTGACGGGCCGGTTTAGGCTAATGGGCCAAATATGTGCTAATGGGCCAAGTTTGGGTTGGTCTTCATATTGGGCCGATTTTGGGCTACGGGCCGAGTGGAGCTTTGGGCCGGACTTGGGCCTCGGGCCAGACTTTGGAATTGGGCCGAGTGGAGTTTTGGGCCGGACTTGGGCTTTGGGCCGTTTTGTGCTGGGCTGAGATTGGGGTGGGCCAAGTTTAGAAGTGGGTCAATTTTGGGCTTTTATTAAGTGGGAAAGATGTGTTCAAAATAAATCGAGATTCTTTTTTTGAAATGAAATATCAATTAAAAGTGAGAGACAATTCAATGTGGAAGGGTTGAAAAATTGGAGGAATTTGGAATGGAGAAACCTTAAACTACAAGTGTATTTTTGAATTCTTTTCTTTTCTATATATTTTTTTGGGTAAAATTTTTAGTGAAATTAAGGATGGTTTGGGATAGGCTTTAAAAGTTTGGAGGGTATTATTCCCCACAAGCAAATCAGAAATAAGCTAGCTGTGGGGTACCCTCAAGGCTCGAAAGAATTTCAAAGTTTTGGATGGTATTGTTCCCCACAAAGCAAATCAGAAATAAGCTAGCTGTGGGGTACCTTCTGAAACTTTATTCAACAGAAAATGGGTGACCTAAGGGGCTATCTAGGGTTAGCAAAATTAGCAACAAATAAAACTAAAGATGAATTGCAGTGAAATAACTGTAAGTATCACCGTACATGAAGACGAATTAAGACAAATGACAGAGGGTACAATTTGCACAGTAAAGCATAAATCAAACTCAGAAGTCGTCTTTTTAGACTTGGCAAAATTGTGAATAATGAACTCAAAAACAATTATTAAAACCAAACGTCGAACCAAACTAGCAGAGCAACGAAATACTACTCACCCCCCCTTTTTGTGACGCACTTATGTAGGCAAATCACCATTTCAGAAGGATAACAGCAGCTATGAGAGCATATTTTTTGAACATAATCAAGGAACTCAACAACAGAATCGCGGGCATGTTTCAACAAACCATAACAGATCAGATCGAACACTCATTAGCAGTCTTAGAGACTATTAAGGTGCAGATAAAATACCAGAGGGAAGATACTCAAAGTTTCTTTGGTCTAGAGGAGGAGTTTCCCGTACAAAGCAGAAAGGAAAATGAATACCTCTGCAAAATAAGAAAACAAAACACTAGATGTAAGTAACTACATCAGCTGATAAGCATGATCAAATGGACTAAGAGGAAACGAGGAGAGTAGACTGTAAATGCTTTCGCTTGAAGAACAAATCCAGAACCTCTTACCAAGGTGACCGACGCTGTTTTCAACAGAACTGGTCAACAAACCAAAATATCTTAAAACAAACGGCACAGGCAACCTCACCCAAAGATATATCCAAGCTAATGAGAGTCGGTACAATTCAAGATTCAGAGCAAAACCGATTACACCGACTGTGAAAGTGTTGATTCCATTGGTGGTATGACCAGATGACTTCACATTGAGCACATACTCAATAAAGAACAGCGAGCACAAATATAAGATGCTTTAATAGGCAAATCGACACCAGGTTGGAATAATTCATCGCGAATCCGGCATAGATTGAGTGATCCGTATACAACTCTCAAAATGAGGCACGAGAAATAAAACGGTGGTTCTGTTTAATTCATCTTGTGGAAACATATACTAAAAGAAAGTCATCATTGGTGAAACCAAATCCAACCAAGAGCCGAGCAATCGATCAGAAGTAAAAAACGAATAGGATATGACCACTCTGGGCAGTAAGCAAACTGAAGTGCTAGAGACGCTACTACAATCCGAATTTTCAGATCCAAAATAGAATGACAGTAGAGGAGAAAAGAAACAAAAAGAAAAAGGGAAAGCAACATATTATATACACGTATATGCAATGTGGAACCAAGCGACCTGAACTCCATAAACGAGTCATCCCAGCAACATATAAAACGTTAGCCCGCCTTTACAGAGGAAGGAACATCTGCATCCGGCACAACTAGAATCATGCCAGGAGCAAAACAGGAAAATACACCAGAAAGAAAAGAATAAAAATGTCGACGGAACCCGGTAGTAGTGATGAGAGGAAGACCGATATCCATCCTGAATATGATCTCCCTACCCTTTCTTGTTTGCGTGCGGTAACCCCAATTTGTAAAGATTTGAACTAAAAATGAAACTGGTTTACACAGTGCTTCACTTGCAATCGAAATAGAACAGGGAAAATCGAACAGAAAAAAAATCGAGGGAAATGGAGATGGCAACAAACATCGGAAATGAATTTCCGGAAAGCCCTCCCTCACGCTCCTCATAGCCATCGTCTATTCGACTCATATGGCAAAATATTTGAACAAAAACCAGATCAAGGAAAGAAAAAAAAATCAATGAAACTCACTTACGCTGAGAAATTAACAAAGCAGATAAGGGAGCAAAAATGATAAGGGACCAGGAGTTTTAATGGAGTACGAATGACTCTTGTGGTTGGCTTGACGACTTGCGTTAGGAATTGCTGAGTTTCTGGGTTTCGTTCCTTTTTTTAGTATCGAGATCGATTAAAGCGAGGAGCGACGGTGGTTATTTCTGATGGAGCAAAACTCAGACGCGGGTGGCTTGATGTTGTGGGGATGCTTTTAGGAGGTGCCGATGTGAAGAAGACTTCCGGTGAAGGTAAGTTGATGGGGGTGGTGTGATTTCCGACAATAACAAAGAAAAATGGGAGACTTAGAACGCAGAGTGGACTCCTTGTTCGACGGGATTAGGCAATGGTATGTTCTTGGTCAGAAATAAACGTGGTAGGCTCCCCCTTTATCATCGGGATCCACTCCCTCTTTTAAAGAGGAGTAAGGTTTTGGGAACGGATGATCACGGCAAACAAAGTGGATGATAGGGTTTCTTTTTCCACTCATGGATCTAGGCTGGTTGGTTTGCTGGTAAGACTGAGTAACCGAGCTGGGCCTCGTGGAGACGGGCATGGTCAAGCCCAATGGGAACATGTAAGCAAGGGGAGGAATGAATGTAGATTGGAAAAAACCCAAATTGTTCGTGACAACCTTCGAACTCCAAAACTTGCAGCATTCAAATATTTCACACAACCAGCTAAAGCTAACAACAATCTCAATAGTGGATGTGAAACCTAAATACATAGCTCTAGGCTCTAAATTGAATAAACCTTTTAAACGTTAAGTTCTAAATGAGAGTATACGTGGGACAAAACGGTTTTGTCTACAGAAATGTTTTCTTCTTAACAATCATGAAATAATAGAATATAGATAATGAAATATGTAACAAATAAGCAATGGTAAGATAAGTGAATTAAACAAAAGGATGGGTGAGAACCGCATTGTTGTTGGAAAATTGGTTTCACAAAATATGTTTTATGAAATGCTTTGAAAAAGACTATAAAACGATGGTTTCGTTTAGGCACGCACGTCAATACGTTTTGACAAAGAAAAGGCGACGACCCCCCTATTTTATTTGTTTCTTTGGAATATGCTTTATGGGGTGAGAATTTTTGGTGTCTACAGGGGGCTGTGTTGGGCTTGATTCTCTTCACCCCATGGTAGATAAGTCTAGCTGCCCCACCAAAAATCAGTACATCACCTGACTTTAGGAAGATCTTGGTAGCAAGGTCTATCCTCCTCTGGTCACCAAATAGGAACTCCGCGTCGTCTCCAAGTGATATGGACACCACTGGAACTCCTCTGGTGATGGACTCTGGCGATTCGTCCTTGTCTTGGTGCATCCCTAGCTTACCCTCTTTTCCATAGAAGTTGATAATGCACACGTCTGAGGTTAGGTCTGGGACGGGCTCATCCGCCAATTCTTGTGCGGCCTTAACTGCAGCTCCAATGATGGTCTGTAATTCTCCCGAGATTGGTGGCACCTCCACCTCTTCATAGCTCTTTGTGGTGTGGTTCCACTTCTTACCTAGGCACATGATCTTCACCTTCATGGTCGACCCGTTCTTGAAGGTATGGGTGTAAAAGTTTCCTCCTTTCACACCTAACTCTCTGATCTTGAGGATTAATGCATATTGAACTGCTGGGGTCAGGTACTCTCGTAGTAAAATCATCCCGGGTCTCAATACCTCACACTTCTCTGGTGGGTGTGGTTTGGCTTCAAAGGGGATGGTGGGTGTGGAAATAGGCAATATAGGAAAGCAAATATCGAAAGCTGAATAAAACAATGATTATTATTAAGCAGTTTAAGATAAGGTTCACAACTGGCAATGAAAGGTTCGAAACAAAAAAAAGGGTTTATAGTTCATCCCTTTTACATTGAAAAAGAAAGCTAGCTAGTGGAATGTAAAGAAAGTAAAAATCTAAGCTTCTTCGCTAGGGAAGTAGTCCTCACCAGGTGAACTCGGGTCATCACTTGCTGCCTCGACACGGTCCACCAGGTTAAGAATCGGTGCCTTGCCCGGCCTTTGAGGGTAGTTCTGTCTCGGCCTCTGTGAGTTGTTCTGGGCAGGGCGGTTGGTAGATGGTCCATCACCTCCTATGCCACCTCTAACTCCTCCTCCATTAGTCTTAGGAGCTGGGGCTCTAGTCGCTGACCCGGTACGTGGCTTGTAGTCCCTGGAATCCGGGTTCGAGAAGCACTCGAAGGATCTGTGCCCCTTCCTGCCATAGTAGTGACACGTCACCAGGGTTCTGTCACACTCCTTGCCTGGGTGGTCCCGCTCGCACTTCCTGCAGAAGTACCTTCTTACAGGTTGGTTCCCCCTAAGTGGCTGGGAGCGGAGGGGCTTAGCATCAGCATGATAAGAGACAATGGCTTTCTCGTTCCCTCCCTTGAAAAATCTTCCTTTCTTTTCATGATTCTGGGAAGAGCTTCATCCATTCCCTTTTCCACCATCTCCCTTCCTCTTGCCTAGCACAGAGTCCTGGTAGGCAATGGTGGTCTCGCAGTCATTCGCGTCATCCGCTAGCTCCTGTAAGGCCATCCCTCTGGTGGAACCGATCATAGTCATGATCCTGAAGTTCAAGCCGGTATGGAATTTGTCCACCAGATACCTTGGAGTGTAAGCTCCCTCTCCAATAACAGCAAGCAGCTCCATAAATTTGTTATAATACTCAGCAACAGAGGAAGTCCCGTGCTTCAGCTGCTCAAACTCACTCCTCATCCTCTTCTGTAGGTAGGATGGATAGAACTTGGCTCTCAGGGCCACCAGGAAGGCTGGGAAGTCGAAGTCCGCCTGGGCAGTAAGCTCAGCTCTGGCGGTCTGCCACCATCGATGCGCGGGTCCCTGGAGGAAGTAGGCCGCTATGTCCATCTGGCGATTCACTGGAATGTGTAGAGAGGTAAAAGCCTTCTGCATCTCGTCGAGTATTTTTCTAAGGTCTTCGGTTCTGGTTGGCCTTCATAGATTGGAGGACGTAGATCGTTGACCGCCTTCAGCCAGTTGAACTCCCGGGGACCGTTAGGTGGTGGCGGTGGTGGTTGTGGGACCTGAGCCTACTGCTGAGCTAATGCAGCCGTCATGATCTGTGCTATAACCTCGGGGGTGACTGCGTCGGGTCCATAGCCTCTTGAAGGACCTGCTCCCCTTCCTCCTCTACGAGACATTTAGCTGGTAATGACGGTTTTTGTTACTCAGGCGGTTTGTTGTCAAGTCTAGATATTCTACGTAGTAAGTATGAATTATTTATAACATCCTAGGGACGGTTTGTAGATACGTGAAGTAATGTGTAAGTAGTAAAGTAAGTATGGGGTAAGGGTCACACGCCTTTCTGGAATTCTCACTTCCCAATTCTACCCCAGTTCCCCAGTTTTAAGTGCACCTATAATCTAAGTATTTCACTCGGCTTGTTTTCTCGGGTTCAGAGCGTAACTACGCTCTGATACCAATTTCTGTAACGCCCCTATTAAACAAAAATGCAGCGGAAAATAAAATACTATGGCGTTTACAGATCATCGGGTTCCAAACACTCGGTACCAAACCTCACCAATTACAACTTATAAAATTACAAAAGCTACGGTCTGAACCTCGAGAAAACTTAACATAAACATAATAGTAATAAAATACATTAACTCTCCACTTAACCTAATCCCATCCCAATCACTCATTCTCTTCGTGGCCACCTGCATATCAACTCGTACCTGCAAGATGAAACCAAGCAGCCCACCCCGTGAGGGGTGAGTCAGTTCCCTGGAATGGAACTGGTACGATCCTCCAAAACAAACTTATAATAAAACTCTTTAATAAACAATAACTTGAAGATAAACACTTAAAACAACACAGAGGAACAAAGCACTTTAAAATCACCAAGTCAAGATAACAGGTTGCAAAAAGAGATAAATAACAGAAAGTTAAAGTTAGTCAATCAAAAGAAATCACACCATAAGATAGTGAACATCCGTTGCTTGTGTTAGATTCAGTTCCAGTTAGGAGTAGGAAGACCTAAGCAGTCACAAGGACTAGGAATGAAAGAAGAGATCCAAGAACCCATAACTCAAGAGTGGAATAAAACCCATTGGGAGAGATGGCCCCCACCACCAGTCAGTTGTCACAAGGACGAGGTAAACAGACCTCCGCTGTCAGTTGTCCATATGGACGAGGTATAGCAGACCTCCGCTGCCACCGACCCGTTCTCAGTCATCGGTGAAAAGTGTGAGCACCACTTAATAGAAAGAATCCATACTCAGTACCAAGATTGACATTCCCATATTCCCACTAGATTATTAACTGCACAAGGGCAATACCAAAACACTCAGTCCTAAGAGTGCAGAGGCGTAAACCCTCAACAATTAATATCTAATAGAAAGAACCCATTCTCATTAAGGCTGATCAAACTCGACTCATGGATGAAATAATACCCATAGTCCAAAGGAAGAATCTACCACTACCAGATATTTTCCTATATTCCCAGTCACCCCACTAGATCATTAACTGCACAAGAGCAATACCAAAACACTCAGTCCTACAGAGTGCAGAAGCGTAAACCCTAGGCAGTTAATATCTAGTGAAACAACTAGATAGGAGAAACCAATAACCAAGGAAGTTTCACATACAGGCTCAGTTAGTCACATCAAGCTCAGTTAGTCACCCAAACAGATTCCTTTCGAAATTCATCCAAGGTCAATTAGCATTTTCTAAAACGTCTCCTTAAGTCTGTTAGTATCAGTATTAGAGTACGAGAAATCGTACCTGATATACCTTCTTCCTCCCCCACCCTACTTCCACACCTATGGTATCCTAACTGTCTTGTCCTACAACTTCTCAATCATCTACACCTTCTGATTCTCCTACCCCAGATCCTAGCCCATCTTCACCACCAACAACTTCTGAACACCCTATGCAGACAAGGTCTAAGTGTAACACCCCATCCAACAACAAACACATAATAACAATCTGCAGCGGAAACTCAACTCATCACATTACTTATTCCAATGGTGTTACACGCCGTTAACCACCCACGTGGCTAACAAGGCTAATACATGTACATTTGTATCGGTCTGATGGACTAGATTCCCGAGCAACTACACAATACAATCCTCATTCCATTTTCAACATTTATTATATACATACACTCCCACTGTACCGAGTATTTATAAACTGATGCCGACAACAATATCGGTCTTACTACACCTACTGTATATATACACTTAAATGAATACCCAAGTACAATGACTACCCCGTCCTTCTCTCGAACGGCTTCCAGCTCTCCGTACCTGAAATAGGAAAAGAAGAGAAAGGGTGGCCCCCAAGGGGCTCAGCACCTTTGCTGGTATGGTAATCCCGCAGCCCACATGCTACCGGGCCACGCACAACTAATTGTCGTCTTAGCATGCAGTTGATTATATTTAAATCATGCATACAAGCCATAAACATACAACACTTAATATTTCGCCTCAATGGGCTCAACCATTAACCAACACCTCCACACTTAACCAACCATCCAACGATTCCTTAAACCCTAGAGTGGCTCTCCTCTAAAACGGAGCTACCTCCTTAACGAACGACATGTACCCATTAATCGGGTTATCCTTAAACGCCTCTTGTCACAACTGGGATTCATTTCCATGACCCACGCACTCCACATCCTACAACATACCTCATTCCTCATATAACAAAACATAACGAACCTTTCTTGTTTCGACGTACACATGATAACATCACCATCATTTTAAACATCCAATATGTATATATATATACTATAGCATAGCAAGGGAATTTGCATAGCACCATAACATTACATATCACCATAAAATCGGTTCTCACAAGGAACCTTCCACCATAGTTAGTATACCATGTGAGCCTAGGGATTTTTGCCAATCCCATGTTAAGCTCGTTACCAACCTCGTTACCGTCCGGTTATATAGAACGGTTAACTTATACCCAAGTGTGTCGGATATAGTAATCCCAAGTACACCGAAATAACATTCGTATGCCCCTGTGGCCCGACGTGAGTCAGTAACTAGCTTTGGATAAGCTAAGGGAAGGTAGAAACCAAATTGGAATACCACCTAAACATACACCAAGAGAGCCGAACCGGATATGATATCGACTCCCGTCCATCACACGCGTGGCCGGAACAACCGGACTCCTCACCCCCCATTAGTACATATACACTTATAGATAAGTAGTTAGAGATCCATTATGGAGCCTACCACATCCACACACCATACAGTTTCATAACCGAGTTAAGCACACAAGGGAGGTTCACACACTTGCATACAACAATAATATCCAACTAACTCACACATAGCCGTGGTTAGCACGTTCCCAAGGTTTGGGCCGTCAACTCCGAATACCGATCACTCATGTGTTCCTAGTTTTGGTTAGCTAAGGTTTAACACATATTTGAGGTTAAATGGTATCGGAGGCCAAATTCGCCACATAAATGAATTACTATAAACTCATTACATGTTTTAATCTTACAAGGTGGCAAACACTCAAGAAAACATATTGGCATACAAGCCGGTGTAATCCGGTAGGACACAGGTTGCAAGAAAACCATACCTGTCACCAGAGTCCATCTTACCACGTCCACTTATGTTCCTCGAGCGATTCTCGAACAACTGTTAACATCACATGTGTTTTTATTAACTTCGAGGTTTGCTTGATTATTTAATGTCTAATGCTTAACTTTCCCCGTTAACTTAGTTACACAACTTTACATTTTAACTTGTTTTACTTTCACATTTGATACAACTTTTCACCCACTTAATTGTCATTAAAACTCACCTAAAATGTCCTTAACAACCTCATAACATCATTATCCATCAATCCCCATCATTACACATCATTTCCATACCTTAAACAATGTTTTTGGTCCATACAACACCTTGTCCGAACTTGTGTCCGGACTTCCCAAGTTCGGACACAAGCCGCGACCTTATACTGAAAACCTTACACACGTCCGAACTTGTGTCCGGACTTCCCAAGTTCGGACACAGTTCGAGAGTAATTCCAGATAGAAACAGACACGTCCGAACTTGTGTCCGGACTTCCCAAGTTCGGACACAGTTCGAGAATGAGAAAATCCTTTACCCAACAGAGCCTGTCCGAACTTCCATGTCCGGACGGAAGTTCGGACACGGCAAAACATTCAATTTCCAAGTCTTGAAACACTTAACCAATTTCACCAAACTTCTCCTAAAGCCTCATAATGTTTCCTAACATCATTTGGCACATCAAACACACCTTTAGCCATGTGCTAAGCTCTTTAAATCTCTCACCAAAACCATCTTATCATTCACAAATTTCTTACAAAATTCCTAGCACTCGGAATGTTTTCTCCTTAAGATTTCTAGGTGCTATTTCACCTATAATGACCTCTACACTAAAATGCTTCTTCACCTTCATAACATCATCTCCCAAGCACCTCCTCTTACTAACCAAATCCTCTTTTCACAACTTCTTGAATTCCTTTCTCAAAATCCTTACCTAAACACCATTCCCTCCTTATCCATCAACATTACCTAAACCTTAAACAAACTTCTCCAAGACTTTATTACATCCAAAAACACTCATTAAATTCCTAGAACTTCCAAGATAGCACCTAATCCTTGTAACACCTTAATGCACGTTTTCTTCCTTAGTGAAACATTTGTTCACCTTTAATACTCCCTAGTTCACCAAAACTTTCTTAAAACACTTAGAACTTCTCACGCATTTCCCCAAATTTGGCCATAGCTTCTCTTGTATTTACTCACACCCAAACACTTAGGTTTTTACCTTATTTCATTCAAGAACACCTAAAATCCATCAAGAACATTTTTACACACAAACTTCACACATCAAGCACTACATCACAATATAGTGCATAACTTAAATTGCTTGGCACTTAGGCCCTTAAATAACATGGCTCTTAGGCCCTTAAATAGCATAAACCATAAACACTGAATCTCCACAATATATAAGCCTTTGACCTGCAATTACACACACCAAGACATATGTTCCTTTACTAATCTCCTTGAGAACACTTTACTAGGTCATTCACCATTTGCTCTTTAGGTAGTTTTAACAAGCATTATAAGCTTATTTCTCCTAAGGCATTAAACCACATTAAGATAGCATATTTACCTCTTTTCCTCCCAAATTTCTTTCTTGTTTCCTTACAAAACCGGTAAGGCATTTGGTTCCTTGCCAACTACTAAACATTATACAAACAACATAATGAGTATTCAAGCTTTAAGCTCCATCTCATTGTAAACCCTAGTTACATATATTGTTTTAACACATCAAGGTAATTGTTTTACCTTTGAATGGAAGAGAGCTTGAATGAGTATCAAGAGAGGACTCCTCCTAGCCCTTGGAAGATTTAAATGAAGCTAAAACAAGACAAGAGAAGACACCATTACAAGGTGCATTTTCGGTCAACACCAAAAGTGAAGGAAATGGAGTTTTCTTTGGTTTTTCCTTACCTTGAAGCAAAGGTGATCAACAAGGCATAAAAATATTAGCTCAAGCTCCTTCCATGGAAGTTCTCCTTGGCACCGAAATGGTGGTTTTGATGATTTGAAAAGATAGGAATGAAGAGCTTGCTCCAACTAAGAGAACGGTAGTCTCGGAATTAAATTCGGAGCATGGAGTCATAAGTTACAAGTGAAGAAGGGTGAAGAATGACATGGTTCTGTTTGGAAACCGATGGAGAGAGGAGGAAGAAGGTAGCCACCGTGGGAAATGAAGAAAGGAATGAGAGAATGAGGAAATGAGTTTGCTTTTGTTAGTTTTAGATATTTAAGTAAAGTAAATAGTGTTTTACTTTATCAATTTCTATCTTATCAATTTAACAAAGGGATGACTCATTCCCTTATGAGGAAACCGGCCCCAAATAGTAGCAAGGGGGTATTTTAGACTTTATTAGTCAATTGTCTCACTTATAACATCATATGTTACAAACTAGTTATAAAAATCACTATTCACCAAAAACAAGGCACATAGAAGTGAAATTTTTGATTTCCCATTGATATAGCCACCCAAATGTGATACTATATAGTACACATGTTAATTAAAGAGTAATGATGGACATTTAGCCATTCAAAACTCATTTACAAGACAATTTTTCAAAAACGTGCTTTAACACTCCTTAAAGCACATTTTGCGTTTTAACTTGTTTTCAAGCTTGGTTTTCTTTAGTAATTGATTTAATATGTTCACTAACATATAAATAAGGCATAGGTATGACCATTAGGTCTTATACACCTTTATCCCAAGCTTAGAGCACATTTTGGCCCATATTGACCTTAAGGTATTTATTTGTGTTTTGTTTGGTTTCATTGTCTACCAAAGTTTCCTAAGGACTTAATTAGCCTTATAAAGTCATAATTAAACATTATCAAGTCTTGGTAGGCTCTTTGGGTCCTAACCAAGTTCACTCCAAGCTTAGAGCATGTTTTTGCTCAAACCGTGTCTTAGTGTTTTATTGTGTTTTACCATGGTTTAAATGATTCATTTATGTTCCTAAGGCACTTTTTAGCCTTTAAATACCATAGTTTAACATTTACACAACATACTAAGGTTTGGGGTATTTCACTAAGCACAATATTTTTAAGCCCCTTATCAGGACTGATGGAACCATTAGATGGCCTACTACAAGCAATGTGAGGTCATCCCTGAGGACCCATTTTCAAACAAGCTCAGAAATTTCCTATTTGGAGGGAAGCTATGCTTTAGAAGTTTTTAGCTGTACAGAAAACCCATACTTGGGATCTAGTTCCCTGTCACAAGGGAGCTAACATCCTTGGCACCAAATGGGTGCTTAAGACAAAGAGGAAGGCTACTGGTGAAATTGAAAGAAGGAAGACAAGGTTAGTGGAAAATAGCTACACTCAAGAGGCTGGTGTGGATTATAATAAGACTTTTAATCCTGTTATTAAACCAACTACCATTAGACTTCTTCTCGCTCTTGCTATCTCTTAAAACTGGCCAATTACTCAGTTAGATGTCCAAAATGCCTTCCTGCATGGTGATATTCAGGAAGACATTTATATGGAGCAACCACAAGGGTTTTAGAATCCTCTCTACCCTACATATGTGTGTAAGCTCCGTAAGTCCCTCTATGGCCTTAAACAGGCCTCAAGGGCCTGGTTCTCTAAGCTTAGCACATGTCTATTGGACATTGGGTTCAAAGCCTCTAAGGAATATACCTCACTCTTTATCTACAATAATCAGGGGGATATTCTTTACCTGCTGGTGTATGTGGATGATCTTATTTTGACAGGAAATTCTGCTCATACCTTGTAGAAACTTGTTCATCACCTAACCATCTACTTCCCTATCAAAGACTTAGGGTCTCTCAACTATTTTCTTAGGGTGGAGGTCCACAGAAACCCTACTGGGCTATCTCTGAGTCAAAAACGTTATACCACTCCATTATCAGCAAAGCCAAACTCGCTCATTCTAAGCCTATGTAACCACCCATGATACAAATTTCAATCAAACACATGAAGACTCTGATTTCTTTCTGACCCCACTACCTCGATAGGTGGCCTACAATATCTTGCTCTCACATGGCCAGATATTTCATTTATGGTTAACATGTTGTGTCATTTATGCACATACCTGAACTCTCACACTGGTAAGCTCTTAAGAGGCTAATGCGATATCTAAATGGCACTAGTCACTACTGCCTCCATCTACGATCTCAATCTCCTACTATACTCATTGCTTATGCGGATGCGGACTGGGCCAGTAGCACAGAGGACAGAAGATCGACTACAGGGTACTATATTTACCTAGGGCACAACCTAATCTCATGGAAATCTAAAAAGCAAGCGACATTAGCCAGATCTACTATAGAGGCAGAATATCGTGCCCTAGCAAATGCTACTTCAGAACTTACATGGATTCAACACATGCTCATTGAATTAGGGTTACGACTCAAAAATGCACCAAAGCTCTGGTGTGACAATTTAGGGGTTACGTACCTTGCTGTGAATCTGGTCTTCCATTCTCGAGTGAAGCACAACGACTTGGACTTCCATTTTGTTCATGAGAAAGTTGTGAATCACTCCTTGTAGCTAGGTTTTCTCCACGGCAATGACCAGAGCGCTGACATACTGATGAAGCCGATGACAATCGGGAGACGTAATACACTGTGTTTCAAACTCGGGCTGGTGGAGTCTGAAAGGAGGGGGATGGTAGCGAGTATAATTCAGCCCAAGAAATAAAGGCTCAAACATTGTAATTATACATAATTGCTTTTACATGTCTAGTCCATTACTTTTCTACATCAACCTATAACCATACTATAAATACAATGTAAACCCTACAATAATAAATGAACAGTATGACACTTTTACATTTCCAAAAATAACAACTGACCATCATGTACTTGTGATGATTTGTTATTAGTTTATTCAGTTTTAGAGAAATCGATGCTTATGCCTATTGGTTGGTGACTAGTAAGTGATTGTCCATATCTGTGAGCGTAAATTGTAGCAACAATTGGAGACTTCGGTGGCTAAAACTTGTTATCATCTAAACGTGCTATCTAAAAAAAACTCGGTGACAGATTGACTAATGGATAGATGACAACTTGACATAAGCCCCTCCAGTAGGCATAAGCCCCAACTCTAAATTCATCCTTTAAAGATAAATCTGAACCGATTTAAGTATAGGTATAGGGAGTAAGTGTATAACAGACAAGGTCTAGATAACATCTGTCTAGGTAATTGTAGAATTATCGTTGCATAAATTATTTATGGTTGATTTCCTCGTCATTTTGACTTTTCCCTTAATATCACCCGTCTTCTGTGACAAATTAATCAAGAGGGTAGAAGGGAATCGAATGAGCCTGTTGGTTTTGCGGAGGCCCAAAAGACCCCTGCCCACGATATCATGTATCCAAGTTCATCAAAAATGCGAGCCCCCAATTATCATACAGCAGCCCTATTCTTTCTAGGGCTGACTGAGAGGTGGTAATTTGGGTCAATCTTCGGTTTGGTTCGGTTGGTGTTAGGTTTGGTTCGGCCTTGGCCAGTTTTGAATTATATAAATTTGGCGGGTCGGACTGGGGCGGGTGAATTCGGTTTTTCGGGTTTAGTTCGGGTCTATGAAGTTACGGGTTGGTTTTGGATCGATTCGATTGTATTTCGGTTTGGGTGATTTTCGGCTAGGGTGGTTTTGGTTTGGTTTCCTATGGTTCGGGTTAGTCAATGGTGCATTTGGTTTTTCGGGCTATGGGTCTAATTCGGGTGAATTATATGAGTTGACCTAAACCGATACAAATTTGTAAATGCCATATTAAAATAATCATTTTTTCATTTCCGACTACATATATCTCAATAATTTAGGCTAAGTTGGCTACATGATGTAGACATTGATCAAATTGAAGGAACATTTTTGTATGTAGTGGTTGACGATCTAAATTTATCCACCAATTCAAATCTAATTTTGTAAATATATTCCATTATAAGAAAATCCTTCCTCCATCAACTAGTATTATAACTATTAGCAAAAATACAACATAAAAGTTGAAACCCACATGCAACCATAAGTTAAACTTTTTATTTTATTTTTATAATAAAGTAGTTAACATAACATTCTTGTTAGTGTGCTTTGATGATAGTTACTCTCTGGTGACAAATGTATTGTTGAAGAATCAAATTATATTTAAAGACAATAAGAAATTAGAAGTAATAATATTATTATTTTAAAGTTTGGTTTAGTTTGGATTATTATCGGTTTATTTTCGATTCGGGTTGCTTTGGGTTTTGGGTGATTATCGGGTTTCGGGTGACTATGGTTCAGATAGCTTCGGTTTGAATACTTTCGGTTCGGATGATATTAGATAGTGGTTGATTTTTGGTTCTATCAAATCTCGGTTTGATTTGGTTCATTGTGGGTTTCAGGTCATTTTTTCATTTGTCCATACGGTTGAGAATGGATTTCGATTAGATTCGATTCGACTCGGTTTTTCGGGTTCGGGTCAGTTTTGCCACCTCTATGACTGAATGGTTCGAAGTTCCATGACTCCCGCCTAGCCAATAATGCAAGGCGGAAGAAGAAGAATATGACAGCTGATAGTCCACCAACGCAAACTAACTACTACTGGTAGAGGTGCGCCTACAAATTCAGTAGTAAGATAGCTGTCTTTTGTTACAGGATCAATACAACACACAGATGTATTGTTGAAGGTACAACAGATGGAGGAAGATGAGTTGAAAAAGATGAGTGTTACCGGTAAGCTGCTAGAATATCATAAGCCTATCTAAATATAGATACAAGTGCAGCCAACCCATAACAAGAATGCTCTCTCTTTCAACCTCTTCCATCCAGTCAATGCATATAGTATGTATTGTATATATAAAGAAACGAGACGAAAAACGCAACATGCTAGTTTTACAGGATTTGAGTTTGTCCTCATTCCCCATCCCCACAGCAATTAAAGCAGAAGCTTGAATTCTCCAGGCCAAGTATACTACTACAGGCCATTTACCCCCTTCAAAGCTTCTTTACTAATACAAGCAACACAAGTTTTTCACCTGAACGGAACACTACTATTTTTTTAACTAATAATATGAAAAGCTACAGAGTAATCCTCTGGTTGCCTTCTGTTAATTATCCATAGAGTGCAGTGGTGATTCCTTCTATCGAGCAGTAGCATTTTCAGATGCCCCATCATTTTACCTGCTGGGAGAATCAAGAGTCTTGAGTTTACCTGGAACAGTATCCGGGTGCATCTGTAAATAGTCTTCTGCTCCATATCTTGACCACCGGCTACAAAACAAAATCATCATAAGAAAAAAAGGGCACCGTAAGGAAATTGATAAAACTGTCCCGAAAAAGAGCAAATGATTAAATCCAATATCGGCAATAATGACCCGTTCTTTCTCCATACGGCTATTGTACATAAAAAAATGACCATATATCTTAACAGCCTTTCTCAACATTTGAAGCGAGGGAATGTCAGTGCTTCACCATTAACATTTTGACCTCACCGCCATAGATAAAGCAGCCATGATGGAAGAAAGCAGTGACAATTCACTGAGATTGATGGTTTTGAGTGATTCAATGGACAAAAAAATAGATTGATTCTAAACAACGATTTACCACAAAAAGATTATCCTACGCATGTAGTAATCGTGTCAGGGTTCTCTCAAACTATCACTTTGCAAACAAGTGTCAACATCATCAGGCGTCGTCTAGAGATTAACTATTACATTAAGCTAGCTAGACCATCATTACAAGTTCAGATAAAGGTAATATATTGTACTGTACAGGAATGGGTCAGTTCAAATGTAGTGTGAGTTGAAACTAACAATATAGGATAAATGTAGTAATATAGTCATTTCAGATGCAATTGGTATGTGTCAAGTAAGAATGTGTTAACCTACACAACAATCAAACATGTTTGGTCTTCTTTAGGAGCAACTGTCGCCTATGATAAACTAGTGGTGATTGCAGCTTGCTTATGTACTCTGAAAAGAAACATAGCTGTCAGTAACTCGTGACTGAAAAGACATAAGAAATCCCTTCCAAACATGATCCTTGAAATTGGGTCCATTCTTGTTTATTTTCATTTCAAACACCCAACGACACTGTTTGATGTCAACTGCGGAGGCAGCTGTCAGCTGTTAAGATGTATAAGGTAGAGGAGAAAAAGTGGAAAGGTCAGTTGTCAAAATGAATAAGATAAGAGGAGAAAAGGTGGGAAAGCGTTTGCAAAGCAGACAGCTAACAGTTGCCGGGTCATCAACCGGAGTTATCTAGTGTTTATTTATATTTAACAATCGTCTAGTTTTTGTGCCAACACGTTTTGCAATGATGTGCTCATAATGAACATGTATCAAATAGCAGCAATGAACCCACTAAGGAGAAAAATGCACTGTGGTTTACAGTTTAGAATAGGTCATCACAATTCCATCTAATCTCTCAAGCAACAATTCAAAATTAAAGCCTTCGTAATGATCTAGGGACAACTTCCCATCATAATCAAACTCTTATCCAACACTGTTTTCTTTCGAAAACAAGACATATATTAGGTTAGAAAGAAAGATTACAAACTTAGTTTCTGCTAAGACCAGACTAGAAGGACAACGGTACATGACAATGCCATGACTAAAAGATACTACTGTTAAAATAGGCCAACGTCTTAATATCAGAATCTACAGTACTTATCCAATACTAAAAGAGTTCATGTTCACGGCAAGTCGTACGATTAATTCCTTGATAAACTTCAAAGGCCAGCAACGTACGTCCCACCACAGAAAAAATTACAAGTAGGTGCTCTGTTGTTTACGATAACTTTTGACAAGACCATCTCACCATCTTCTCTATGTTATGATTACACGAATATATTCTCCACCAACTCATGGCATCATCCAAACCTCACCTAATGTCAATTCGATACAGGATAACCTAGTAGCACTAGATCATAAAGAAAAACTAGCTAATAACATTTGATGGTGGGTCGTTATCATGATTCAGTTACTCAATTAATAATCACTGATCATGCACGCTACAAGCAAAAAAGGATAACAAAATGATTCAAGCTACAGGCCACTTATTAAATCAACCACAAAGGCACAAGATGAAATTGGTAAAGTAATATACAGAGGATTAACAGCAACTTGTTCATCCAAGGACAGAAAGAAACCGATCATTATGAAGCCAGAAAGAACAGAGATAAGTTTAATTTTCAAACTAGGAGCCAAAGATGAAATCTTGATAAAGTAAAAAGCTAAGAAGAGCCTAAACTGGAAGTTTATATGAAAGGAACATTGGCCGCAGACCTTATTCCTAGATATCCTGAAAATTACCATATCCACCATTGCAGGATTCTTCGTTATAAAAAATATACATATATAGAAAAATCATTTACCCCGTGTAGTGAAGACCTATTTACATACGATAAATGATAGTCCAATACCGGAAAATAAACAATTCGATCGTCCGCAACAATCCAATTCCAAGTCGGGAAATGGAATCAACATACATGCAATAAAATATCAGAAAGAGAGACAGGAATGTATCCTATAAATTTCAAATTCACTTACCTAACCACTCGAACCGGGCCTGTACCCTCCAGATCGAGGCCGATTCGTCGTGATCATCTCGCCAGGACAGAACTCATGCCCCCCACCACACCAATCCCAGCTCCTCTTCTCCCGATCGATCTCTCATACCCACTACCTGATTTTGGCCTTCTATCATCCCCGTAACGATTGGGTGAGGATCCAAGCGCTCCAGTCCTGTATCCTCCCAAATCTCTCCCCCTTCCACCCCCAGGAGGAGTCGCAGGTCGGCCCTCCTTCGCATTAAATCCCGGGCGCAGATGAGGCGGGACAAACTTGTCGCTCTTCGGCAACGAAACTGGAGACGACTCCTTTTCCTTCTCAGAGACTGGATTCGGATTTGATAGCGGAGATGGAGGAGTAGAGATTAACGGGACCGTGCCGGTTTTCCCAAGCGGGCGCAGCGAGATTGATTCCGAAACACGGGATTGATCTGTTAAGGTAGGCGGAGGAGTTTGCGGTTGAGCAGACGGAAGAGGGGTAGATGATTCGGGTTGGTGGTGGTGCTGAGGTTGAGACTGGGCTATGGGGTGGGATTGTGGTTGCGTTTGTGTTTGGGTTTGTGGCGGAGGCTGGGGATGAGAAACCGGCTTGGGAGAAGGTCGGGAGAGGACAAGCATGCCATGGGAGCGAGAGGAGGCGGAGAAGGAGTACGATTTTCCGGGGTGGGTGCCAGAAGAAAGCGACGTGTAGCGACCGGTGGACGGGGAGCTGCCGGTGGTGGTAGCTGCTTTCTTTTCGTAGATTTCGTTGAAATTAATGGAGGTGTATTTATTCGTTCTAGCCATCCACCACGACAGAGAACACGAAAGGATAAAAAAAATGAAGAATGCGATCTCTGTAGAGACGGCAGGATCTCAAGAGCAGGGAGGGAGACGAGAGAGAGAAATGGTGGAGAGGGGAGGTGGGGACGCAGAGCAGCCGATGCCGGTGTTGGTATAGCGGAGATCGAAGCGATGCGTTTTAGGCTCTTCGAAGTGGCTTCATCTTCTACTCTGTTCGGCATAGCTGTTTTGGCAGCATAAATGCAGCATATTTGGCAGCAGGAATGCGCTGGTATAAATGCAGCATATTTGCTGGCAGGAATGTGCTGGCATAAATGCAACTATTTTGAAAACTGCTGTTTGGCAGTGCAGCATATATGCAGCATGTTTGGTTAAGTTAGTTATATGTAGTGCGTTTACTGTTTTCGTATTACACTTATAATTTATTATATTACACTACGTAATTTTATTTTGTTAGTAAAAATAAATAAAAAAATTCACAAACAATAAAAATTTTATTTCTATTATTTAAGCAAAACTTGTAACTCCTAAACAATATATTTTTATTATCTAAATTTTATAATTCTTACAAATATAAAAGCGTAAAAAAAGAGAAAAAGCGTTTCAAATTTTCTGATAATGTTATGTGAATTTATTTAGTGAAATTATAACTTTTAATAATATATAATATTTTTGTAACTTTGTATGTTAATAAATTTATATGCATTCATATTTCAAAATACTATTTTAATATTTTAATTTATATATATTTATTTGTTTTTTTTATTTTATTAATCTATGTGGTATTACAAATAATATATTATAGATTTGTATTATAAATGTGATTTTTTAAAATTTGGCTAAAGATGTAGTACTATTTTTTAAAATATTTTAAAGCATTACGTAATTTGTAATAAATAAAGTAACTTGTAAAAAATTTCTTTTTTTAAATCAATAGTCACAGTAATTGCATTATGAAGTGAGTAAAGAAACGGAAGTGAAAGCACGAAAACGAAAAAGTATCTGCGGGCATTTATGCTGACATTTATGCTGTCATTTATGCTGACATTTATGTTGTTTTAGACGAACAACAAAAACAAATAAAGGAGTCCAAAACAACATATACTGTATATTTATACTGTCAAAAAATGTACATAAAGTGCAACCCGAACGCATCCTGGTATATATTATTGGCCTGTGATTTCATCAAGAACTGCCATGTGGCTACCCGCTGTGAAGGGAACAAGCAGCTTGCGGGTCCACTCGAGCGGAAATTATCATTATATTTTAAGTCTTAATTTATAAAATATTATTACAGTATTAAGCCGTTACAAATAAAAAATATACTCTACCAGCAAGTATATTGATTTTAGTCCATTATCATTCAAAATTAAAAATAAAAGTTTAAAACAATTAAGGGATTTTGTTTCGATAAAAGAAATAGAATCAGGAAAGGAAATAAAGATGAATTTTAATTTTTTTGGTTAATAAAATAAATAGCTGGTCAATAGTTGACATTCAATGATCAATAATTGTCAGATGCCGGTCAATGATCATTAATTATCGGTAACATTCACCGGGTCATCGGTCAATAGTCATTAGTCACCGGTCAATGATCAAATGTCCCCGGATTCCAGGGGTGAAGAATCAAGATAGATGTTTTTGGAGTAATCTCATCCTCTTTCCGGTTACTGAAAATAGAAAAAACTGACAAAACAAATAGTAGGAAAGCGAATCATTCCAATTCCATTTATTACCCAAAACAAACCCCTAAAAGATTACCGAGAATAATGGCCATGTTTGATCAAAATATCCTATGTTTTCTCCTCTAATTTATAGCTAGTGGGTAATTGTTAGTTTTTTAGCCGTTTTCTCATTTTTTTCTTGTTTTTATTTCTTTTAATCTTATAGATGACATCAAACGGAGCAAATAAAAAATAATTTTTTTCTTATTTTAGTAGCTAAATAATGAGAATATAATTTTATAAGATCATACTGTTCATATTAAATATTAATTTATTTTTCTTATATATTAACTAAATGGAAATTTCATAAACAAAAAAAGTTCCATAAATGCCACTAAAATTTTGTTTAATTTATGAAATATCACATTTTTATAGTTACAAAATGTTACTATATTAGTGATTCACAAAATGTTATTATTGGTGTTGACTATGATTGAAATTAAATGACATAACCCGAAACAACCTAGTTATAAGGTCAAGAAACATTGAGTGCTCTAAAAAGGCTAGAAGCATACTCAAAAATTCAAATTACAGATATAATTCTCTAATTAGGTAAATAAAACAAATTTGAAATTTATTAAGGCCTAATACAATTTAGGCAAACTAAACCCAAATCTCTAAATATAAGTTATACCAATTAAGCTTATATGGCCAGTTCAAATACTAGCAGATGAAGATAAATAAAACTTGAAGTGTAAAGATGAGCTAAGGACCTCCAGTTGGTCAACTAATAACTTGTAAAACATAAATGTTGTATAGGTATGAGCAATCACATGCTCATGAGTAAGTGACAGAAGTATACAAATTGGGTTCGTTCATCCAAACATATTTTGTGATAAATCGGTTATCTAAATTTTGGTTTGACAACCTAACGCTTTAATTCAGAGTTGTGAATCCATTAGTGTGATTATTAATATGTTAGCTTAATTGCTTTGATTAATCGTGCATCGCTTTGGTTTGGGCTGAGTATAAATTTGCTAGTACATTGTTTTATTTAGTCCTTATATATGCGGCCATATGTTGCGAATAACATTACGAACATGAATTTTAGCTAGTGTTTGTCTGTTTAAAAATATCTCTAATGGATAACTCACTAGTTTGAAAGTTCACATTTGTGACACACGAAGTAACCTCTGCGGGTTATTACATTGTAGTGTGGCAAAAGATTTAACACATGTGATTTTCAGTGCTTTGAGTGTCCGTCTGGTGTTGGCGGACCTCTCGCTAAGGGTTTGCTTCCCTGTTTAGATGGTGCCTTTAATCTTTCAAGCTAGCTAGAGCTAGTGGTTAAGCTTGGCCCGTTCAATCAACTTGTTTAGGTGATTTTGTTGTGTTCGATCTATGAAAGACAAGGATTGAAGCTATCTTAGGTGAGGCTTCTTCCTTCTCCTGTGGGATACTTTCGGCTTAGTCTTTCTTATCTCAATTTGCCTTGATTCAACGGGTCAAGGGTGACCTCAATATCTTGAGGTGGGGGTGATGGGCTTGGCCACCGGCTTGCTATGATAGTAATGCGGGATGATGTTGGTGCTCTCCTACGAGGTCAACCAGAGTTTGAAGGGTGTGTGTCATTCTATTATGATTGAGGTTTGAGCTCACGGTTGGGGGTTCAGTTTGTTGTGAGCACAGGGTAGTTTATAGTGATGATGAAGTAGAACTTGCTTTATGTGGTGAAAGATTTGAATATGGGCACTATTGTCTTGTCGGATTTGTGCTCTATATTCTTGGGAGGATGTTGATGAGGTGAAGCTTTGCTTAATGGGAAGGAGAATAACATGGCATATAAATGTGCTCGTCTTTTCTTGTGACTTTTATATTTGATGACAGATTTACAACATATAAACATATTTATGGTTACTTTAATTTGACTATTTTATATGTGACAATATATTAACATAAGACCCACGAAATAACCAGGCGAGACCCACACAAAGACCATCTTAATATGCAGTAAATATATCATCAAATATGTGATAAAGAAGCCAATACGAACGAGAGGGTGACCTTTATTCATGTAGACATATTTATAACATATCTATAATATATTAAGATGTTTCTCATCTAGATTCTACTTACTTTGCTCGGTATGACTTTTTAAGCTGTTTTGCAGCTGTTTTGTACTGGCATATTTGTATCATAATCTGATGGTTGTTTTGTGCTGGCATATTTGTAGTTGTGTATGAAAATGTTGTTTATAGTGTGGCTGTAACACCCCTACTTAATCATCTTATAACAGCCGTCTAATCAACCTACTTAATCAATTACAACAGTAGCGGAAAGTAAACCAAATTCTTATACTAACAGGCGTTACCGCCATTACTCGCCCATGCGATTAATGAAGCATCCAAACTTAAAACCAAACACAAACGCTTAGCCATATCCGTAGTGATGTACAAGAGATAGATAATAGTTTAATTACAATACATAAAACAATCTGTTTCCCGTGAGCATTCTAACACCAAATACAATATACAACCTCGGGATGAAAAATGGAATCCAAAAACCAAAACAAAGTATACACTAAAATTCATATACCGCTACCCAAAATCCCGCACTTTGGTGTCTTCAGCAGCTATACACCTGTAATGTTTATTTGTATGTATGGAATCAGCCCCTGCTGAGTATGCTACTGCGTAACCGTCATGCCCCCTCGTCCCTCAGATTATTTGGTCGTGTTGACATGTGGTTCAATTACATATTATACTTATTATATAATAAAAATTGTAAAGCAATTATAATGTATAACAATGAACCATTTGAATCACACATAGCCATAAGGCTTCAATTACACACCACCAAACATTCACATCAATAAATATAACAATATAAGAATACAAGGGTCGTAGTTTAAACAAGTTCTCACAATTCGGCCTTTAAGGCCCGTTATATTGTTTACAAGTGATACGAAGATAACAATGTTTCGTATTAGAGTTCATTGTATGTTAGTACTAACTCAACTCCTCACACCCAGTAGTTGTCATGGTAGAAGACAACGTGCTATAAACCATTACCCCTATTATGTGGCAGGTCACCAAGGGCGTTGCCCATACCAACAGTAGTACCTCAGACCAACTGAATCAACCTAAGACGCTAGAATTTCAAATAAGTGGAGAGGTCTCATATCCATGCATCCTCTCAGTTTGTGATCACAGCGCACCAAGAACATCTTGGATTTCCCATCTTACCATACTTTCATCTCTCACTATATTATTAAGACAATTAATCATTTTACCTAAGACTCGTCCTAGGTTTCGAGTGAATAACAATTTCGAATGTGTAGTCACTAAGAACTTATGAAATACTCCTAGACATCTAGGATAATAATAGAGGTGATCATTCAGACGGGCGGGCCAGGTTTGGACAGGGCTGGAGGAAAACCTTAGGCCCGTCGGGCCTATTTAAAGAAACCAAGCCTGGTTTTTTAGATGTTCGGGCCGGGCCGGGCTAAGCCCGGTTTTTACCAGGCTTTGCCGAAGCCCGGCCCAGTTTTTTATAGAAATTAATAAAAATAAATTTAATTAATATAATTTAATGTACATTTATATATTATATAATAATTTATCTATAATTTATATAATATATAAAAAATAATAAAAAATATTAAATCGGGCCGGACTTGCCTATGGGCTTACAAATGTGCCGCAGCCCGTCCTGGTTTTTTATTTGGGCCTGATTTTATGTCCAGGCCTGCCTGGAAGCCTAATCGGGCTTGGGCTTGTCGGGCTTTTTTTACGGGCCGGGTTGCCGGGCCGGACACCTTATGATCAGCTCTAGGTAATAATCATTCGAATACGTGTTTATTAGAGCAGTATTTACCTTCACTCGATCTAAGGAACATTCTTAGATCACTCGGATAATGCACTTTACACTATCTCAATTTAATGACGTTTTCCTTGTCATTTAATGTATCTCAATTCAGATACATTAGTATTGCCTTTAGTTCGGTTTATTAGTTCGAACAAATATCATTGCATAACATGAGCAATTAATCCAAGACATCAATACTTAATCATCCACATATAATAATGAATATCAATCACAGATATCATCTTAACAATCAAGCACACAATATCCGGAACTTAAGAAAATCCTCTGGAACAATCGAATCACACAATAACATACTGTTCACTGACGATAGGCAGAAAATGTTCCATCCCGGGCCCTTGCTCTACTCACTCAGATCTAGAATACGTAACACTAAGTGTTAATTCACTAAGATCTAAACCAATTTGGTCATCCCCAACAATACTAATCCACCGGTAATTAATCCCTTGTTTAACTCTCATTGTAATCACTAACACGATGTAAAGTTTACAACTTTAGAATTAAATTTACTTAGCCTACCTCTTCATTATAGGCTTACTCATAAATATACACTTATATATACATATAGATTGTTACTATATGTTATCATATAGTTGACCTTAGCATTTTAAACCCTCGTCTAATCATGAGTTGGTCAACTTGACCCTCTTGGTCATCTTGGTTGACTTTCCAAGTCAACTTATTCATATAAACCATAATTTAATTTTTGAATTACAAAATTCTTCAAGTATATTCCAAAGTACTCAAACCTTCTCATTATTTCATGTAACTCACTAACCTCTTTAACTCATACCAAATTCTCCACAATGTCATTAAGACCCTAGTATTAATGTAATATTATTCCACTCTCTACCATATATTAAGATCCATCTACAACTCTTATAATTCACATATTCACCCAACTATTCTCAAATCACACTATATCCATCACACCTGTCCTAACACCACAATTTAACCCCAAATCATCAACCTTATAACATATTCACACACATCTAGCTTTGACCCAAAGTCCACAATATTTTCTTAAAATTACCGAACACCACATACCAACTTCCAGCACTTAACACAATTTTTCCATAATTGTAAATCCACCTTACATTTTTACAAATCTTACAACTTAATCCTTAATTCACACTACATCATAATCTCTAAACTTATTCTACCTTCAAACTAGAATTAATCCAAACAGACCTCAAATCTGTACAAAATCATCTTTTCACCCAAAACTTTCCATATTTACAAAGTGGCCCCTTAGCATTGTACAACTTTACAATTTCATCCTTAAACTCTATCTTTCATAATCCTTCAATTTAATTTCAACTCTCAACCCAAATTTCTCCAAATTTTAAGAACAGGCCCCCTGTTGTTCCGTATTGAATTTGCACCCTCAACTTTCCTAAATTACACTTTGGCCACATAAGTTTTCTAAAACTTACAATTCACTCATAAATTTCTCTAAATTTCTATTTTCCTCATTCTAATCCAAAATTTGGTCAATACCTTGATTCCTCCCAAGCTGACCACATTTTATTCAACAATCAACCAATTTTTTCCAGATTTAAGATTGCACCCCCAAATTTTACAATTTACCCCCAAACTCCATTTAACTCACAATTTCTCATCATTTCCACCTCAAACTTGGTCAACAATTTGACCCCATCTATATTTGAACTCATAATTTTCTATGACCTTATATTTTGCAGATATTGCGAAATAGCCCCAAAACTTCCTTAGAGTTTTCATTTAACTCCTTAAATCACTTTCACTTGTATCCTTGCACTCCTAAACCATCCAAGGCCTATCTCTCAGCCTTTAATTCATTCTCTTCTCCAAATATACTCTAATTCACTTTATACACCTCATCCACCAGCTTCAACACTCCTTAAACAATCCTTACTTCCTAACATCTTTAAGTTCATTTCAAACTATAAACCAACTTCAAGAAGTACCTAAACCTTAGGTACATCATACCAACCTTCCTAGGTGGTTTTTCTCATTCAAAAAGCCCACTCACAACAATTTCTCAGACTACCTTGAACATCAATTTTTATCCTTTATAGCATTTGAACACCTTAAAATGCTTAAAACATTTGCCAAAACATTTGGCCTTCAATCAAACCATAAACATAGCTTAAATAATCATAAAACCAGATCTAAAATTTGACCACACTAATACCTAGGCCATAAGTTCTGGTTACTTTCACCATTAAACATAGCTTAAATAATCATTTTAAACACCTAAAGCTTCTTATACATTATCTAAATTTCAACATGGGTTCTCCTAGAACATTACTAAACCAAAACACATTGTTTTCACCATTAAACAACCAAAACACTAAAATCCATCAAACACATTCTTATACACAAAACTTCACTCATTTAACACTACATCACAATGTAGTGCATAATTTAAATTGCATGGCACTTAGGCCCTTAAATAACATGGATCTTAGGCCCTTAAGATGCATAAATCATAAACACTGAATTTCCCACATTATATTTGCCTTTGACCTGCAAATACACTCAACAATACATATGCCTTTTACTAAGCCCTTGAGAACATTTTACTAAGTCATTCACCATTGGCTCCTTAGGTCATTTTAATAAGCAACATAAGCTCATTTCTCCTAAGACTTTAAACCACATTAGGTTAGCACAATTACCTCTTTTCCTCACAACTTCTTTCTTGTTTCCTTGACTAAATCGGCAAGGCTTTTGATTGTTTGTCAACTTCTAAACATTATACAAATGATAAAATGAGTATACAAGCTTTATGCTTCATCTCATTGTAAACCCTAGATTGTACATTGTTTTAAAAATATTAAGATAGTTGTTTTACCTTAGAACTTGAAGAGAGTTTGAATATATATCAAGTGTAACACCCCTACCGCTAATACCGTCATTACCGTACAAATACTTACCTTCGCAGCGGATATTACTTACTCGACGGCGGGTGTACAATGCCGTTAGTCACCCACGTGACTAACAAGGCGGGTTACAATACTACATACTATCGGTCTGATGAATATGAACATACCGAGTATTCTACACAATACAATACTTTCCATTTCATACTCATCCATAACCCAATTACAACTCCAATACATTACTATACCGAGTATACTACAATCCTTAAATTACCGATACAGTTCAAACTTCCAAATTCGCATTACAATACAAGTACCAATCCCTACTATACAACTACCCATGCTTACGCAGCAGTCCCCGTCCTACTCTCTCGAACGGTGATCAGCTTCGGGTACCTGCACACTAAAAATGGTCCCCCGAGGGGGTCAGCTTACGCTGAATATGACTTCCGCATATACCGCGTGCTAACCGCGGTACATCGACTACTTTGGGTCGAATATACATGGAGTTCATTTACATGCTTACATACATACTCATGCTACAACAATACTTACATGCACATACAAATTCAATACTTGCTAAGGAAGGCAGATCGATGGTCAACCATTCGTACTTGTTATTCATTCATTACTCTTCGTACTATATTCGGTATTCACAACTCCACTCATACCTACTCCTTACTCCTACATACTCAACACGCCATGTTCGATACTTTACTCGTACACGTTTCTTACTCCGTACTCGTTACCACACTTATGCATACTCATTACTCAATACTCCTTACTTACTCATACTTACTCGATACTCGATACTTACTCACACATACTCCATACTCGATACTCGCTACATACTCATACTCGCTTCTTGCTCATTACTCATTACTTTACTCATACATACGCAATACTCAATACTCATTACTTTGGTCACCGGGCGGAGTCATACAAAGACTCGCCACCGGACCTACAATACGAGGGCTATACGCTTAGCTCCTCAAATACTCAAATGTCCGTTCTACCGGACTACACGAATTCCCAACACTCTTCTCTCAGAGCACAATACAACCTCATGGGTTAGCCTAGAAGTATCTCTCTCGATAACCTCTGTTAGCTTAGGGAATTACCACCGTCTAGTATCCTCAGATTTAAGGGTTTCCCCAACATATCGAATACTCTCTCGTTCGGGGCATACTTACATCAGTCGGGTCCTCTCATAATGGGTCGACTAATTACTAAGGGGTTTGGAGATCCCTCATCATTCGTTACTACTCTCATGGTTCATGTTTTGCACCAAGATTAGTTCCTCTAATGGAGGTTACTTATATACTTCCACTACTGTTCGTTTGTGGATTACTCATTTCGTTTCTCCTACCGTTATCGGGAGGTTATTACTCCCGTACACTCTCTCACATTCTGGTGAGTTCATTGATTTACGTTATCGTTTATTGGTTCGTTGGTTTAGTGCGTTGCTACGGTTCCATTGGTTCACACATGACTCTTACCACGAGTCTATACACAATAAGACTCATCTATGAGTCGGTCTACGCACTACGTGAGGCCACTCAATCAATCAAGAAAGGTTAGCTCAATCAACATACAACAAGACATGCAACGAAAGACAATAAACCGTTTTCATGCTTTAGTCTTGATTAGCCGGCATACAGCACACAAATCAACGTAACTCGGTTAGCATACGGGGCATGAGGAAATCATACCTTTCACCGGGGTTAGCTTTACCGTGTGTTCCCTTGTTCCTTGATTCATACTTGTTCCCACTGATAATGTTTCCAACATTGTCATTAATACGATGTTCATACAATACACAAATAATTACTACTCCCGTTATCCCGGTGTACTTAATGTTCTTTTACTCCCCACTTTCTTAATTACTTTCCATACTTGTTTTCCTACTCAAGTACTTACTTCCTTACCATTGGTGTTACACTAATGGTATATTACTAAGGTTCTTTATATATGTGTATATCCATATATATACATACATAGGATAACCATGTTACAATTTTTTTTTTTTTTAAGTTAGGGCCGTCCGACCCAAGCCCTAGGTCGGACCATTCCAGTAGGTTTTTGTTCTTTGAAATTCCTCCCGTCCGACCCAGAACTGTTCCGTCCGACCCATACACCTCTGGGTCGGACCATTCCAGAAGGTTTCGGTCCCGTCATCCAAGCTCCGTCCGACCCACGTCCGACTCACCGTCTGGGTCGGACGAAGTCAGAAACTTCGACACTGTAAAAATTTGCATGTCCGACCCACGTCCGACTCACGACCCTGGGTCGGACCATTCCAGAATTTTTATTTTCGTTGATTAAGCCATGTCCGACCCACGTCCGACTCACCCTCTGGGTCGGACGGAGTCAGAACATTGCTACAGGTTTTGTTTTTCTTTTCTCTTCTTACCCATTTCTTCCCCAATCTTCCTACATGTAATCCCACATGATTTAGCACTAATTAGGCTTCCTTAAATACCTTAATTCATCCACCAAATCCATCACTAAATCCATCAAATAACTTACACAATTCCCTCACTTCTTTTCCAACACTTATGCACAGTTTTTGTGTCTCTTATGCTACAGATTTTTAAACCAACTCCTACCATTCAATACTCCCTCTACTAATGCTACTCCTAGTATCCCAAATACATTTCCAAGCAATTACAATATCTATACCCAAGTCTAACATTCCTTTACCAATTCTTGCACATTAAATTCTCCTAACTTCTCCAATGTATTCTTATACACTTTGCTACAGATTTTACACTTCTTATTCTTCATACTACAATTACCATCCCATAGCTACTTAACCTCTCTACTAATCTCAATACACACCTTGGTTCCCCCACACACCAAGTCATCCTTAAATACATAATTCCTACTAAAATTTTGCCATAGTTCATCTACTTTCCTTACTTATCCACACACATCCTTTCTCATCAAATTCATCTCTATTCTAGCCAAACCACAAGGGTTCTACCAGCACTCTTGCAAAATTCCAATACACCAATATTTCCTCAATCACATTACCAATACACCATTATTCCTCAAATAGCATCACTAATGTACATACACCCTTCTTTTGGCTCTAAGGCCTACAAATCCACACATTTACTCACTAGTACTCAAATTTCCACAAACTACAATACCAATACAATAATTTGGGTTCTTTAAATATTTTACCCATTCCCGTTACTCTAATGCAATAGAATTTACATTAGGAAGGAGCTCTTACCTTGAGCTTTTGATTCCTTCTTTTCTTTTCCATTTCTCCTCTTGTTCTCTTTCTTGTCCAAATCGATTTTGTGGGGAATGGAGTTGTCAAACTCCATTCCCATTACCCAAGCACATCAAACAAGTATAATTAATACACTAGCCCTTAGATTTATGCTAGTTCATTGAAGTGTTCAAAATACAAATTTCTAGGGTTTACCTTTGGAGTGCTTTAGGAGGGGTTTTAGCCCTTGGTTCAAGAAGGTGTTCTCACCACCATTGGAGGGTTGAAGCAAAGCTCCACAACAAGAGGAAAAACAAGGTAAGAAAGAGAGACCAAAATCGGCCATGCCAAAAGATGGAGAAAAGTGAGGTCTTTCATGGAGATTTTTACCTTGTTGGAAAGAGGAGACTCCAAGCTTCACAATGGTGTGCTTTTCTCCTCAAATGGAGAAAACCCATGGAGATGGAACTCATCCTTTTCGAATTTTGGAAAGATAGAAATGTAGAGGAGGATGAGGGGATTACAAATATGTAATTTATTTTACATTTGGAGCTCACATGGAGGTAGAGCAAGGAGAGAAAGAAGAGAAGCCATGGGAGCATTCTTGAGCTCTCAAAAATCGGCTGCAAGGGGGAGAAGGAGGGAGTGCTCACGGTGGGAAGGAGAAAGAATAGGAGACAGAGAAGGGAAATGAGAGAATAGGAGGAGAGAGGAAAGGTAAGTTACTTTTTACCTTTTATTCCTCTTTTGCTTTTTGACTCATTATTTGCTAGCTAGTTACATGTGTATAAGAGAGTATTAATACTCTATAAAACCGGCCCCCTTTTACTGTTAAGCTGGAGCAGTTTTTCGTCTTTTACAGAAAACGCTTGTTATTTTTCCCGGTTTTGATACTATTCACTAACCGGGCCCGTTTTCCGGAATTTTCTCGTTTCTTTATTTTCATTGGCTATTAAGCTTCCATAAATGCTTAATAATGGTTATTTAATGATTCATAATTTTTACGGGTCTGTTTGACCACTTAAAGTCACGTTTTCGGGTTTCCTCGAAAAACGTGCGCTAAAGTTCTTTTAGCGTTTTAATACATTATTCGGATCCGTTTTCTTCGGGAATCATTCCCGTATACTAATTAGGCATGAATAAGCCTTAGGAATACTTACGATACTATAACCGAGGTCTCGTACCTCCTATGGTTATTTAACGCTCATTTTAGCGTTTTCCGCTTTCTAAGCGTTTTCCTCATTCCCTTTTGGATTTATTTTCTTTACCAAAATTACTTAGGCACTATTAGGCCCTTAAATACTATATTAGAATAATATAATCACCATATTTAAGTTTGGGGTATTTCAATCTACCCCCCTTAAAGAACTTTGCCCTCAAAGTTGGCGAATTTAATACTGTTACTCGTACCAATACTCTATGCTAAGGTTATGACCTCTACATATGACCTGTCAAACTCCAAATGTCTGACATGATGCATACTACGCATCCAAACAGCATGTCACTGCATGCATAGCAATAAAAAATATCCGTTTTACTCCTCTCCAAGGGGGTCCATCCGCAGACAATTAGGTACAATCCTCCCCCAATGGAGAGTGATCCCTCAGGTACCGGTCACGTTTGAACACTTACGCTTTCTGGTTCACGGCCGTCATGACTTGAGCACTTACGCTTTCTGGCTCTACGGTCCTTTGGTTCTGATCAAATTCATTTGCACATATAGAGATCCTCAGGCACTTACTCATACTTACTTACTCATACTTTACTCATACTTACTCATACTTACTCGGGACTACACTGCCCCAGTGCCCTTGGAAAAATACAAAACACACACTGTTACCGTACACCCGGTGTAGTGGTTTCAAACTACTCTACACTTCCACAGACTCAAAACTAGCTTCACCTCCTATGGTTTCGACCGGATACCCGTGCCTAGGCATGGAAGATCCACTAGCGCCCGTGGGAGCGGTTTTAAAACCGATCCTCATTCTCAAGTTTGAAGAAAACATTGTACCAAATTAGTTTTGGAAATTCATTTTGAAAACTTTGCATACATCTCCCAATTTCAATTTATGATGATCATGCCTAATACTAGTGTTATTATTGTGGCCACTTAGGGGAGCTTCCGGAGTCCTTCAACCCCAATGTGATCAGCATTGGTGTTGAATTATCCTTCCACCCCAATTTGTGTTCGGCTTCCCTTGATCGCTAGCAAATCAAGTTCCACTTCCCACCTCAATACAAACAGACAGATTGTCAAACATTATTTTGTTTTCTATCTTTTTAATCTTGCTACTCATAATCATACACATACATTTTCCAATTCATATGATTCACTTACTTACTTACTAATCATTTCATCAATTATTGCTACATCTTCTCCAACTGCTATACTTTAAGAATTCAAGGGTATAATATCCCATTAATTTGCTATACTCCAATTTATACTCATAAAATACATCGGTTGTACACCGATTCATACTCATTACATACATCGGTTCCGTACCGATTTATACTCCTCAAGTCTCCCATACATACTCATTCTTCATACTATTACCAATCGGGTTTCTCATTACCCTGGAGTTTCTCTACTCCTTTTCCTATACTTACTTCCCAAGTTACCATAATTACACGATGAGTGAATACAAATGTTTATGTAACATAAGTATCGACCATCAAAACAAATTCTCTTGCGCTATGCGCATTGTAGTTTACGCACCTATCACGTAAAACATACATTTCGCGGTTTTCGCTCTACCCCCCTTAAAAGGGATTACGCCCACGTAATCTACCATGTGTCAACATTGGACATTGGTCGAAGGCATTCAGCCGTCATGGAGTGGTTCAGTTTCCATGCGGTCTATATACAATGTTCTTTGATCAACGGGTCTTAACCATACTATCGGTTAGTCCCTGCATCAAGAATTTCCATCGGAGTTATTCAAGTCTTAACCGGATTCGGTTCTAGCCTAAATGGCTTTGAGGCATTGGTGATTAGCCTTTTATTCACTACGTGTATTTCGTTTAGAATTCTGGGTCCACTAGCTTCTGCTGCGCGACCCTGATAACTTGGGTTATTCGCCCTTCTTGTTATCTTGAACGTGTTACACATCACCTTTTTATCCCTCTTGTTGTGGGAACAAGGTTATTAGCCAAGTGTGGTATTCTCTTACCGTGCTCGAACTCGATGAGTTCTAGATTCATAACCAGCTCTCTGGCAATCTGTATGTACACTGTTGTGTTTGTAGTGATTATTCACTTGGTTCCTCCGACTTATTGTCGGTTGAGGTTACGTCACTACTTGGTTGTAGTGCTTCCTCTACTGTTAGTAGCTTCTGAATTATACAAGTTTCTCTGGTTCATTACAAGTGTTCTTTACTTGTATGACCTTGCATTTTCCATGCGTCGGTCCTTGTGACTTTCTTAAGTCCCCTTCCGCTTTTATTCCAATGGAATTCACATCTGGTGATTGTTGGTGTGTTTCACACTCTTCGTGCTATTTGGCCTTAGGCCGCACAGTTTGTTTCTAAGCTTTTGCTTGACTGGCTTATGCCATGTTTACTGGTGAAAGGAGGGATTTACGATGATTTACATTTTCCATCTTCCTAGCTATCTCACTTGATCGTTAACTGCACAAGTGCAATACCAAAACACTCAGTCATACAGAGTGCAGAGGCGTTAACTCTTGGCAGTAAGTCTCTTATGAGGTCGCAATAGGACCGATCGTTACTCTTTCAGGTGGTGCTTCATCATTTGGTGCAGACTTCTGGCTTGTTGCCCGGTCTGTCTACCATCTTGTATTAACAACCCCATAGTATTGGGTGGTTATTTACATACGTTGGTCGCCTGTTGCGCACCATGTTCTTACTGATTTCCCGGTGTTGGTTCACATGGCATCCGCTGTTGCTAGCTTCAGCTCACGCATTCTTGTCTCCTATACAATGGTTCCCCATGTATTTGGCAAATACAGCATATGGTATTCTTTTATTTTTCTGAGCTCCTCGAGCATCATTGGTTTTATAACCGGTTACTCCTTGGTTGTCATCAATTGCTGTTGAAGCTTATTCACATTGTTTGGCAATTATTGTCTGCTCAAGCTTGACTAGATTAGTAGTTCTTAAAGGGATATATTTCCCGATAGTTACTGATGGTATCCCCTTCTTGGGATCCATATGTTCACCGCTCTTGCGGTCTCATATTTATGAGGGGTATCCTTGATTGTTGGTCATTAAACTTTATTGGTGTCGTCCTTGACTACTTTCCACGTGGTCCACAACTGGTTTTGTAACCGTTGAACTCTGTAATGTAATAGTTTCATAGCATATTAGCCATATTACCTAGAGCTCTGCTCATCATAGGCTGTTCCAAGGTGGTTACTTCTCCATATGCCAAAGAATGGCTTAAAGTGATACTGGGCTCCATGATAAGATCGTCGCATCACGCTTCCGTTCATTGGGGGCCCTTTTGTATCCTGGTATTGATTGATACCATATATTAATTTGGGGTATCCCCTGTCAAGTGGGATCCCTTCGGTGTTCTAACCGAATGTTCGTCCCAATTGTGGTATTCTTATCACAACATTTGTTCGACTGTTTTGACTTGGTACCCCTTTATGGATTGCTCCCGGGTATTACTGATTATGCTATTGCATCTGGTTGATGTTTATGAGTATGTTCAGTTTGTTATCCCACCTTGCGGTTCTGGATCTGAGTTATCCGTTGAGGGTTATAGTGTCTCTCGTTCTCAGGGTAGATCACTGGTGTTTTTCCTTATGTTATAACGGATTTGATATCCCTTCCGGTGATGGATGGTATTTCCGGTACCTTATAACATCACCCTGTGTGTTTGTGGTAGTTGTTCTGGGAATTCTATCCCGTTCATTGAACATTGTTGTGTTAATGTTTGGCATTTGCCTTACTGTGTTTGGACTGGGTATTCCTTCCAGTCATCATGTTTTACTTTAATATATTTGAGACATGTCCAATGTCTTTATTCAGTTGTTGGTGCTTCTCGCGCCTTTAACTCTTAAGCATCCTCCCGTAGTAGGTTCTTGACTCCTTAGCTTGTACGTTATCTGAGTTCCCTTTGCTCGTTCGAGGTATCCAACTGTTCTGCTTTGAATTTACTTATGGTCCGTAGAACAGAGTTGACTACTTCCCGTGTTTCGTACACTACATGCATACATACGTGGGGTACCTTCTTGGCACGTTACCACTTACCTAACTACATGTCAGGCCCGCAAGCTCCTTCGGAGTGCGGTCGTCCCACATCCCGTATTTGGGTACACTCGTAGTGTTCGTCACACGCCTAGGTGAAGTATTCTATTGTCAGCTCTTCTTGTATCACTCTATGATACTCACCGTAATTCTATCTGTTTGGTTGTTAAAATCCAAGGTTTAAAGAGAAGTGGTGATTTTGAAAGAAATATCTGGGTTTTGAAATAACAGTTCGGTGTGAAAAGAATTTTTTTCATGGTGTTGCCATGTCTGAGGTCTTGACCAAGTTCAGCTTCTCGCTGACTGGTATACTCTTAATACAATGGTCGGGCCGTTAGGCCTTTCCGAGGTTCCATTATTTAGATACTGAGGATTGGTGATCCTATATTTGCTCCATTCGTCGTAGCGGTATTGTAGGGAGTATTTGCGGGTTGGTAAAAGTATTCCAACCGTCCTGTAGTTGCTGCACTTGCCCTAGGCAAGTGCGTGGGTAGGTTGTTTTTCAGTTAACGTATACCCGTTACGGTATCGTTTCCATCCTTATTGGGTGGTCTTATTAGATCTTTCTTTGATCTTTTGATCTTGGTGATCGATCTCCTGGGTCACTTCTCAGTATACTTGACATGATTGTCGTCCATCCGGGTGTCTCACACCTTCAGTGTGGTTAACGAGACTTGACTTATCCTTAGGAACCAGGTTGTGGTCCTATAGGTGTATGTGTTATGATTTCTTTCATAGTTATCTGAACTATGTTGTTCGGTTATTACAGCCTCTTGGCATGTAGGTTTGGTGTTAATCCAACCTCGACTGATTCTTAGTCGGTTTGTATACCGTTGTTGGTATCATCAAAGGTTACGGTCCGTAGGCTCTCTTGTCTCGGCTTGTTACTCCATTTTCCTTACTTCCTTGCACGTCTGTGCTTCTCTTCTTGCTGGCTACACATGGTTCTCGCGACTGCGAAGCATGTCGCCCCATGGTGCCATAAATTCCATTATCCTTGTGCTTAGGATCTTCATTCCTCCGCCATTAAGTGCGGTCCTTGTCATTCAACGGGAGCCGTCTTCGGGACTTCCAGTTCTTGGACTCTACCGTAAGACAGGTTCTTTCCTAATAAGGCGTGTTTTGTAATGCCAGATCGGGTTTTACCCGAGTGTGAGAGGTCTTTCCATCTCTCTGGCGTTATTATTCCATTTTAATACCGTGGGTTGCGGAGGGCGGGGTATGGTTGTTGTAGGTTTCCGGTTCACGCGGAAGTTCCCATCTAGCGTACCTCTCACGCTAACACTCAACCCATAGCCCTAAGTCTCTACTTCCTAACTCGGTATTTACCTAAACTCGGTATTTCATCCATCAGAGCGATACTTCGCTCTGATACCACTTTTTGTAACACCCCTACCGCTAATACCGTCATTACCGTACAAATACTTACCTTCGCAGCGGATATTACTTACTCGACGGCGGGTGTACAATGCCGTTAGTCACCCACGTGACAAACAAGGCGGGTTACAATACTACATACTATCGGTCTGATGAATATGAACATACCGAGTATTCTACACAATACAATACTTTCCATTTCATACTCATCCATAACCCAATTACAACTCCAATACATTACTATACCGAGTATACTACAATCCTTAAATTACCGATACAGTTCAAACGTCCAAATTCGTATTACAATACAAGTACCAATCCCTACTATACAACTACCCATGCTTACGCAGCAGTCCCCGTCCTACTCTCTCGAACGGTGATCAGCTTCGGGTACCTGCACACTAAAAATGGTCCCCCGAGGGGGTCAGCTTACGCTGAATATGACTTCCGCATATACCGCGTGCTAACCGCGGTACATCGACTACTTTGGGTCGAATATACATGGAGTTCATTTACATGCTTACATACATACTCATGCTACAACAATACAACAACAATACTTACATGCACATACAAATTCAATACTTGCTAAGGAAGGCAGATCGATGGTCAACCATTCGTACTTGTTATTCATTCATTACTCTTCGTACTATATTCGGTATTCACAACTCCACTCATACCTACTCCTTACTCCTACATACTCAACACGCCATGTTCGATACTTTACTCGTACACGTTTCTTACTCCGTACTCGTTACCACACTTATGCATACTCATTACTCAATACTCCTTACTTACTCATACTTACTCGATACTCGATACTTACTCACACATACTCCATACTCGATACTCGCTACATACTCATACTCGCTTCTTGCTCATTACTCATTACTTTACTCATACATACGCAATACTCAATACTCATTACTTTGGTCACCGGGCGGAGTCATACAAAGACTCGCCACCGGACCTACAATACGAGGGCTATACGCTTAGCTCCTCAAATACTCAAATGTCCGTTCTACCGGACTACACGAATTCCCAACACTCTTCTCTCAGAGCACAATACAACCTCATGGGTTAGCCTAGAAGTATCTCTCTCGATAACCTCTGTTAGCTTAGGGAATTACCACCGTCTAGTATCCTCAGATTTAAGGGTTTCCCCAACATATCGAATACTCTCTCGTTCGGGGCATACTTACATCAGTCGGGTCCTCTCATAATGGGTCGACTAATTACTAAGGGGTTTGGAGATCCCTCATCATTCGTTACTACTCTCATGGTTCATGTTTTGCACCAAGATTAGTTCCTCTAATGGAGGTTACTTATATACTTCCACTACTGTTCGTTTGTGGATTACTCATTTCGTTTCTCCTACCGTTATCGGGAGGTTATTACTCCCGTACACTCTCTCACATTCTGGTGAGTTCATTGATTTACGTTATCGTTTATTGGTTCGTTGGTTTAGTGCGTTGCTACGGTTCCATTGGTTCACACATGACTCTTACCACGAGTCTATACACAATAAGACTCATCTATGAGTCGGTCTACGCACTACGTGAGGCCACTCAATCAATCAAGAAAGGTTAGCTCAATCAACATACAACAAGACATGCAACGAAAGACAATAAACCGTTTTCATGCTTTAGTCTTGATTAGCCGGCATACAGCACACAAATCAACGTAACTCGGTTAGCATACGGGGCATGAGGAAATCATACCTTTCACCGGGGTTAGCTTTACCGTGTGTTCCCTTGTTCCTTGATTCATACTTGTTCCCACTGATAATGTTTCCAACATTGTCATTAATACGATGTTCATACAATACACAAATAATTACTACTCCCGTTATCCCGGTGTACTTAATGTTCTTTTACTCCCCACTTTCTTAATTACTTTCCATACTTGTTTTCCTACTCAAGTACTTACTTCCTTACCATTGGTGTTACACTAATGGTATATTACTAAGGTTCTTTATATATGTGTATATCCATATATATACATACATAGGATACCATGTTACAATTTTTTTTTTTTTAAGTTAGGGCCGTCCGACCCAAGCCCTGGGTCGGACCATTCCAGTAGGTTTTCGTTCTTTGAAATTCCTCCCGTCCGACCCAGAACTGTTCCGTCCGACCCATACACCTCTGGGTCGGACCATTCCAGAAGGTTTCGGTCCCGTCATCCAAGCTCCGTCCGACCCACGTCCGACTCACCGTCTGGGTCGGACGAAGTCAGAAACTTCGACACTGTAAAAATTTGCATGTCCGACCCACGTCCGACTCACGACCCTGGGTCGGACCATTCCAGAATTTTTATTTTCGTTGATTAAGCCATGTCCGACCCACGTCCGACTCACCCTCTGGGTCGGACGGAGTCAGAACATTGCTACAGGTTTTGTTTTTCTTTTCTCTTCTTACCCATTTCTTCCCCAATCTTCCTACATGTAATCCCACATGATTTAGCACTAATTAGGCTTCCTTAAATACCTTAATTCATCCACCAAATCCATCACTAAATCCATCAAATAACTTACACAATTCCCTCACTTCTTTTCCAACACTTATGCACAGTTTTGTGTCTCTTATGCTACAGATTTTTAAACCAACTCCTACCATTCAATACTCCCTCTACTAATGCTACTCCTAGTATCCCAAATACATTTCCAAGCAATTACAATATCTATACCCAAGTCTAACATTCCTTTACCAATTCTTGCACATTAAATTCTCCTAACTTCTCCAATGTATTCTTATACACTTTGCTACAGATTTTACACTTCTTATTCTTCATACTACAATTACCATCCCATAGCTACTTAACCTCTCTAATAATCTCAATACACACCTTGGTTCCCCCACACACCAAGTCATCCTTAAATACATAATTCCTACTAAAATTTTGCCATAGTTCATCTACTTTCCTTACTTATCCACACACATCCTTTCTCATCAAATTCATCTCTATTCTAGCCAAACCACAAGGGTTCTACCAGCACTCTTGCAAAATTCCAATACACCAATATTTCCTCAATCACATTACCAATACACCATTATTCCTCAAATAGCATCACTAATGTACATACACCCTTCTTTTGGCTCTAAGGCATACAAATCCACACATTTACTCACTAGTACTCAAATTTCCACAAACTACAATACCAATACAATAATTTGGGTTCTTTAAATATTTTACCCATTCCCGTTACTCTAATGCAATAGAATTTACATTAGGAAGGAGCTCTTACCTTGAGCTTTTGATTCCTTCTTTTCTTTTCCATTTCTCCTCTTGTTCTCTTTCTTGTCCAAATCGATTTTGTGGGGAATGGAGTTGTCAAACTCCATTCCCATTACCCAAGCACATCAAACAAGTATAATTAATACACTAGCCCTTAGATTTATGCTAGTTCATTGAAGTGTTCAAAATACAAATTTCTAGGGTTTACCTTTGGAGTGCTTTAGGAGGGGTTTTAGCCCTTGGTTCAAGAAGGTGTTCTCACCACCATTGGAGGGTTGAAGCAAAGCTCCACAACAAGAGGAAAAACAAGGTAAGAAAGAGAGACCAAAATCGGCCATGCCAAAAGATGGAGAAAAGTGAGGTCTTTCATGGAGATTTTTACCTTGTTGGAAAGAGGAGACTCCAAGCTTCACAATGGTGTGCTTTTGGAAAACCCATGGAGATGGAACTCATCCTTTTCGAATTTTGGAAAGATAGAAATGTAGAGGAGGATGAGGGGATTACAAATATGTAATTTATGTTACATTTGGAGCTCACATGGAGGTAGAGCAAGGAGAGAAGAAGAGAGAAGCCATGGGAGCATTCTTGAGCTCTCAAAAATCGGCTGCAAGGGGGAGAAGGAGGGAGTGCTCACGGTGGGAAGGAGAAAGAATAGGAGAGAGAAGGGAAATGAGAGAATAGGAGGAGAGAGGAAAGGTAAGTTACTTTTTACCTTTTATTCCTCTTTTGCTTTTTGACTCATTATTTGCTAGCTAGTTACATGTGTATAAGAGAGTATTAATACTCTATAAAACCGGCCCCCTTTTACTGTTAAGCTGGAGCAGTTTTTCGTCTTTTACAGAAAACGCTTGTTATTTTTCCCGGTTTTGATACTATTCACTAACCGGGCCCGTTTTCCGGAATTTTCTCGTTTCTTTATTTTCATTGGCTATTAAGCTTCCATAAATGCTTAATAATGGTTATTTAATGATTCATAATTTTTACGGGTCTGTTTGACCACTTAAAGTCACGTTTTCGGGTTTCCTCGAAAAACGTGCGCTAAAGTTCTTTTAGCGTTTTAATACATTATTCGGATCCGTTTTCTTCGGGAATCATTCCCGTATACTAATTAGGCATGAATAAGCCTTAGGAATACTTACGATACTATAACCGAGGTCTCGTACCTCCTGTGATTATTTAACGCTCATTTTAGCGTTTTCCGCTTTCTAAGCGTTTTCCTCATTCCCTTTTGGATTTATTTTCTTTACCAAAATTACTTAGGCACTATTAGGCCCTTAAATACTATATTAGAATAATATAATCACCATATTTAAGTTTGGGGTATTTCATCAAGAGAGGACTCCACCTAGTCCATAAAGGGTTGAAATGAAGCTAGAACAAGGCAAGGTAAGGGCACCATTAGTGGTGATTTTCGGACAACATTATAACATGAAGGAGGTGTTATTTTTCTTTGAGTTTCCTTACCTTGAAGCAAAGGAGAACAACAATATGTGAAAAGATGAGCTCAAGCTCCTCCCATGGTGATTCTTCTTGGCACCAAAATAGAGCTCTTGAGATTTTGAAAGGATAGAATTGAAGAGCTTGATGAGAGGAAGAGAATGGTGGTCTTAGAATTTAATTTGGCAAAATGAGCTAGGAGTTACAAGTGGTCAAAGATGGAAAATGATGGTGGTGTTGGTGTTGCTGTAGCAAAACCGTGAATGAGAGCAAGAAGGAGATAGAAGAGAGGTTGAAGACGTGTGAAATGAGAGAAATGAGAGAATGAAGATTGGTTTTGCTTTTTAGAAGATATTTATACCTTAAAGTAAATAGTAACTGTTGTAACCCAAGGTTTTGCTGATAATGGCAACAGAGTAAGTCTGGTAACAGAAGAAGTATCACTGATAATAACATCAGAGCAAGTCTGGGCGATGAACGAGTCTGACTGCGGAAGGAGTCGTTCTGCGACACAAGATCTCATGGAAAGTTCTAGAAGCTTAAAGGCGACCTTCTACTGTTAGAACGTGGAGAAAAACATGGAAAAAACTGTCACACACGTTCATATATGATCAGGCCCGAAAATCAAGGCGGTCAAAGGTATAGAGCGCCAGAACGAGTCCCTCTATAGAGTAGTTGCGACAATTTCGGAGTATGCTTGACCAAGAGGACGTGGAGCACCATCCTGAACGTTATGGCTACTAAATAGGAGCAGTTACTTCGGGTATTATCAGTATTTAAGCACCTAGAAGTCATTTGTAATTGTTGGAGCTTTCACTTCCACATTTAGAGAGAGAGAGAGAGAGTCATATTGAGAGAGATAACATTTTCGAGAGATCTTAGTGAGATATTGTCAATCAGCTTAGGTATTTATTACCTAGAGAGCACACATAGAACACTCCCCTTTACTCCTTGTTACGCATTGATCTAAGCCGAGAGTAGAGCGAGTGTTGGATGAGACAGAGTACCTCTGTCGAATCCCAAGATAGGAAGCTAGGTTGTAATTCGCATTGAATTTCAATACAAGCAGAATCCTATCTTGTCAATTTAAAACAAAAGCTTCCGCATAATTATCTTCTACAAATACTTGTTCTCCAAGTAGGGTTGGTCTGAGACTAACACCTCAGACCTACTCGGTCAGCACCCCGATCCCATCAGTAACCATTAGTCATCACTTATTACTTAATAAACTTACATGTTTGGTGACTCATTACTACAAAAACTGGCCCCCTTTATGTTACTAAGGGTATTTTAGTCTTTGTTTATCAATTTAATTACTTATACAAACATATGTTACAAACTAGCCTATTTTAGTTACTATTCACTAAAACAAGGCACTAGATGTGAAATTTTGATTTCCCATTGTATAGACTTCCAAATGTGATACTATATAGTACACATATTAATTAAAGAGTAATGATGGACATTTAGCCATTCAAAACTCATTACAAGACAATTTTTCAAAAATGTGCTTTAAGACTCCTTAAAGCACATTTTGTGTTTTAACTTGTTTCAAGCTTGGTTTTTCTTTGGTAATTGATTTAATATGTTCATTAGTATACAAATAAGGTCTTGGTAAGCTCATTTGGTCTTACCCAAGCTTATCCCAAGCTTAGAGCACATTTTAGCCCTAATTGACTTTAAGGCATTTATTTATGTTTTCTATGGTTTAAATTGTTTACTAATGTTTCTAACACTCTTTTTAGTCTTAATATACCATATTTAAATGTTTAAAAAACATACTAAGGTTTGGGGTATTTCAATCTACCCCCTTAAAAGAACTTTGTCCTCAAAGTTCACACTTCCATATCCTAAATGTTAGAACACGGGAATACATATAAACAATATTTCCATACAACATTAACAACAAACTTACATAACATTGGACACAAAGTCCATAAAACATAACATCGGACACAAGGTCCATACAACACAACATCGGACACAAGGTCCATACAACATCATTCAGACACAACGGTCTGTAACATAACAACATAACATAGATGATGTATTTAAATACACGTCATACACACATAACCGAAACGGCTCTACCCCCCTTAAAAAGGGGTACGCCCCGTACCCTATACATATAAACACTAAGAAGTAAATAATGACGGGTACTTCGCCTTCATCTTATCTTCCAGCTCCCAAGTGGCCTCCTCAACGTCCTGGTTAGACCAGAGAACCTTCACCAGTCTCACAGACTTATGGCGAGTGTCTCGAGTCTTAGTATCCAGAATCCATACCGGAGTCTCCACTGATCTCATGGTCGGCTCTAAGGTTAGCCTTTCAGGCTGAAGCACATGAGACGGATGAGACATATTTTTCAACTGGGACACATGAAATACATCATGTACCTTGCCCAGCTCGGCGGGTAGATCAAGTCTGTAAACCTACCGGGCCGATCCGCTCCGCTCCGTCACAAGATAAGGCCCCACATATTTTGGGCTCAACTTGCCTTTCTGGCCAAAACAAAATACTCCCTTCAGGGGGATACCTGGAAATACCTGATCGCCCACGGCGAACTCCAGGTCACTTCTGCGCACATCTGCGTACGACTGTCTATCCTGAGCTGCCTTCATGTTAGCCCGGATCTGGCGAACTTCTGCCTGAACTTGTTCAAGATACTCGGGTCCTATAATGACCGTCTCACTCGACTCATCCCAGCATAATGGCGTGCGGCATGGTCTACCGTACAAAGCCTGGAAGGGGAGACATCTTGATCGTGCATGGTAACTGTTGTGTAACGAAACTCGATCAGATGTAACTTATCAATCCAGTGACTGAAAGTCAAGTGCACATGCACGTAACATATCCTCAAGTGTCTGGATGGTACGCTCACTCTGACCATCTGTTGTGGGTGGAACGCTTGTACTTAGCTTCAGCTCGGTACCAAGCGCTTCCCGTGTGGATTTCCAGTACTGGAGAGGAATCTGGTATCTCTGTCAGACACAATCGTTTTCGGTACCCATGATGTCTTACAATCTCTCTGTCGAGAGTTCTGCTAGTTTTGCCACTTTCTAGGTGTCCTTCATCGGTATGAATCGAGCCACCTTGGTCAGTCGGTCAACAACAACCCAAATCATATTCAGATCTCCCCTTGTAGGCGGAAGCCCTACTACGAAGTCCATAGAAATGTCGTGGAACTCCACTCAGGCACTGGGATTGGCTTGTACCATACCACCAGGCACTGGCATTGGCTGTACCATACCACCAGTCCACCAAAAATAACGTTTCATACCCTTATACATCTTTGAAGCTCCGGGGTGAATCGAAGTCGTAGAACAATGGGATTCACTCAGTATGCGCTCCTTCAGCTCAGCGCTACTCCTCGGAATACACAGTCGGCCATTGAGCCTAATCAGGTCATCACCGTGGAGTCGGAAGTCGTACTTCTGACCCTCGAATGTGCCATCAATAACCTTCTGCTTGATCTCCAACATATACTGATCCGTCATCTGAGCACTCCGCACCTCTTCAACCAAGCCAGTATGAGAGACTAGCAAATGGAGAGAGTGTGCTCGGCGACTCAATGCGTCAGCTACCACATTTGCCTTACCCTCTTTGTACTGTAGATTAATGTCGTAGTCGTTTAGAAACTCAACCCACCTTCTTTGCCTCATGTTCAACTCCTTCTGAGTGAACAAGTATATTAAACTTTTGTGATCCGAATAAATTGTCACACTTACCCCATACAAATAATGTTGCCATATCTTCAATGCGAAGACAATGGCACCCAGTTCTAGATCGTGGGTAGGGTAGTTCTCTTCATGCTTCTTCAGCTGTCGGGAGGCGTATGCTACGACATTCTCGTGTTGCATCAACACACAACCCATACCTCTGTCTGATGCGTCGCAATAGACCTCAAAACCATCTGGACCATCTGGTATAGTCAGGACTGGTGCAGATGTCAGAGCATCCTTGAGACTCTGGAAAGAACTCTCACAGTCGACTGTCCACTCGAATGGTGCATCCTTTTTCATCAAGGAAGTCATCGGCTTCGAGACACTGGAGAAGTCCTTCACAAACCTCCTATAATAACCTGCCAGACCGAGGAAGCTCCTGATATCGGTAACTATCTTCGGCCTAGGCCAGGTGCGCACTGCATCATCTTTGCCGGATCAACAGCGATCCCGGCCTCAGTAATCACATGACCAAGAAAGGATACTTGGTTCAACCAAAATTCACAGTTCGAAAATTTAGCATACAACTGATTCCTCCTCAATGTTTGTAACTGATAAGCCGCAAACTTATCATATTTTAGGTGTTAGATTTAGTATTATATTTATCTAAATTAGGTTATATATAAGTTATTTGTACTATATTAGGTATTAACTGTTTCTTAGTTCAGTCTTATGTTTTTATATGTGTTTTTCTTGTGCAGGGATGATTTTCTAGCCAAAATTCATTGATGCCGGACTCCCTCCCGGGTAGTTTCTGCACGGCATAAACACAGAACAAAAAGAGGCTTGCCGGACCTAATGTCGTAGATTCCATCCGCCAAAGTGAAGATAGCCACGGTTACCAAGCGATAGCAGTTTATTGACCATTGGTGAAAGGATGCTGCCGGGTGTGATGCCGGTATATCTTATCTGGCATATGCACCTGTTTCATCACGCGAATTTGACGGTTTCGACCGTTTAACAGTTGGGCGCATTTATCAACGTGTGCCGCTACTGGTGATCCATCACGACGCCCGGCAACGACACATTTGATGCCTATAATAGGCAGAGGAAGGCAACAATTGAATACACTTCAACGCCATATATACCTCCATTCATTACTCCATTCCGCCCACATTCCAAGTGTTGGTGTCCAAGGCATTTCTACGGATCCATCCACGAGAAGAAGAGAAGATCTCTTGTCAGGGTTGAGGCTATAAACCATCTCCTTCTCCTTATGTATTTCTTCTTTATTTGAGTGGATGTGAGTAGAAATCCTTGTTAGTTCTTTGGTTAGGGATGAATTCCTTCGTGTAAACACTATGATTATCTCAATATAATTTTCAAGCGTTCATTAAGATATTGGTTCTTATTGCAAGGGAATTATTTGATCCCTCATTCCTTTGTGCAAATCCTACTTGAGGAAGAAAAGCCCAAGAGTAGGATAGGTTAGACTAATCTAGTGGTCTTTGATGTTTTCATCTATGATTTAGGGTTAGCATAAGAGATTTCGAATTAACCCATCTTCCCTCCCATTTCCTTGTTCATTTCGTGGCATGATATATGCCGATTTGTTAATGGGATGAGTTTCTGTTGTCAGACCCGAAGCAAGAGAATGGATTTTCACACACGAACGTGCCGGGTGCACTTCCGGGTCTCCTTGTCCGGCACATTCAACGTCTTTGAATGTGCCGTGCATCTTGTGTCCGACAGATGTCCGGCGCTTTCAAGTTGTTTGGTTAAGTTCGAGTTTGAAGTTCATTGCGTGATCATACTGTTACTTGGTGATTTAATCTCGAATCTAGGACAAATTATTAGTAAGTTAGTTTATTTTTCTTAGTTTTAGAATCAACCTTTACTTTTCCCCCCTTGTCTTAGAATAGGTATTCCGGATTGGACTAATTTTTCTATAAGTCCCTTGGGTTCGATACTCTCGGTCGTAATAATTTACACTATACTCCGCCCGGGTTTATTTTGCTACCGTAGTAGAGTTGTAGGTTTAGTATTTATTTTATTCTTTTGTATATAGTTTTTCCTACAATTTTCCTGTTAGCAAATTGGCGCCGTTGCCGGGGACTTGGAATTAGTCCAAGTCCTAAATTCGGTAATACGCCCTATTCTTTATTCTTTATTCGTTATTTTTTTTTTTGCTTCCTTGATTTATTTTTAAATTTGTACATATTTAGTTCGGTTGATATGCCGGGTGCCAGGCCGGATAGCTAGTACCCGCACATTCAACATTTTCCTTAATTGTTTGTTTTTGCTCGCTAAGTTGAGTATGTCGTGCAACAGGCCGGATAAACACGTCCGCATCATGGAAGAAGTCTTAAGCCGGACAGGTTCATCCGGCGCACAATCCGGGCATTTAATCTCAACTTTTATATTTTGCATTTTTTTTTTCTTTTTTCGAATCTTTGATTTATCTATAAATATGTCCTTTCCTTTTCTTTTTCAGTTTGAACACGCCGGGTAATATGCCGGGTAAATCCAACCCGGCATTATGGAGAAGTCCACTGCCGGATACGCAAGCTCGGCACCATGTCCGACACGTTCAAGATTTTTTTTTTTATTTTATTTATTTTTCGTTAAGTGTTAAAGTTTCTTTATAAATTCTCTTTGTTTTCTTTACTCCCTCATAATACTCCCGATTCGTTGATCCTCTTATTTTTGCTTTCATATTGATTAGGCCGGGCTTGGCGCCGGGTAAATATAACCCGACATGTATGGAGGAAGTCCAATGCCGGGTAGCCTACACCCGCATGATGCCCGGCACGATCACTTTTTGTTTTTTTTTGCTTTGTACATTTTATTATTTACCTTGTCTTTATTTTTAGGACCAATTTTTTTAATTATTATTAGTTTACATTCTTTTATGTATTTATATTATGTTATTATTATTTATATTATTAATTTATTTTTTACAAAACATTATATTGTTTGTGTTACTCCTCCAAAGAAAATCGGTGAATGCACTTCAAGCACACTCCCTACACAAATAATCAAATACCGCAGCGAATGGCAATAACCTTCCCTCCTTAACAGGCGAATGTGGAAAATTGCACGACCACACGCCCAATGCTCCGAATTGCCAGATTTTATACCACCTGAGGAAGCGGAACTTGCAGAAACATCGATCATTCGCATGGAGCATAGAACGCGTTGCAAATACAAAAACTTTTTGCTCAACTATGACCACTTGGTCAACTCCCCTCCGTCTCCAACACTAAATTTATCGACAGGAGTAATGCGAGATCGATCTTCGTTTCTATCGAGATCTCTGATCACTCGTCCAAGTAGCCGAAGGCTAGTGTAGGGCAGCCCCACGCATCTGGTCTTCTTTCACTGCAGGGGAGTCACTTCCTTTCCTTATTTCTTTATTTTTTCTTTTGAATACTGGGGACAGTGTTCCGGCCAAGTGTAGGGCAGGGTCCCCCCTTAAAAAAATATTTTTATTTTAAATATAATAGATTTATTATATAGAAATAATCACTAGTACATTTGATATAATAAGTTTAGAGTTTTATCAATGTTTTAACTAAAACTTTTTGCGTGTTTTTTGACTAAGATGAGATTAGGAATGAATAAAAGCTTGTTCTCTCAAAAGGTAAGTTTTCTAATGACTTGTAGATTCCTGTTTTTAACTTTTTGATTCTCTTTATTAACATGAGTATATGATCTTGTTCCTAATTCTTTCCTTATGTACTTCCTGGGTATTTGTTCCTTTTTTTTTCAAACTGTTGAAAGTCTTTTGGGTGAAAATCTTAAAAAGGGTTTTGTGAAAGAAAGAAGAAGAAAAAAGAAAGAAGAAGAAAAAGAAAGAAAAAATCTTCTTCTCCAAGGAAAAGCAATTATATTCCTTGAGGTTTGCAAAAATGCCTCAGAATAAAAGCAAGAAACTAGAGTTTTTTCCTTTTGTTTTTTCTCCTAAATTCCCCCGTTCTTCAATGCAAAAAATTCATGGTTGATTCAGAACACCCTTGAAAAATAGGGCTGAATGGAAAAAAACACACAACCATGATGAGAGTCTTGGCCACATTCAGAAACTCTTGAAAATAGAGCTGAATGATGGAACCGGAAAAAGGAGAGATTACAAATCCCTTATGCAAAATAGCCAAAGTTTTTGATCGATTTTGAAGATCTTTTTATACCCATTAGTATGTTTTGATAGAATAAGGTAGAGTAAGTGATACTTATGAATTAGAGTCATATAGTTGGGAATATTTATCTACATTTCATTCTAGAGTTTATCTGTTTTGTGCATAGTAATTACTCCTACTTTAATCTTGTTTTGCTCGAGGACTAGCAAAGGTAAGTGTAGGGCCTTGATAAGCCGCAACTTATCATATTTTATGTGTTAGATTTAGTATTATATTTATCTAATTAGGTTATATATAAGTTATTTGTACTATATTAGGTATTAAGTGTTTTATTAGTTCAGTCTTATGTTTTTTTATATTTTTTCTGTGCAAGGGATGATTTTCTAGCCAAAAGTTCATTGATGCCGGACTCCCTGCCGGGTAGTTTTCTCACGGCATAACACAGAACAAAAAGAGGCCTTGCCGGACCTAATGCCGGTAGATTCCATCCGGCATAAGTGAAGAGACGCCACGTTTGACCAAGCGATATCAGTTATTGACCGTTGGTGAAAAGGATGCTGCCGGGTGTGATGCCGGGTATATCTTACCTGGCATATGCACTGTTTCACGCAGAATTGACGGTTTCGACCGTTAACAGTTGGGCGCATTTATCACGTGTGCCGGCTACGGTGATCCGGCACGACGCCCGGCAATGACACATTTGATGCTATAAATAGGCCGAGAAGGCAACAATTGAATACACTTCAAACGCCATATTATACTCCATTCATTACTCCATTTCCGCCCACATTCCAAGTGTTGGTGTCCAAGGCATTTCTACGGATCCATCCACGAGAAGAAGAGAAGATCTTGTCAGGGTTGAGGCTATAACCAATCTCCTTCTCCTTATGTATTTCTTCTTTATTTGAGTGGATGGTGAAGTAGAAATCCTTGTTAGTTCTTGTTTAGGGATGAATTCCTTCGTGTAAACACTATGATTATCTCAATATAATTTCAAGCGTTCATTAAGATATTGGTTCTTATTGCAAGGAATTAGTTGATCCCTCATTCCCTTTGTGCAAATCCTACTTGAGGAAGAAAAGCCCAAGAGTAGGATAGGTTAGACTAATCTTAGTGGTCTTTGATGTTTTCATCTATGATTTAGGTTAGCATAAGAGATTTCGATTAACCCATCTTCCCCCCATTTCCTTGTTCATTTCGTGGCATGATATATGCTCGATTTGTTAATAGGGATGAGTTTCTTGTTGTCAGACCCGAAGCAAGAGAATGATTTTCACACACGAACGTGCCGGGTGCACTGCCGGGTGTCCTGTGTCCGGCACATTCAACGTCTCTTGAATGTGCCGTGCATCTGGTGTCCGGCAGGATGTCCGGCGCTTTCAAGTTGTTTGGTTAAGTTCGAGTTTTGAAGTTCATTGCGTGATCATACTGTTACTTGGTGATTTAATCCCGAATCTAGGACAAATTATTAGTAAGTTAGTTTATTTTCTTATTTTAGAATCAACCTTTACTTTTCCCCCCTTCTTAGAATAGGTATTACCGTATTAGGACTAATTTTCTATAAGTCCCTTGGGTTCGATACTCTCGGTCGTAATATATTTACACTATACTCCGACCGGGTTTTATTTTGCTACCCGTGTAAGTTGTAGGTTTAGTTATTTATTTTATTCTTTTGTATATAGTTTTTTTCCTACAATTTCCTGTTAGCAGTAACACATTTCTCAGGTGGCTTTCGTGCTCACCTCTCGATTTCGAGTACACAAGAATATCATCGATGAAGACTACCACTGACTTGTCCAACTGATCTTGGAACAAGCGGTTCATTAAGTCCATGAACTTAGCTGGTGCATTGGATAAACCAAACGGCATAACCGTAAACTCATAGTGTCCATACCTTGTTCTGAATGTTTGTCTTCTCAATATCACTGTCACGAATAGCAATCTGATGGTATCCGGATCGTAGATCTATCTTGGAGAATACTGATGCTCCCCTCAACTGATCAAATAAGTCGTCGATGCGTGGTAAAGGTAACGGTTCTTCACCGTAACTGCATTCAGTTCTCGATAGTCAATACAGGCGGAGACTACCGTCCTTCTTCTTCACGAAGAGGACCGGCGCTCCCCATGGTGAAAACCTAGGGCAGATAAATCCCTTGTCGAGTAGGTCTCTCAGCTGCTCCTTGAGCTCTGTCATCTCTGCTGGAGCCATACGATAGGGCGCCTTCGCAATTGGTCCGGTGCCCGGAACCAAATCAATTTCAAACTCAACTTCCCGTGCTGGCGGCATGCCCGCAGTTCCTTAGGAAATACATCAGAAACTCCGACACTACTCACACTGGCACATCTGGGTTAAACTCTGGATCTCTCTCTATGTCCTGGACATAGCAGAGGTATACATCATTCCCTCGTGTAGTTCACGATACATAGCCATGACGGTGATGATCTGAGTCGAAGGCTCCCTGGGCCTCTGGCGGTAAGATATTGTAACCCCAGATGGACTCCGAAGAAGCAGACGATGCTCGGCACACAAGATTCTGCCCTTGTACCACGCTCCACCAGTTCATCCCGACAATCACATCAAAACCAAGTCCGTCGAACTCTATCAAGTCGATCGAAACTCTTCACCTCTGATTCGTACGACAACATCTCGGTGGTAGCGGGTACACCTGATCCGCTCTTTCGACGGGAGAGTGACTAGGAAGTCTGGCATCTCATCACCGTCTAACCCAGCCTCTTCGCAAAGGATAGCGAAATAAATGTATGTGAGGCTCCGGAGTCGAACAAGATCGAAGCGTCCACGCCATTGACTGGAAAGGTACCAGTGAGGATTGTGCCGCTCTTGCCGGCTTCTGCCTCATTGCAGACACTCAGTGTACCTCCCGTTCCGAGAGCACAGCCTAATTCATTGGCAAACTAATAAGTATTGGGTAACAACACGGTTGATATACTTCAACAACTCCACTTTATTCATTAATACACTCTTCTTACATTATACGTTGGTTTACACTGTTGACATAACTAACACATATATAACATCCTTAACATACACTGGCTTAACACATTACATATTATACAAGGCCTTAAAACTGTCTGAAGGTCAAATTCAAACGTCCGGGTTTCATGTGTGTGGCGTTGATCACTGCCGACGGTGCGGTATTCAGTTTGATCTTCCTGATGCCATGATATAGCATCCTTGACTGCCCACCCATGATTAACACATCTCCTGATTTTAGTACTAACTTCTTTGCGAGATCAGCACGCTTCTGCTCGCCATATATAAACACTGTGGTATCACCAATGGACCAAGACACTACGGGTACTCCCTTACTTAGAGACTCGGGCGACTCGTCCTTATCTTGGTGTAAACCCAACCGTCCACCTTTCTGGTAGAAGTTCACAATACACAAATCTGCTTTAACACTTGGAATTGAATCCGTCTCAACTTGCTGAGCAATTCCCACGGCGTGGTTAACGACCGCAAGGAACTCCTCAGGTATACTTGGTACAGTTGCTCCATCTTCGGCTCGCACTTCTTGATATGTCTTGGTGTAAGGATTCCAGTCCTTACCCATGCACATCATCTTCAATTTCATTCTCGATCCGCTCGGTATTCGGGTGTGTAGAAACCTCTGGTGTTGCTCCAAGTTCATTGCATCTTCTGATGATGAATTTGTGCTTCTGGTGTCAGATATCCATTTAAGAGTATCATATACCTGGCTGGATAACCTGACATTGCTCCATTAGGAAGTCGGTGATGTTGATGGTGGTTTCTTCTTCAGGGTTTGGTGTGGGTGGGATTGGATACATATATTGAAGGTTCCTTTAAGTTTAGAATTATCTAATTAGGTGACTTTCACATTATACTTTACTTCTTTACTCACATGATAATACACTTGGACTCACTAATACACACATGCATGAAATGCGGTATGCAATCACTTATTTCATTCACAATATAGGCGGTACCTGGTCTAGAGAGGGCCCTGGCGCCTCAGACCGGTCCACCACATGCAGGGTGGCCTTGCTAGGTCCCGACCCCTTCCCTTCTGGGAATCAGTGCTCCTCTGATCTGTGGGTGGCTGGTTAGCCGTCTTCGGGCCATCGATGGTCGCTGTGGCCTTTCCCTTCCACTGCCCCTTGGGCTTGTTGACTCTGCTGTTGGGGTTCCGGTAACACTCATAGTCACGGTGACCCCACTTCTCGCAGTAACGACACTGCACGTCGTTTCCCTTGCAGTCCTTGCCGGGGTGGTCTCCGTTACACCACTTACAGTATAGTGGCGCTCCGGTCCAGAACCCGTGCTAGCTGCTATCACAGTACACAATCAATACTTACTTCACAACTTAACAACACACACTTCAACTTGTCACACATGATTAAATAATTACCCTTAGGTGGGTAAGAGCATAGGGGTTTCGCCGCGTAAGCATATGTGAGCTTCAATGGCTCCTCAGCTGTGGTGGTTTGGGCTTGGCCCTTGTCACCCTGGTGCTGACTCTTCTGGGGCTGGGGATAAGGCTTCTTCTTCTTCTTTCCTCCCCCGTACCCCTGCGGACTCTGGCCCTCGCTCGTGGCCTTGCGCTTGTGCGCATTCTCCTCGTCCCTCAGACGGACGGTAATCTCGACCTTAGCAGCAGCATGATAGCACTCCTGAATTTAGGATGTCAGTCATGCCCCGCAACATACTCACAAACTCACATTAATACACACTTATGGATTACACTTATTCACATCACACTTCATTCAAATTACCTGCAAGGTAGTATACTCAGCTGGCCCCATCCCATAGCGAAGACGGTGGCTGAGACCGTTGTAGAAACGGTTTACCAGCACCCGGTTCGAGTATCCCAGGTCCGGTAACAGGTGGATAAGACCGGTGAATGCAGTATAGTACTCATCGACCGACATCTTGTCCCCCTGCCTCAGACTATCCAGCTCCAGGCGCTTAGCCTCTTGAACATGCACAGGGTAATACTTGGCTCGCAGCAGAGCCGTGTACTCCCTCCAACCAAACTGAGGATCCGCCATCCGGTCCTCTCTCACAAGCTTCCACCAACTTTGTGCCGAACCCTTCAGGTAGTAAGCGGCAAGACGGACCTTGCCCCAGAAGGCACATCCAAGGTCTCGTAGGCGGTCTCCAACTCGGAGATGTACGCCTCCAGCTTACGTGGGTCGGTCTCCCCATGAAACGACGGGGGTCTCAAGTCTGCCAATGCCTTGACCCAGTTGGTCTCTCGTGGCGGTGGCGGTGGTGGTTGAACTTCGGGCTGTTGCCCCTGCTGAATTGCAGCTACAAGTTGTGGGACCATTTGGGCTACGGCGCCGCTACGCTACAGCTTCGGCCATGGCTTGTGCTGTAGGGTTCTCTCCCTGGTTCCCAGTGTCTCCAATGCCGCCCCCGCGGCCTCGACCTCATGGTCTACCTGACATCTGAATTCACACGAACATTATTAGCATTGTGCTTACACACTTATCGGTTCCAACGGTTGTAACGTTTCCCGACAATAAGGTATCTCCACACTTGGTTAGTGGTTAACCTTTCCATAACTGCTCACTTAGGTAACTGTAGTTAGGTTTCCTAACTCGGTATATTCCTAAGCTCGGTATTCTAGTCATCAGAGCGATACTTCGCTCTGATACCACTTTTTGTAACACCCCTACATCGAACTTCACAACTAATTGAAATCGCAGCGCGAATTAAACAACTAAACATTAACTAAACGCTTTCGGTGCTACAACGCCGTCAACCACCCACGTGGTTAACAAGGCAGAATAAATACAAGTGTACTGGTCTGATGATCAGACTCCCGAGCATAGAACTAAAACCATAAATACATCATATACAATACCGAGTATTTAATTACATTACTTCACTGTAAACTGCAAATATACCGCCACAGTAGTATCAACGGAATCAAAATATAATGCCACGGGAGCACAGGCGCATCCCGGGCTCAACATCCAAAATAACCAAAAGTACATCTGCAGCCTAGAATCTACAGCCACTCTGCTTCCTCGATCCTCATCTTGCAGTAAAAATATGGAGCCCCCGAGGGGGTCAGCAACCCTTGGCTGGTATGGTTAACGCGCAGCCCATCGGCTACCGGGATACGCGCAACTAATTGTCATGATAACATGGCATTCATTTTTAACATAACATAACATAACATGTGGCATAGCATTATTATTGCATAGCACAACATCACATACACAGTGGATACTCTTTCCACAATCACAAACCAAGAAGGTTAACAACATAAGAGCCTAGAGAATGGTTCACTCTCATGTTAAGCTCGTTACACACACTCATTACCGTTCTGTTATTCGAACGAGTAACTTAAGTCACAGATGGTTCGGATATAGTGACCCGAACACACCACACAAACACATGTTCCCACTAAACCGATCATAAGTCAGAATAGGTAAGCTTTGGAGGAAGCTAGCGGGAGATCGAACGCCAAATTAAGGAGAACAATCTTAACAACATAAGAGTCGAATCTGATTCAGATATCTACTCTTAAACTTACATGCATGACCGGACTACCGGATTCCTCACTTCCCAGTTAGCACTTGTTAGAAGTTCAACAGTGGAACTTAACAAACAATTCACAACAAGTGGTAAGTCATTGTTAGACCACACAAGGGAAATGAGTCACATCATAACATCACAATAATATGAACAACTGTAAACTCATTACATGATTAAGTCTTATAACGTCATAAACACACAGAAAAACAAACAACACACAAGCCGGTGTAAACCGGTAGGCAACAGACTGCAAGAAAACCATACCTTGGTCCTTGCTTCGATTTGTTTCCACCGTAGGTCACTCCTATACATGATTAATAACGTCGGTTAATTAATTTACTTAACTTCAAATTTACTAAATGTTTAACCATGATTATATGACATGTTTAAATGCCCAACTTAACCTTGGTTACCTCCATTATACCCCCTAGGGTTAACTACAATTGCAACATTCTTTAATGTTTTTTTTAAGTTTTTGGTCTGTCCGACCCACCGTCCGACCCACCACTGGGTCGGACCCTTCTAGTGACTCCCGGGTGTGAAAAACTCTACTTGTCCGACCCATGTCCGACCCAAGCCCTCTGGGTCGGACCGTTCCAGAACTCTTACTAGCGTCTAACAGAGGCTGTCCGACCCAAACCTGGTTCGGAACCCTGGGTCGGACGCCACCAGAACTTGCCCAAACATTGTCAAATCTTCACCAAACTTCTCCTAAAGCCTCCTAATGTTTTCTAACATCATTTGGTACACTTACACCCTCATACAACATCCATGAAACTCATTTTCTATCTCCTTAAACACTTACTCATTTCATACCAAAATTCCTAACACTTATGATATTTTCTCCTTGGTTTTCTAAGTGGTGTTTCATACCTATGATAACCACTATGCCAATAATGTTTCCTCACCACTACCACATCATCTCCCAAGCATCTTTCTTCCTAAACAACTCCTTGAACATCTTTACAAGTTTATAACTTCCCAGGCAACAAATCACTTCATCCCTTTTCACCAACAATACACAAGTCCTAAATACAATCTCACCATGATCTTGAAATGTCCCAAACCTTCTTTTGCATTATAAATCCTCTAGAACATTGCCTAAGCCCTTTTTACATCTTTAAACACCTTAATGCATGTCTCTCCATTAGTTGAACACTTAACCATTCTAAACATTTCTTAACTTACCAAACTCATTTTAAACACCTAAAGCTTCTTATACATTATCTAAATTCAACATGGGTTCTCCTAGAACATTACTAAACCAAAACACATTGTTTTCACCATTAAACAACCAAAACACTAAAATCCATCAAACACATTCTTATACACAAAACTTCACTCATTTAGCACTACATCACAATATAGTGCATAATTTAAATTGCATGGCACTTAGGCCCTTAAATAACATGGCTCTTAGGCCCTTAAGATGCATAAATCATAAACACTGAATTTCCCACATTATATTTGCCTTTGACCTACAAATACACTCAACAATACATATGCCTTTTACTAAGCCCTTGAGAACATTTTACTAAGTCATTCACCATTGGCTCCTTAGGTCATTTTAATAAGCAACATAAGCTCATTTCTCCTAAGACTTTAAACCACATTAGGTTAGCACATTTACCTCTTTTCCTCACAACTTCTTTCTTGTTTCCTTGACTAAATCGGCAAGGCTTTTGATTGTTTGTCAACTTCTAAACATTATACAAATGATCAAAGTATACAAGCTTTATGCTTCATCTCATTGTAAACCCTAGATTGTACATTGTTTTAAAAACATTAAGATAGTTGTTTTACCTTAGAACTTGAAGAGAGTTTGAATATATATCAAGAGAGGACTCCACCTAGTCCATAAAGGGTTGAAATGAAGCTAGAACAAGGCAAGGTAAGGGCACCATTAGTGGTGGATTTTCGGACAACATAATAACATGAAGGAAGTGTTATTTTTCTTTGAGTTTCCTTACCTTGAAGCAAAGGAGAACAACAATATGTGAAAAGATGAGCTCAAGCTCCTCCCATGGTGATTCTTCTTGGCACCAAAATGGAGCT